>VWZD01012222.1:358056-407298 GCA_013396695.1 Sakesphorus luctuosus
GGGATAGACCGGGGTGGGGGAGATAGGAATGGACCGGAATGGGGCGATATGGGGATGAACCGGAATGGGGAGACGGGGATGGACCGGGATAGGGAAAGGACAGGAACGAATCGGGCTGGGGAAAGGATGAACCAGGATGGGGTGAGATAGGGAGTGAACCGGATTGGGGTAAGGATGGGGATGAATCGGCACAGGGAAAGGACGGGAATGGACGGAGCCGCCGTAAGGAAAGGACTGAACCCGGGTAGAATGAGGCAGGGACTGAACCGAGCTGGGAAAAGGAAGGGAATGAACAGTGGCGCGGAAAGGCAGGAGCCGTGCTGGGATAAGGCAGGAGCCGAGCCGAGCCGAGCCGAGCCGGGTAAGGCGTGGAGGAGCCGCGGGAGCTGAGGGGTCCTGCAGGCGGGGACCCCGCACCCCACAGGACCCTGCCCGGCGTTCTGCCCGCCCCGAAACTTTCTGTCAATCGGGAACCCCTCCCTAAAACGAGGATGCCCCTTGCCCGGCCTGCCCCGAGCCGGGCGCAGGAGTGGGAGCATCCTGTGGCACAGGGACAGGGGACAGCTCCGTCCCGCTGTCACACAGCCCGACACCCCGCAAGGACTGGGCGCACCCCAGGCACTGCCGGAGCCCGGGGTTGCAATGTCTCTGCGGGAGCCAACGAGCCCATCTTTTAAGAAATCTAAAGAATTTTTGTTATTTAGGACACGTTTTACTCGTGTGCATTTTGTTGCCTGTAAGTATAAGTCTTTGAAGTGCAAGCTATAAATATTAAAGCTCGAATGCAGAGGGGGAGTATGTGTATCAAATTTGAGACTAAATTTATTCCAACCCACTTCGACGCACACACGCCCGATACAGTCAAGCTGCACTTAAACAAATCAGGGAAGTTATTCGGATTTACAATGGTTGGTGCCTGTTTCAGAGTCTGGTGAGTGGTTTAACAACAATAATTAGCATATTTATGTAACACACTGTTGTTTGTACCTGGGGTTTTGAATCTAAGAGGCATTAATACCATCTCCTGAAGTGGGGTGATTCCTGGAAGTGGGAAGCAATGCCTGGTTTTGTGTTTCCCCACCATGTGAGCTACCTCTGTGTGTGCACTCGAGAGTCTGAGCCTGCAATCCTGCCCAGAGAGAGCAGGGCACGTTAGCACAACGTGTCTTCAACTGACAGCTGGTTGCAAAACGAAACCAAACTGCTATTAAGGACCTTTCCCTTAATTTTTCCCTCCCTAGTTCTTTTCTTCCATCTTCCTCTCATCTCTGGAAGCTCCATCAGTATTGGAACAGGCAGCAATTATTCCAATCTCCGTAAGTAATCTCTTTTTCTTATGTTTCTTTATACTGCACTAATGGCATGCCTTACAGTCATGTACAGCTGTAGGAATATTATTTTTAAAGTCCTCTAGCAGATAAACATCAATCCATTAAAAAGCAAATCACTTCCTGACTAAGGAGACAACTGAGTTAACAGAAAGGTGCTTAACCTTGTCATCTTTATACAGACAAAACTCACAGAAAAGACAGAATTGTCTGAAATGGAGGACCAGAAAATTTAGTGTCAGGCACAAGTATTTCAATATTTTATTTTTTAAAAAAATCAAAATCCTCTTTTTCAGCATTTTCTCCCACAACAACCAATTAGCACATAGCTGCTAAAACTGTTTTACAAATGGAGCACACTGACATCCATCAAAATTTATATCATTTTGGTACTCCCTAGTGAAACAAATGTGGCTAAAAATTACTTCCAGTCATTGAAATAAAACAATTTCTGACATTTTACTTCCTTCTACTCTCCTTTTTATGACTGCCTTGTGTAGTTACTACATGAAGGGTTTTTGAAAAGGAAATACAGCACTAAAGGAGCCAATTATCCTCGTGTCACTGGTCCTATTTTGGCAGAAAACCATGTGTGTGCAGGGAAGCAGAGGAGCATGTCCAGGGTCTTAGATGGAAATGACAAAAATATACACACAACCATTAAAATCACCGAGATCCCTCTTGGAGCAAATGCTGCAGCTCAAGAAAAACCATGTTGTAACTAGACCATGACTTTGTAACAACATTCAAGCAAAGGTGCCATCCTGGGTGAGAAATCATATGATTAAACGGGAGGGTTACAGAAGAACAGACAAGAAGTTCCCTCGTTTACTTTGGACTGTGCATAAAGGAACAGCAAAGTCAGCTGTGGCAGCTACTACCATTCCCAGACTAGAAATAATACCGAGTTTAATGTTGGCTCTCACAACCTACTCACTTGGGAAAATTATTTGGAGTCAAGACCAGCTTCTGTCACCCCCAGGAATTTGTCAATCCATCCCTAAGGTAACTTTGGTAACTGGGAGCAGAGTTTGGTTGGTAAAGGGGAACACAGTGCAAAACCAAGTAAATGCCAAGTGTTGTCTCTCGGGATGCCTGGTAATCCCTTAAACTCCTCAAAAAAATCATGTTAAAGCTGGGCTGAAGGGTGAGTGCAGAATTGGCAGCTGCTGATTAAAATTGTTCACCTTCTACCTTATAGATGACCCACTGGCATCACCTAAGTCATAGAAAATACATCATAGCAGTACCAAAATGACAGCAAAGTGTAAATGCTACGTGTTGCAGCCTCCTCGTTTGCCTGGAGACTTGCTGAGAAAATACTTGCAGTGTGCTTGTGTTGTTACAGGTCAATATTGCAAAAATAATGTTGAGACTATTTTCCCACTTCATTGTGCGCCAGTCTGTGTTTAGTTTGGGGATTCATACCTGAATAACATAATTTCTTGCCCATTCTTTTCTTTCACATTCCTTGACCCTTAAGCTCAGGTTTTTCCCTGCTACTCTGCCTCCCACTTCTTCATAGTAGGACAATTTTGTATTGCATTAGCTTTAGGTTATGGAGGTCTGTAAAACAGAATGTTGCAGGAAACAGCTCGAGTAGGCTGAGTATTTCACTACTTTCTAAATGGGTGGCTACATCTCTTCAAAATTAAGTTTTTAGACAGTATTTTTGCTTTCCTTTGGCCTTACTGAGTACAGTTCAGCCAGGCCTGACAGTCTGGCCTTCTCCACAAGGGCTCTCATCTTTAATTACTGCAATGCCTGGACTGTGAAATGTTCTGCTGACAACAGCAGGTAATACTGACACAGTGCCAGGTAGGCATTAGCCAGGAAAATAACCACCCAAACTGTGGCTCATGGTACACCTTTATGGAGACTGTGGGAAGAGCCTGGAGTTATCCCAAGATGCTGATGGTGCTCCAGGGAGGAGATTATTTGGTGCACTCTCCAGCTACAGAGCATTTAACAGGACTTGCTGATCAGAAATAAAATTTGCTGCTGGCTTTACTGCTTTAGGTGTTTCTTTCCGAGAGAAACATTGGATTTTCCTTGCGAAGTGTTTCTAAATTTTGGGCTGGTCTTTTGGTTGGTTGGTCAATTTTTAGAGTAAAAAGTCCAATTTATCTCTAGAAAATATTGACAATAAGTATAAATCTTTGTTAATCAGCAGTCATGAACCTCAGTCACTGTTTCAAATACTTAAATGAAGAAGGCCTAAAACTGTCAGATAAATGAAAAGGCAGAAGAATGGTTCTTCCCAAACTGCCTTCCTTTCCTTCATGTCTCTGCCTCCTCCACCTCCTTCCTAGCACTTCTGAGATTTATCTCTGAGGAAAGTGATTGCAGACACAGGTAAAAGCAAACAAATTAGCTGATTTTTCAATCAGTTATCCAGGTTGTCAATACATATCAGGTGTTATAAAAAGACAGTTATTTTCCAAACTATGTAGTTATGTATATTCAAACTTCATGATAACTGCATTCAACTCTGGCTCTGCTCTTATATCCAAGAGCACAAGGAATGCCCAGAGATATGTAAAAGTTTATTTGCATGCATGCATGACAAACCCCAAAACTATAAAATATACAGTGATTTCCAATCCAGCATTAATATTCCTGTCTTAGAACCTCTAGAGATCTTACAAACTTACTCTAAGTAAACAGAATTCTCCCACAAACTCAAGAAGGAACAGAAGCATTCCCACTGCTCCGTGCATGGAAACCCCCTGAGCCAGGCACAGGGACACACCTCCTCCAAAGGAAAGGTGCAGAAAATGCTCATCCTGGAATCAGCAGGCCCTTGAGTGTCCCCTGGGGATGCTGTCCCTCAGGATGTGGCTCAGGGAGCAGCACTGCCAGCCCAGCTGGCTGCCAGCTGTGTTGGCACTGCGGATGCACTCCGAGACCCCAGGGTGATGCTGGAAGGTTGAATATACTTCTACTCATAAACACAAAAACTTTCTGTACCAGGAAGAATAAAACACTCTCTCCACTGCCAGGGAGTGTGCAGCTCAATGGCACAGCCTGTCTGTTCCCCAGACAGGGCTCCAGGCTCAGCCAGTGGAATGCAGTTCCCAGTGACAGTGAGCACACCCTCACCACGGCACGTTCCTGGTGCCTCATTCAGCAGGGGAGGGAACTGGGACTGGGGCTGTGCAAGCACCTTGCAGGAGTCCCCTTGGCTGTCCCAGACTGAGACATGCAGAGACACAGGGCGCTGCTGCCAGGCTGTGTGTGGCAGCTTTACTGGGAGCTGGTGTCCTGGAGAGAGGACCTGATTCCAGAAGGCTGAGACACTGGTAGGTCTGCCCCACGACTTCTGCACATCAGCACGTTCCCTGGCACTGGTGGGAATCCTTGGGGAGTGCAGTGATCAAAGCACCAACATCCACCATCCATTATCAATCTCTTCTTTAACAAGAGTGCCAGAAACCACGTTGGGCTGTGCTGCCAGGCAGGGAGGGAAACACGCTGTACTTGGCCCCTCTTCTAAGTGCAAAGCAGAGGTTGATCCCCAGAGTAATTTGCTTTTTACCTTCATTCACTTTATTTTGTCTCAAAGTGTGGATGTTTTCTGATGTTACTGAAGAGATTCCCACCTGCTCTTACTTAAGGGCACACCCCGTATCTCCCTGTGGTTTTCCACATCACACTTCACATTTGAATGGCTCTGGCTGTGCAGAGGGGCAGGATGTTCACAGGCCTCCAGAACCACAACTCACAAGTCTTTGTTCTTCTCCCCTAATAACTAATATCCTGCTCAGTATCTTTCTGCCATCAATTTATTTTATGATGGGTTGAAATCATCTGTTTCATCAAGAATAAATTTATCACCTGTTAATTTATTAGGCTGGAATCTTTCTAATAAAGACATTCATTTCCCTCCAAACCTGACAGTTTCTTCTCCTCATATGTAGGCTGATGACTCCAAGTCCTTCATTTCCACTGTAACTACTGACTTAATGCTCTAGTTTCAAGCAGCTTCTCCCAACTCCCACCTCCTAGTCCTGATTTTTTTAGTGAAAAGGATAATAGATGAGAATTCATTCCTATGCACCTGCATTGCAAACATACAGAGTCTAGTCCAGCCCCGGCCCTCCCAAATAAATAGAAATGATGCTTTAGTTTTTGGAGGGGATCCCATCAAGCTGGTGCAAACAGCCACACTGAGAAACCTCTCAGAGCAGGATGGAGGGGAGAAATGTTTTAAAGCTGATGATTGTGTCTGAGCTGTTGTTCATCTTTCAAGAAGAAGTGGGCACCTCTAAAGCTTATTAGAGTCTCTATCCTCAGATGCTTTGCAAACTTGGCCTCCAACTCAGAGCTGGCAGAAGAAAGCAATTCAGCTGACTTTGACAGCATTTATGCAAACAGTGATTTTAGCTCCAAGACTTAATACATGTCTTGCTAGAACCTCCTGAAAATACTTTTTTTTTTAAAATGACATTATGTGACATTGTGACCCCTGCAGTCTGCAAGGACCTGTGTGAAGATAATTCACAGAAGGACATTCCAGACAAAGCCTCATGATCACTGTCTACTCTTAATGTAAACAATGCTTTTATGGCACTTTGTTTCTGTGGGCTCTCTAGGTTTGTGTTTCTTATATTCTAATTGCTGGCTTTAGTTGCAAATATGTTAATTCCTTTATTTCTATCATTAAAATAAGGATTTGTCTTTCAGCAATTGTTTTCTTCTTCATTGGCAGCCAATCTTTTTTAGTTTCATGGTTTAACAGAAGCAGGTCTGTAAACATCTGATCTCTACAGGTTTTGAGCACCACGGCTTTATTTTGAATTGGCTACAAAATTGTTACAAGATGACTTCTATTTAAAAGACCCAGCTAAGACTGAAGCTTTATCACTGGGTACTGCACGAAATAACTGGCCTTGTCCTTCCAGATGACAGGTGTCTGAATAACTCTAAAGGTGGGAAGAGAAAAAACATTGGCAGAAAAAATAATTGCTTTAGATTACATAGCAATTTAAGGGGAAAGCATGGTCTGCGTTGGTATCTGTCCATTACCTGGCACTGACTCTTGCTGAGGGGAGGAATACTCAGAAGTTACACTTCACTTTTCAGTTTCCACTCAAAGACCCATAATGTTTTCCATGGTTAGATGAAAAATCCACTTACTGCAGAACCATAATGGTTTTTTATATTTCGATGACAAATACAGATGGGTCTCCCTCCCTCTGGGGAAGGGATTTCTACAGCAAGGACTCAGGATCTTAAAGAAATGAGCTTTACAAAAGGGATTCCAGGCCCTCCTGGGCAGGGAGTAACTCAGCACATGGCAGAGCACGCCGCAGACTGGGAGCTGTTTAGTCCCACATGAAAGACTAGTTCTTACCAGGACCACCTCATCTTGGATTTTGCTTCTAATCCGCATTTAACCTTCTCTTCTCATTAGCAGAGATCCTTATTTTGGGCTAAATGCTCCCTGTTTGTGGCTATTCCCAAAGTCAGCCTCTGTACTCTGATACTGTAGTTGTACCTCTGCCTCGGAGGGACATCAGGAGAATGTGACTGCAAAGTGATCTCAGTGTGAATCCAAAGGGATTCCTGGTTTGGCCTGAACTTGGTGCTGGAGGAGGAACACACACACTGCAAAGGGGAACACAGAGGAGCAGCTGTTTGGGATGCCTTTTGTGCATCATTTGAAGAGGGTTTGAACTACTCTAATCACGCTCCTCAGAGCGAACATCACTGAGGAATCAGGTGTGCCTTTAGAAAGAATATGGCACATTCAACAGTAGGTTGAAAATGCAGTTACAACACAGTAACATGCTTTGGTGCTTTGGGGTGTGGGCTCTACTCTGAACATCAGTCCCAACCAGAAATGCTGCAAGTTTAGAGAGAGCACAGTATGAGAATACCATCAACAAAGACTTGGTATACACATAGACAAGTTTTAGAAAATATTTTCTTTTTAGCGCAGCAATCCTAAAAGGAAACTGTTCTTTTGCCACTTGATCCTATAAGCCAGCCTGAAAGATGGAAAGATGTCTAAAATAAAAAAAGAAGAGGAAAAAACCTAAATTCAGAGCTACTGTGTAAAAAAAAATGTTTCTACTAAATGAAGCAAGTTGTAAATTGGAAATTTTCCCAACATTGGAGACATAAGATCATGCATCTGTAGAGGCAGAAATCAAAACTTTCCCCCAGATTTTCTAACATCTAAAATGATGATTCCCAAGGACAACATGGTAAATGCAGGGTTAAAGGAGGTATCAAAGCACCATAATAGTATTGAAATTACATCCTGTGCCTGTCCCCTAATTTAAGGTTATTGGAACTTTCTTTAGCTGCCATCAGTGTAAAAATACTAAGGAATTGACAGGCACAAGAAGCCACCAGAGAGACAGAAATCTGTGCTGTCTGTATTGTGTTGTGCACAGGTTCCTGTGTCCCACTGAAATAACTCAGAGCAGAGCAGAGCAGAGCACTGACATCCACAGGCCACATGTTGTTTATTCTCTAACCGGCTCAAGAGCTGTTCAGTCATCTCCATGTCACTGGAGGATCCTTCTTCATCACCACTAATTCCTCACAGCTGGCTCACAGGTTCCAAAGCCAGGCTACGGGCAAGAAGGAGGACCTGGAATTTTGACGAAGGGTTACACTGCAGAGCCCAGTTCCTGCTGGTGCGACATCGGGGCATCACCACTCAGTGGTGGAGCCAAGAAGTGTGTCCCCACTTTAACAGATACACAATTCAATGGTCATGTGACTGAAAATCGGTATTACTTACACAGGAAAGCCATCTGTAAACTATTACCTGTGTTATAATGATTGTCAATTTTTTACTTGGTTAATTTTGTGCATCCCATTTATATACTATTGCATCTTAAATTTGATATGATCATTTTGATGTTCTTAAATCACCACTTTTCACTTCTGAAATTCATTCAGATGTGTGCTGAGTAAAAATACAAAGCCTGAAGGCCACCAGCACACCATTGCATGGCACACTCTGCCTGGGCTTAGAACCAGAATGCTGCTCTGACAGAGGCTTTGTCAGCTCCTGCTATCCATAGTAAAAATGCTTTTCAAATCTCTTTTACTTTTAAAACATATTTTGAAGACAAAATACTTTGGGGTAACATCTACTGAGATAGAAAATTCACCTTGGAAAGTCAAGCTTTTTCTGACAGATGAAACTATCAGTCTCCAAAGAATTTCCATTGCAGAGAACTGCAGGCTGGTGGTTTGCTCAGTCTGGGTTGCCCCTGGCCTTGCCTGCTGTCTGTGCCTCCGTTTCTCCTCAAAACATCATTGACGTATTTCAGTTCTCATGGGGTTTGGGGCTGGTTTACAGCTCCTTTTGAGAACAGATGGAAGATTTGTTATCATCTGGGTTCACAAAAGACATAATTTGCTCTTGCTACAGCTGAGAAATACACTTGTGTGGGACAGGTTTGCACACTCCCTCTAACCATCATTGTACCTCTTTGCTCTTCAGTCCAAAGAAAATTGGATCTGTCCATATAATGTTTTACAGCTCAAAATCTTAATGAAGACAATAAAAATCCCTTTGATTTCCTGGTGTTTTCCTCCAGGCCATATCCCAGAGTGAGTCACTCAGTTCCACACAGCAGAATACACAGAGCAGTGTCACCTCCTGCAGGACAGAGGACACTCTTCAAAGCAGAGCCAGCACAGTGGGGAAAGTAAAACAGGAACTTTGTGTTGCAGGAACTGTAGACAATTTTCATAATCCAAAAAGTGGTGCCATTGTAGGCAGTGATAGAGGAGAGTTGTGTTAACTACTGAAAACAGGACCAGTAAATGAGGATGGGAAAGGCTGTAAACTGGAGCAAGTTCAGAGAGGTTTACAATAACTCAGGCAATTTCAGACTAGATCATGAACTAAACAGACTTTGGGGAAGAGATATGTGTTTAAGATATGTACCAGGACTGATTACTCCAATAAATTTCCTAATATATTATTTTTTCCCTTTGCAGCATTTTCCCTCCTGGTCTGCAATGACTGTGCAACCAGGCAAACACTGACAAAAGTTGTTCCCATTTGCACAAAGACTACACTTGGCACCAAAAAATATTATTGCCTAGCTGCTGCTTCTATCATTTTTTAAACTCTAAAAAACCAAATAAACAACAAAACCACAAAGAAAGAATCCCCTCAAAAGCCCACAACCAACCAACCAACACCAGCCCAGACCCAGACAGGAATTCCCACAACTCTAATTGCTGGGAATTCCATGGCATTTTACCTCAAAATTGTCTGAGATGCCTCCTAGAAACACGGGAGCCATTCAGCAAATGTACCACAAGATGCTCTCAAAGTGCACAATGCAGTGATCTGGTTATTGCTCACATAAAGTAGCCTGAAATTCCTAATATTCTAATGAAAATTAACAGTGATTTCCAAAGAATCTGCACAAAGCTCTTCCTCTCCAAGCTTAAAAATATTTCATTCTGTCATCAATGAACAATTGTCTGTCTGTTTTACTTACCTTTCTCCTTTTTGGAAGTCTCTATAAAACAATGCAACTAAATGATGTCAATGTATCCATTTGCACACTTAGGTGCTCTTGTCAGAAAATTGTTTCCTTTAATGTATGACCCAAACAAGGTAATTTTCAACAGCACTACTGGTGAAATGGGGAAAAATTACCATATCTTCTTGGAATAATGTAGGAGGTTTTCCCCCTCTTTTCCTGGAAAATTTTCTGACTTCCTGATCTCCATGAATTTGTTTGTTCCTTGCAGTATATTAATAGATTTGAACCTCACAAACTGGAATATATTTACATGACAAGTTCTTTTTTCAGTGATCTGTCCAGTGGTTTAGATGGCACAGCAGGTCACTGGCATTCCATGGGGTAGTTTTTGTATTGTACAATTAACATGTAAAAATCCCAAAAAAGCCCATGCACTTCCCTGCACAGATTCTCCAACTCCTTTTTAAATTTTGTATCATGCAGCTGCTGTTTGAATGTTTATGGGCATCAAACAAAATGGAAAGCTAAACACCTCCTGCTTTCTGGTATTGTACCTTCAGTCCTGCACAAGGCAAAACCCCCAGAGCTTTGGACTGGGCTGGGGTGACCCTGTTCATATGTGACAAGTGACAACAGTCCCACCCACACTCCTGTTTCCAGTATGTTTTGTACAGGTGAATATTAATGGCCTGAAATTACTTTCCTGAAGTTCCAGGGCTTAAGCTGTTACCATCTCTCCTTTGAGAGAAGGAAATGTCTGTTCATGCCTGTGTATGTGCTTAAAGATAAAAGAAACCACACTATCAAAGGACAAGACAAAATCACTCTTTTTTTTCCCCCTCTCTAGGCAGAGATGAGTGATTCAGTTTTCTACTCAGTCCCCAAAATCAACAGGAATCTTGGGAATTGACTCCAATCATTCAAATGAGGAGCCAGTAAAATACTGTGTTTCATGCAGAGCTGTAGACCCTACTACACAGGATTTCATGTCTCTGCAAACCAAACCTGTTTATGTCTCCATAAATTTACCCAAGGCTTTATTAAAAGTACTCAAAAAACAAACCCCTTTTCCCGCTCTGTCAGACTCAGCTCCTGCCCTTAACTGCCAAACTGGAAAGGGATTGTGAGAGAATTATACTTAGAGCTAAGAAGGCCTTAATCCAGTCCTTCAGGTTTATGCAAGATAAGAGATCTCTTTTCCCTCCTCGTTTATCCATTTTGTGTGTTAAACTGGGGCAAAGATGGATTGGTTTGGATGTTAAAGCATGTAGGGCACCCCTGACATTTCTTTGGTGTGCTTTACCCAGACCTCATCTGCCTACTACACAAGTTAAATGACCAGCAGCAACAGGATAGGAAATACTTGTTTCAGTCAGACTCTTTCACCTCTGACAAAGAAAAGTGTTGTCATCCACCCAGGGCTGTCAGAGGCAGCAGGATTGACTTTCAGGAGACACGTGGCTTTGTTGCCCAGGAAGGAGTTGCTTGTTACACAGTCATCTGTTGTTTCTCCTCCTTCCAGATGAGCTGAGTGTTCTGCTGTGTAACATAGAACTGCAGTGTGGTGACAGCTCTGCCTCTCAGACTGGCTGTCCTGTCACTACAAGGGGGACTGTGGCAGAGACCACATGTCCATCAAACCACCGTGCTCAAGGGAGTCACCCTTCCCTTCCCTTCTCTAAGTCATGACACAGCATCCCACAAAGGCAAACCCATTTGCTCACCAAGCAGTGTTTGCAGCAATGTACTGTCCTGAACATGGGGTTTGATCTGGTTTTGCTGTTGCAGGAATATGGACATTGTGAGGTTTATTTATTCTTGTCTGAATCATTTATGCTGCATGCTGGTCTCAAGGAGAAGATGTGGCTCAGCAGCAGCGGGAACGGAGGGTTTGGTCAGGCTCAGAATGCATTAAGCTAATGTGTTATGAAGGCTCCTGCTCTGAAATGCCAGTTGAGGGGGAAGGGGTGGGGGGGAGAAAGCCTCAGAAAGGCAGTTGCCATTGCCAGAAACAATTAGACAGTGGCAGCTCTGCAGAGCAGTGGCTGCTGGCTGGGCACTGCTCCTGGAGGTGTTCATGTGCACAACCAACCCAGCTACCAGTGAGTCAGTGCTGCTGGGACAGGGGAGGGGGAAGGACTGCTGCCAGGTCAGAGATACCCACTGCATTTAAAGGAGTCAGAGGGTACTTTTTGCAAGCAGTGCAGAGGGGTTTAGGCAATTGTTTTAGAACCAGATCGGTTGCAAAGGACCTGAGCGATGCCTTGGCAGATTTCAATGAACACAAGTGTGCTGTGGTCTCAGCAGCTGCTGTTTGCTGCCAAACTTAGTGATGGAACTGCCCCAACCTACTCAGCTCCTACTTTGTGCTTGTTATGTTTACCTGTTAATGTCAAGCTACAGTTTTAACCCTAAAACCTTACTCTTGACATACCCATTTTGTAACCAGCACTGTCTAAGAGGACAAATTGCTTTTAGATCTCTGTTCTCTGCACTACCAACAGGATGGATGACACCCTGCTGGCACTGAGGAGTTGCCAGAAACACTTGGAGACTTGACGATTGTAGTTAACACAACACGGTACACAGAATGTAGGCTCAGGTTTGTGAAAGGACCAGAAGTGACAACAGGGAGAGCAGATGACGGCTCTGTCAAAACACTTCAGATGAAAATAAACCAAAAAATGAGTCAGGAGTGAGCCCAGCACCCTCCATCCTGGAATGGGCATTCAGATGAATGGAGGCAGAAATGCCAAGTGAGACCCCCTGATCTGTGCCCAGCACAAGTGGCAGGCCTGGACCACCTTCCCTGCTTGGCACAACCCCCCAGGCTTCAGGGTGCAGCCCAAGCCCCCACCCCACCCCAGCACCCTGCAGAATTGATCACAGGCCATTAAACTTATGGAGCACCAGAGACTATGAGTTTATAACTGAGAATTCAGAGGGGCTACAGCTAACATGCCTGGGCTGACACAGAAACCCTGCATTTAGGCAGGACCTCAGGCTCTGATATTCTTAATTCCTGGTCTAATCAGCAGAGATTACAGCTGGGCACGGGGCTTGGGTTTTTTCCTCTCAGAAAACATACTGGGTGTGGTCATGGAAGGTTTCATGGGGACACAGCAGTTTTGACGATCCTGCATTTTGCCAGGATCCCATAAAAACCTTTAATCCATTTACATTGCATGTTGTTAGGCTGGGATGGGGCTTGGAGCAACCTGGGCCAGTGGAAAATGTCCCTGCCCATGGCAGGGGGTGGAATGAGATGAGCTTTAAGGACCTTCCCAACCCAAGCCATTCTGTGATTCTGTGATTCCCTAAGTATGTGTTATCTCCTGCCCTTCTGTATAGGTGTGCATAAAGTAGTGAGTGGCAACACATTTCTTGATATATGTAAATATACTTTTCTCTAAATGCAAAGCTGTCAGTTCAGTGTTAGTACAGAAAACTGCACCAGTGACAGCTGACAAAATAGAGTCAAACAGGCACAGGTTTGCTCTGAACAAGTTACAGTAATTCAGAGCTCAAAACACAATCCCAACAGTCCATTTGCAGTGGTTGCAGACGTGCACACAGCTCAGAAATTGCCTGGAGGGAAAATCATTCTTTTTCAGTGAAGGACTGATGATCTCCAGTGTTCACAGACTGGCTCTGCACAAATGAACCTGAGAGCAGAGTGTCGCCCACTGAGCACCAACATCTGTCACTTCCCAGGCACAGAACTTCCCAAAGCACCTCCATTGTGGGATGGTCCTCCTGGACAACAGCAAGGCCTGTGAGAAGATCAGCAGCCACGAGAACCTGCAGGGAATGGCTGCAGTTATGTGTGGTGTGGCTTTCCTTCAGCCCAGACTGTGCAGAGCAGCTGCTGAGGGATAGAGGGAAGGCAGAGACAGAGCTGATGGAATCCCAGAGCTGACAGACAGACTTCCATAGGCAGTTGTACTCACATCAGGAAGTCATGACTTAACATGTGGCTAAAGGAGCACATGAAAAAAGCATTTCTGTATAAAACCCCCACCTTTGTGAATAATCTATAGGCAATATATATATAAGGAGACTTGTAGTTACAGAAATATATATGTATCTTATTTATTACTTTTCCTCCCATCTATGTGCAGGATAGAGGCACTCCAGTCATGTATTGGTCTTATTTCTAACTTCCTACTTTTGTAATACTGACATCTAAACATTTAGTCCATAGGTTAGAAAGTACCTTGGCCCATTCAGGCTATTTCATCCTGCTACATTCCAGAATTTCCTGGCAGGATCCAAGCTCCTTGCACTGCCCACTGAAGGCAACAGTCCTTTAAAGTACCACACCCCTGAGCCATAAAATATGAATGGAAATATCAGACTTTTACATATTAGTTACCATTTTTCTCTCTCATCTTAGATTTGTTACATTTACTTTATAGTTCTTAGCATCTCAGCTCAGAAATTTAATTTTGTTTTTATTTTAGCCAAGAACAACTTCATCTACTTCATATGAAACCCATACAGAATAAAACCCAGGTACCAAGAAGAAAGTGTAGTTCCCTCACTTCAGGATTTTCTGTTGAATCATTATTAACAGACCCCTTAGAACCTTGTCTCAATCATAAAACCTATCCCTGGCTTTGTGTGTCCTTGCACAAATTGTCATGCTGTTTAAGGAAACTGATTAAAACTGCAAATAGATGTATAACATAAGATTGTTGCTTACTTCATCTGATGTTCTCAAGGGCATGGGGATTGTTACCTTTTTTAATTGAAAAGGATTTTATATATATAAAAGCCGGAATATACATATATTTATTAGAAATTGACTTTCATTTTATTATTTCAACAATGAATCACCCTTTTGATAAGTGGCTTTAAGTCACTTAAAACTTGGGTTTTTTAGCAAGAGGCAAGTGTGGTGTACTATAGAACTACAGCTGTCAAACTGGCACTGCTAAAAATGTATGGCCATTATCACCCACATCTGTTAGAGGCACATCTGCATTGCCCCACACTCACACACAGATTCCCAGGGGAAAGGTGGAGTTTCTGCTAAATGACTGTTTCTTCAAGGGCAAAAGCTGCTGGAATATCTTCTGAGTCCCACGGGTGGTGGTCAGCAGTGTCTGTCTGTCTCTCTGTCTCTCTGTCTCTCTGTCAGTGTGTCTGTCTGAATGCACATTTCCAGGGTGCAGCAGGGCCTATTCCCACCTGGAGTTTGGATGGATTAATGTAAAACACAGCTGTTGGTCAGGCTTTTTTAAAACCCCAACTAAAGTCCAAACTTCTGCCACACAATATGGGATACCTTGACTAAAAATGCCTCAGTGGATGGTAAGCAAATGTTTTGAAATGAATTTCCATTGGGCTGGAAGTTTATAATTCTCATAATAAATCATAATGTAAAACCAGTGCATACATAGTTAAAATTTTCATTTCCATTGTGTTACAAATGAGTAATTTCAGCATTAAATAAAATAAATGAATGAAACAATAAATAAATAAACAAATACATACATACATACATACATACATACATACATACATACATACATACATGAAGCAATGTTCCACCTTTGGAGCTGTCAGTGAAAACAACCCTCACCAAAGTTCTTCATTACCAGCTAAGAAGGACAGATTTATATTTGAACAGAGGGTTGAATCAGCTGCTCAGGTTTCCCCAGCAGCTTATTAAGATGTTTTCTGAGAACCTCAAGAATTATGGGGAGAGTAACCCAGAGCAAAAAGGGGGAAAACTGTCATAGAGAAGATCTTCCCAAGCATCTGTTCGTGGTTAAAGCTTAACCCTGAGCAGCTGGGTTTGAGATTATCTCCTCAGCCTGAAAGTGCCTGAGTACAGAAAGTCCACACTGTGCCATATATAGGTGGAAGTGTCCAAAAGGGCTGTTGGGATCACAGTCCCTGTTTCTAATGGAAGGTTTAGACATGCAAACACATTGCACAGCACTCAGCAGGCCAGCAAATGAACCCTCCCATTACTCCTCTCAAGACTGTTTTCCATCTAATTAGCAAAGCAATTTTGTGATGGAACCAATTAATTACATTGCCAAGCAGCTGGTGATACAGTCACATGGTGTGCAGAGGTCTGTTTCCTAAATTCATTATCTGGACTATTTATCAAGGTCCAAAAAGACTTGCAATGCTGATAACATGCCTTACTGTGTTACTCTAGTTTGCTCTGGTTGGCTTTTGTCCCAGTTCTTCCTGGAAACTCAGTTATCTTTTAGTAAAGCTGGACCAGCAGCAACACCCCAGTTTGTGTATCCTGCAGCAAACACACCTTAAAGAACTCACTTATCTTTTGGAACTGTGTTGGAAAAGCTGTACAATAATTCTGCCTTCAAACACACATTAACATGCACGAAACTGGGAAATGAGGAAACCTTTTCAGGTGCTTCTGAAAAGCAGAACAGTTCACCCCCAGTAAATCAATACCTGCAGGCAGCCTCTGGGTACTGAGTTGTTTCTGCTCACCAGCAGATCTGTCAGTAGCTTTTGAGAGCATGGAATTTTTGGTGGACTTGGGCTGTCCAGGGATTCCCAGGGAAGCTGATCACATGCAACTTCATTTGGCAGAGCTGGAATAAGACAGCAATTCAATCTCAGCTGTCAATTAACAGAAGAGTCATCAAGAAGAATAAAATATAACCACCGATATGAAACAAAGGGGTGTCTTTCCTATTGCCCCCCAGAATTACCCCATCAATCTCATACTGGTCAATCATTCTCATCAGCACTGGAGTTCTTAAAAATGCCCCACAGAAGCATGGTGGGGTTTTTGCTTTGAGCTGGACTAGATGCTCTCTGGTGGCACTTAGGTTTAAGCTGGCAGCTGAGGTGTGAGTATCCAGGCCTTCAGACAAACCCACAAATTCAGATTATAGAACCCAAAAGCATGGAAGGTTGTGGTTTGTGCAGATTTAAAAGCAAAAAGTACAAATTAGAAGATTATTTGTCCGATAGTTCTCCTTTTTGGTCTGAGAAAGCCTTTTTTCTGTAAACAGAGAAATAAATGGCCAAGTTGCTCAGTCTGTTATATGTACAATCCCTCCAGGGGCTCTTGGATTGTCAGTCCCTAAGGGGAATGTGCAAGATCTGCTTCTGAAAACTCTGGCAGCACATCAGCCACGGAAGCACAATAATGACAGAGGGAAAGGGAAATGACTCTCCAACACCTCCTGCCAACTGTGTCATTAATGCCTATCCCAATATTATGGATTCACATCCTCAGGCACTGGGAGGGAATCAAATGAGAACCTTTTGTTCCAGCATTTATAAAATCAGACCCAGGAGCATCCTGTACCAGTGACCTCAGCACTCATTTAGCACAAGAGGCTTCTTTGGCTCAGCCATGCAGGATCTCAGCAATGAGAAGGGCAAAAGAAAAGGAGATGCTAAGAAAGCAGTTCAGAAATAAATACCTAGGAAAGGGGGAAACCAAAGCTGACAGCTCTTTCTCCACTGTTTTTGCAACACCAGTTTTACCATCCTGGAGCTCTGTGAATGTCTTGTGGCCCAGTGCTGTGAGACAAGGGGGAGCCATGGGGCTTTGAGGATCCCCAGCACTGCTGTGGGCATCACTGGGGCTCTGGGCATTGCCATTTGTCCAGTTAGGAGCAGATGGCAGAGGCATTCCATGTGTTCTGGTTTAGACAGGGACAAAGATTCCAAGGGCTTACACACAGAGTGGTGCTTGGAAAGCAAGACAGGTTATAGTATTTTACACATCCTTTCAGACTCAGGCATGCACAGGGAAAGCCTTGTACGTAGTCATGGCAAAAGGGAATTTTCAGGGAAAGAAAGAGAATAAAGGTAAAACTTGGGTCCTCAAAATCAACACCCACAGAGCAAGAGAGGACCTTCCAGTGAGGCCGCATTCCAGAATAGATTTCCATCCCATTTGAGCATTTTGCCACAAGATGGAAACCCTCTGTGCTTTTGCCACAAGCCAGTCTGGCAGGAAGAGCCTGAACAAGTGGTGGATCAAACAAGAAGGACGTGGGAGGAGGGAATCTTTGTTCTTTTTGTAGCACCCCACTCATCCAGCCTCCCAACCACAGCATTATGGGAATATAAATTCCCAGTTAGTGTGCTGAGCCATAGCTCTGAGATTCCTGAAAGGCTGTTTATGGCACCCCAGGAATCAACAGCAGCCTGGCAAGACATGGGTGTGCCTCCACAGAGATGGTGCCACACAGGACATGTTTGCCAACAGATGATGTGTGCACACAGACACAGACACAGCTCTGTAAAAGAGGTGCCTTAATGGAGAAAGGAAGAGTAAAACACATAAATTTCATAGAGCTGGATAAGCCCCCAGAATTTAGGGAATTTTGAGCTGTCTTGGCTTTCAGAGACAAAACAGTTACTTCCTTAGTTTACTCTGACAGTGTAATTTTAGCATTTAGAAAGCAAAACCCTGACATAAAAGTATTGCATTTCATGTGCAGTTACCATGAAATTCAGCCTAATGGGAAAGAACATGAACTATTCAAAGTGTATTGCAAGTATGAATATATTTGACTATTCCTTTCTGTATCAGTAAGCCAGAATCATCACGTGAAAAAACACATTATTTTTCCTTTCTTCCTCCCTCTTTTCCCCTCTCTCTTCCTGGTGCTCTCCTTTCTTGACTGCCGGTGATTTTTCACTGTTAAATCCTCTCAGATCAGTAGCAGAACCACTGCCACGACTGAACAAAGGCATTGTACTGCATGTACCCAAGGGAAGCTGCCCTCAGAAGCAAGGCATGGATTTGTTCCAGCTGAGAAAACAAGTTAATATTTCCCTTGCTGGAAGAGGAAATCAAATGTATAATCTTTGCTCAAGGGTTAACCAAAGATTTCGCAGAAAATACACTTGGAAAACTAGTGTTGACTTATAGCACTTAAGATATCCTTGCCTTCATCTACTCCTTTTCCAGTCCTCCAGCCAATCATTTAGCTTTTTTTTTTCCAGGGCTGTATTATCTATCTAGAAACTTTCCTGACACCATGAGAAGGGAGTGTTAAAGGGTAAAACTCTGCTTCAGATTTAATTACACATTTTCCTGAGAACCAAGGACTTTGCCCCACTGAAGGCACAGACAGTCCCAACCTGTGTGGCCTCCCAGTCCCAGGGGTTGAGACTGGAGGCTTTTACAGCAAAGGAATTGTCTCTTATGACACTTGGTACTTCCCATTTCATTATTGAAGTAATTAAACACTGCACAAAAACTTGAAATAACCCTGTCATGAAGATTTTACTCATATTAACAGGAGGTTTCTGTTTGTTCCAAGAGCTGCATCCACACAGCTCATCCCACAGATTTCCTCTCTGGGAATCAGCACAGGCCATTTGGATTAATGACCTCCATCACTCTCTGGGCAGCTTTATATAAAGTACATATATAATCCTGCCTATGGAAAGGCCTCTCTGGGTAATCCTGCCCAGAGTCAACCAGGATGAGAACACACCCATGGAGGAAACAAGGAACCCTGCCCGGTCTTGGATTTTGGACAGTTCATGTCAGAAAAGCCGATTTCAGGAGAGGAGTGAGACTGTTATTTAAACATCTATTCCAACAGTGTAACAGCTTGAAATATGAAGTGTTGACAACATTAAACTTACAATGGATGCATTCTTTGTTTGCATTCATTCCAAGTCCTTCAGCTGAAGAAAAGGAATTTGCAATTTCCCAGTCCTCTTAGGAATTTGCATCCAGGTTTCTCCTGGTCCTTGCCGGCAGCTCCAGGGAGGGCACGCAGACCCTGTGAGGGCAGGTTTGGGTGCTCCAGAGCCTCAGAGACAGGCAGGGGCTCAGGAAGGGGATTGCACAGGGGTCCAGCCTGCCCTGGAGATGCATCCAGGCTCTTACTTCCCAAGTGTGACATGAAGAAAGAACTGATTCCTAAAATAAACTCCAAAAGGAAGTTCCAAAAGTGGGTGAACACTCTTAGTCTGTGTGATGCTGTGATGGGCCACTGAAATACACAGAAAACCCAGTTTAAAGCAATCTTTGAAGGAAACACAAATGGCAAACTTGTCAGAGGCAGAGTCTGGCAGGAAAAATCCAAATTCAAGAGTTACCCAGACTGTCCTGTGTCTGCCAACTTCCTCTTGAGAACTCACTGCGGCTTCCTTTAATGTCACTTCTTCACCCAACAAATGAATGTAACTGCACTTCTCAGCTTTGAAAACTGCTTTTTACAGGCAGTCTAGCATGCTTCTGAAGCAACAAAAAGATATTACTTATATCCAGGAACATCTTTATAATATAAGTCTCTCTATTAGGAAAAAGACTTAAGCATCCCAAAAAGGATAAAGGGACAAGGGAAAACTAAAAATCCATCAGCACCCAATAAAGTGGCAGTTTAGTAAATCAGTTCTTATAATGTTGCTGACTAATTCAAGGTTCTTAAGACATCAAATTATTTGTTATAATGATAGTTTAAAAAAATCTTTGTAGCTCTGAATTTGCTGCTACTTTTTAGTCTTATTTCTTCATTACTTCCTTAGACAAAAGTAGGTGCTTTGACCTCCAGGGAGGTTTCAGTTCTTGGGAGCACTCATGGCATTTATTGGTGTTCAGTAGGAGAATTTAGGGGGTTATGGAAATCACTCTCTGCTCTTCCCCTGCTACAATGAGATGCACCCTATTTACATACAGAAATGCTGGTGCTGGGCTGGCTACAAGTGTCACATATTACCTTGGTCTGGATTATCAAAACTAATGACAGCAATGTCCTCTTCTCTTACAGCATTTATTTATCCTTTCTAAGGATAAATTTGGAGGCCTGCTTCTTCCAGTGCTGTGATGTCTATTCAGCATGTTTTCCCTCTTTTATTTGCTGGCATTAAGTTTTATTTAATGCACATGGTACTGCCTGCTGAGGGTCACTATTTGTTAATCTTGGCTGATACAGAAAATCCTACAGATACACTGCCAACTTTTGTAAGGAGAAATGAACAATGGCCATAATTGCAACAGCCCTCAAGTAATTGTTAATTAGAGCAGAACTTTTATCCACGTTGTGCGTCTCTAATTTGACAACTTATCTTTTCATAAGCACGTAGCTAAAAGGCCTAGAGGGTTTAGAAAATAACAGCTAAGCCCAGAACTGTGGCCCACAGTGAGTGTGAAGTGCAGGCCTGGCCCCCCTGGGCTCCCACCTGGAGACACCAACCATGGCCCATGGAAATCATGGGCAGGGACCATCAGGCAAAGATGCCAGTGCCAGTGCCAGGTCCTCCTGCAGTGGGACAGTCACTCTGGTGCTGGCCTGTGAACTCAGAAGATGCTCAGTTCTGTTAAATACAGCTATTCTCAAGACAAAGATACAGGAAATTACCTGACTGGATATAAAGAATGACCAGTTCTGTTTCATAGTGAGACATGATCAGTGGTATTGTTATATTTTGAAATATATTAACAGATTTCTGTGAGTGGTTGCCTTTTTGCAGGAAGATGAGCCAAGGTTTAAAAGGGAAGTTTCCATCAAGCAGCTCCAAAGGCTGCTCCATAAACCCCAAACACAGACAAGGAACTGTTCTAGTCAGAAGAGTTAACTTGGTGTGACTTTGCCTTCACCTGTTACAGGAAGACTCTGAATTTCAGGAAAAGCTGGTTTAGAACATTTCAGTAATTTTTATTTTAATATTTCTGTAATACAAACCTTCAAAACAAGACAAGCCCATCATTGAGGCAAAATACTCTTGAAATCTAGAGAGGCAAAACTGGGACAGTTTTGGAAGTTGCACCTCAGTGCCCCTGAGCTGGGAAATTTGGTACAAATAAAATCAAGTGTGCATTTACAGTGTGCAAACTATGCACAGAAGCACCTTCCTGAACTGAGGCCTAACTTCTTTGTCCACGGCTGTTTTATAGATAAAGAGCAGAATCCATGTTTTGGCACATTAACTTTATGAAATATGAGAAAGTGGAAAACACTATATGCTGTAGAATTGAAAATGAGATGAAAAACACAGGGAGAATAGAAAACAGTCAGCAGGGCCAGAGGGCATAAAGCCTTCCTTGAAATCCTAAATTCAAAGATGCCTTGAGTCAGAACTGAAGTGATTTGGTTGGTTCCATGTGAGTGGGGAACAGAGGAGGCTTGTTCCTATCATACCATTGCAAGAGAAGTGTTTGTAGCTGCCAGGCTGGAGAGAATAATGGCAAATAAATGCAGATTATATAAAAATACACAAGCAGAGGAGGAGAAAAATATATGTAGTGGTAGACCGCAAAATATTCTGATCCATTTTATTAAGCATCACTGGTGGCTCCCATAAACAACAGTAATTCACAGAACTAGTAAATGATGTTTACAAATGAAAGGAACCCTGATGACACCCTCGCTGAGGAGAGGAGGAGAAGTCATCCCTCAACCCTCCTGCGTGGGAGAGCCAGGGAAATGCACAAAGCAGGGATATGGGAAAGGAAGACTGAACAGTTCTGGGTCTGACTGAGATGGTGATCCTGGTCTGAGGCGCCGATTCCTTCCCCTTTTTTGTAACTGCACCTTGTCCTTCGCCACAGGGGGAAAAGATTCTTTGCTGGGAATGAAGCATCCTTCTAGTGCAGTTACAGGGACAGCCTTTGTGCTCCATGGATTCAGCTGTCTGGCCCAGGAGTGCTGGATTAATCTGGAGTGGAATTCCTGCTATTGGAGGGTTGGATGTGCCTGGTGTCTCCAGCTGAGCCCTGTCCCTACAGGGAAGGTTGGATGTGCCCAGTGTCCCCACATGGAGGGTTGGATGTGCCTGGTGTCCCCAGCTGAGCTCTGTCCCCACCTCAGGGGTTGGATGTGCCCTGTCTCCAGCTGAGCCCTGACCCCACAGGGGAGGTTGGATGTGCCCAGTGTCCCCACAGGGAAAGTTGGATGTGGCCAGTGTCCCCACATGGAGGGTTGGATGTGCCCAGTGTCCCCAGCTGAGCCCTGTCCCCACATCAGGGGTTGGATGTGCCCTGTCTCCAGCTGAGCCCTGTCCCCACATCAGGGGTTGGATGTGCCCAATGTCCCCAGCTGAGCCCTGTCCCCACATCACGGCTCTCCTGCCTCATGTCAGCACAGCTCTTTCAGCATCTTGCTCTAGAAACCAGGCCTGGGACCAGTCCTGTACCTGCCCCACATGCCATCCTGTGCCTGCCCCACGTGCCATCCTGTCCCTGCCCCACGTGCCATCCTGTGCCTGCCCCACATGCCAGTCCTGTTCCCAGAATCCAGCGGCTGTGGGGGCAAAGCTCAGGGAGTGAGGCAGTGCTGGGTGAGGGGCAGCAGGGACCAAGGCTGGCACCGCTCCCTGTGTGCCCCCCTGGTGAAGCCCCGAGTGTGCTGCTGAGAACAAACACAGCCATTCCCAGGATTCTCCAGCACAGGGAAATGTCAGAACTGACACAATGTTTGCAGTAATAAGCTGTGTTGGCAAAATTCTTGGAGATGTCACCCAAATGTAAATGAACTCGACTGAGTCAGGCGAGCAATCTCCAGCAGAAAGACACACAGAACTGATTTGCATTTAGCAGGGGATTACAAATATCACTGTTCTCTCTCCTCCTCTCAGACTGAAGCTCTTGGCTCAGTGTCAGCAGTGCAGAGATGTAGTTCTCTTTCTTGAAGCT
Source organism: Sakesphorus luctuosus (assembly GCA_013396695.1). Classification (NCBI taxonomy): domain Eukaryota; kingdom Metazoa; phylum Chordata; class Aves; order Passeriformes; family Thamnophilidae; genus Sakesphorus; species Sakesphorus luctuosus. The sequence goes on from VWZD01012222.1 coordinate 381,462, forward strand.
CATTTAATACCATGAGAATAGGGAGTGTCTCCCTGTGCTTGGCAGCCACCTCCTTTCACACAGCCTTTGCTGAAGAAATCCTGACTCTCAATACTGGGCATGTAGCGGAAGAGACAGCACAGCAGAAACATGTAGGAATAAAGAATTGGTGCAGGAACAAAGAGATCAGTCAGTGAAAATACAAGAGAAATTCATCACTTCAATAAGACACAGTGAGGTCAGTTCACAAGCTTTTGTTGGGCTACAAACATTTCTTGCTCCAAATACTACACTGGAAATAGGAGACATCAAAGGCTTCACAAAGTACTGCTGAACCCCCTGGGAATACTCAGTGGAACATGAACCAACAAGAAGGACAGACAGTTTACTTGATGATAAAAAGCATGAATGACACAGGTATAAAGCAGCATCTTAATTATTGTTGTCTGGAGAAAGGAGCCATCACAGAAACACTCAAAAATAGTACAGGAATGTGACTTGCATCTCCCACTTTTTAAGGAATATAAAGCAAATTAAGAAAAATCCAGCAGACATAACTGTCATATTTTCACCTTGAAGAACCAGTAGCACAGTAATTCCACTGCAGAGGAGATGAAGGCATTAAAAAAAAAGTTTCCCGAGTAAGTCTCTTTATTTCTACTTTCTACCTTCACATAATATTCATTAAAGCTAATTGCTCAGTGTAAGGAAACAGTGTGCTGGTAATTCATTCCTCTCTCACAGGTCATAGCAAGTGCAGGAAAAATACGCAGAAATAGGATGTGACTTAACACAGAGCACAAGAGAGACCATGTGCCACAGGAGGTGTCAGTGGAGCTTAACTCACACCACAAGGAGATTCAAGGAAGAGCAGAGTGAAGTGAACCACCACAGGGACGCTCCCTTATGAAATGCCTTCAGTCAAAGGACCACATTTGGTGTCATTCACTGGTGCCACCAGTGTGCCCAGAGCACTGCAGTGGGTCCCTGCCAGCCCTGCCAGCCCACAGGGGGCTCTGCCAGCCCTGGATCACATGTGTACTGATGGAGGTCAGCAGGGGTTCATGACTGAACAAGCCAAAACAAGAGGTCACAGGCTCAATGTGCCAAAACTGTGCCCTTCGGGGTTCTTGTTTGGTGCTTGAGGAACTGCCTGGTCGCACCAGCAACACTGAACACCCTCAACCTTTGCTACTGTAGAGCAGTAAGAGCATGCCTTCCTTTTGAAATGGGACCAAGCATTTAGCTTTAGACAAGTTTCTGATGCATCATCTTTTCTACTGAGACAGAAAAACTCTGTTGGATGTGTAAGTGTTAAATTAACATTGAAAGAGCACACCCTCTCTGCTGTGTGGGGCACTGGTTCGTTCTCACAGACACAAAAGGCCACAGATTTTCCTTCTGGAGCCCAGCAAAAGCCATTTGAATGCTCTGCTGCATGTTCTGTAGGAAAAGGGGGCACTTGGAGAATGAGAGCTGTGTGGGGCCAGTTCTGCTCCCAGTTCTGTCCCACCAGAGGGAAGAGCTGGGCCAGCAGCCTCCTGTGCCTCTCCCAGAGTTAGGAGGCACAGCCAAACTGCAACTCAACACATTGAGACAAAACATTCCCTAGAGTCAGCAGCTCTCCTACCAAATTATGGAAATTTGAAAATCTTGCTGAATTCTCCAAGTTGCAGTGAAAAAGCCTAATTTTATCAGGAGAAGATACGAGAAGAATGAGAAGAGCTGTTTAGTAAAGGATGATATTAAGGCTGACATTAGGCAAACTGATCTCATATTCATCTTGACTTGGGATCACAGCACAGCAATTAACTCTGATACACACATTTGTAGGAGGCAGAGATGGAGTTTATGGGTTTTATGTATTCAATTATCTTGAATAAGAATCCAAAGGGCAGTGTTTATAAAGTAAATAAAACCTTAAAATTGTATTTGCCTGCTTAAAATTGCTTTTGAAGTTTAGGGGGAAAAATATTACTAAGATCAAAAACAATTTGCCAAAATTTGGAGAAAACTTAAGACTTCTCTGAAAAAAACACCATAAAAAAAAGTGTAATTCCAATCTAATTATATAAGCTTGCAAATAATGGTTGCAGACATGTTTCTAACTTATAGATGAATAATTAGTCTGGTCTCATACCATGATCACTATGCACCTAAAACCAGGATGAATGCAGTTTTGAAGAGGATCAGCATTTCCCAACACATCTTCTGGACATCCTACTCCCTTGGAATCCTTCCTCAGGGAAGTGTCTGCTGCTCTGTGATTTCATGTCTGGGAATAATTGAGAGATGAGCAAATAACTGAGCCTGTGTACCAGATAATTTGGCTGGACAGTGTATTGATCCTCCTGTAGTAACTCAGGGACTGGTGGTGAGGAGGATTTGTTTGGAGAGAGGAGCAGCAGTGCAAAGGACATTCCAGGGCTCCTGCGCTTCATCAGGGGTGTCGCCCTCACAGGGAAGCATTAAAGGAGAAATCTTGTGCTACGTTACTCAGAGGAAATAAAACCATAATTCCAGTCAGCAATCACCCTGACAAATATTGCCAATTAATGCACTAGTCATTGTTCATTACTTTTTATCTCACTCACAGCAATTTTCTGGGATTGATGTACATGTTTCTCTTTGCGGAGCTTTTGGGTAATGAACCGGTGATAAAGGGAAACACGAGGGATAAACACACACAGAGGAATAAACACACCCATTGTTGGGCTGTGTCTGCAGTCTCTGCTCAGGCAGGTTTATCTCCAAACATCCTGGGAGCAAACAGGAGCAGCAATTTCCTTTCTGAATTCAGAGGTTCACTGAGCAGCCTGAGCACCTCCCAGCTCAAGGAGGTTGCCCAAGGTCCCCTGGCAGCCCATGGGCAAGGCCAGGCCATGGTTGGCAACGTGGCCATCTGCTCTCATCACCACCCCTCCCTCCCTGGCCCAGCCCTGGAATCTGCTGCCTCAGGAAACCACACAGCAGCTGCTGCTCCGAAAAATCTGTGGGCTCGTTCCCACAAGGACTTAACAAGATAGTACTAACAAGTGACACAGTAAATATGAAGCCATTAATTATCTTAATAATCCCAACAGCATGATGTTTCTTGTCTCACACGCTGTCAGCTCGAGGCAGAGCAGAGGAAGTGAAAGTCAGTGCCCGGGATGTTGCTCAGCCTTTAGAACAGATTGTGGGAGGGCAGCATGGACAGGCTGAACATTCTCAGGTGCAGATGTGGCTCCAGAACACACAGTGATTATCCTTGGTAACACTTCTAGGACATTTCTCCAATCAATAGCAATTCAGAAGCCATCTGGAAGGCAGAAAGGTTTCAAACAGGATTTTATGGTTGCACACCTTCCTTGGGAAAGAATTGGGATCTGTTCCTTTATCTCCAGTAGCCAAAAAAACAAACAAACCAATCCCAACAAACAAAAACCAAAACCACACACAAACTAAAGATCAATGCACAGAAGTCGTCAAACCAAAAACCCCCACACCGAACTCCAAAGCACCTTCCCTTACCAACTTCAGAGGGAGGCAGGACCTGTCCCCCTCCAGGTCATGAACAGCACAGGGCTGTAGTTTCCAGACACCCCACCTTGACTGGGACCCCTCAAAAGGCACCTTGTGATGCACCAGAAAAGAATGAGCAGTTAAAGGAAGTATTTGATACATGCAGATTTCAAACCTTTCCCATTGTCATGTTTTTCCTCAAGCTTCAGGGCAGTGGGTACTTCAGAATTTTTTAAAAACATAAACAATTGAAATCCAAAAAGTACCCACTTCCCACTGCCATTCTAACTGGGCATTTTGCCAGTACACTTCCATTCAGGATATCCTGTGAAGTTCATGGATTTGTAATTCAGAGAAGCAGGTGAGCAGCTGTTTCTCAGAGGCAGCACACATTTAAACATCACTTTGAGGCAATAGGGTAATTCTGAGATCACATCTCTGCAGTAGATCAGCACTGACTGTGAGCTTTTGAATAATTAATATGAGGCTCATCTCAGCTTTTCTACTATTTCATTTTCCAGGTACAATAACTATCAGGAGTTCATGCTTACCCTACAGCACAAGAGCTTGGAGAACAGCCACCTTTCTGAACTTATTTTTGTTGAAATCTCAGTAATCTCTCATTACATTGCTCTTGTTAAAAGAGTTTAGGTTCCAGGCTTCCATATTGTCCCAGCACCCTTTTTCCTCTTATTACTCTCAGTGCTGCATCCCTTCCATGAACAGGCCTTTTACAGACCAGCACTCACTTTTCTGCAGCTCACACTCTGCGTTTCTGCTGTCCTATAAAATAGAAGCTATTTTCATGCTGTCACTTTCTTCACCGAAAAATTCATTGTCTACTAATGCAAAGAATATAAAATTTCAACTTGCTTTTAATCTTTGGATGTCTTTTCATCTGATTGCTCATGCAGCAGAAACTGAAGAGATCCAGCAGCAGCATCACATGCAGCCATCTCATACAACTATCAGTCCACAAATCTGTTTGTCAGTCTCTTTGAGCTGGTGGTAACTTCTTCTGTGAACTCTTCACATTGCCCTCACACCGAAGGCCATTCTGGGCTCTCCTGGAACACAGGATTTCTTATCGGTAGGGAAGGTGCTTCATTAGTTTGAATAGAAACACCTTAACTGGCCACAGCACATGGGTCTTCTCAGCCCCATTAAGCCCCTGACAGGGTAAGCCTTCTCTGTAGCACATAGAGTGAATAATTAAGGCAGGGAAGAGAAAATTAAAGAGGGCGTTCCCTTTTTTTTTTTTTTGTGATTCCTTTTTAATTTGTTAAGCAGCAATTGCTGTCAGGAAGTTTGTAGATTAAAATCCCTCTGCAGCCATGTGTGATCAGGACAACCAGGGGCAGAAGTGATTTCCTTTTCTATTTCAGAGTTGTTTATATCCTTCTGTATGTATCTACCCAAGCACTTGAAGGGGATAGAAGGGGATTTTACATCAGCCTACATACTAACTTCTCCACCAAGTATCCCAAAATATTTCTTCATAATTCTCCTTCTTTCTACCCAGTGGGTAAATGGGAACAATTTAACAGCCACATTGCCCCTATGTATATGAATAGGAGAACAACAACAGTTTAACATGGGTTAAACAACCTATGGACACAACCACCCTTCAACATAGACTGAACTTCAAGGTGGGAGCTGGATGGTATTCCCAGACACTTCCAGACAGTAGCCCCAAGAGCTTTCATTTAGATAGTTTTATTGGAACCATCCCTACAGGGCACGTATTTGAATGGAGTATAATTTCAGCAACAGTGTGCTCACAGAAAATCCCAGGTTCTTGTTCTAGCCCTACTCTGCATCCTTCTATTGTTATTCTCACTCAATCTCACTCAGTGGCAGTGCAGAACGATGCCCACTGAACTTCTTGTTTCCATTAGAATATTCCCTTTTTTAAAATCATCTTTGATTTGAAAATAAATTGCCTAGTTTTAGGAACAGAGAGGACCTCCAGCCTAAGCTTTCCGTTGCCTGGAGGGACATGGTGCAGCAAACAGAGGTGATTCTCAGGGTGTCAGTAAATACCAGACTCTGAACATGTGTGTGTTTGAGGCAGCTCAAGCCTCTTCTGACTCCCCAGCTGCTAGAAATGATGTTAACCATATGCTGAGACAGGCCTTGAAGTGGAAACTGCTTTGTCTATTTAAAATACTCATATGTACACACTGCAGTTTCTAACTTTCTGAAAGGCTGCACTTGGGGTGGGGGATTTTGTTTCTTTGCTTTTAAAGTCCTTTGCCACCTCAAATGAAAGAGCAACCAACATCATATTGTTCAGAGGAAGGGACTATGTGGAACCCACAGAATGAAGTGTAGAAGGCAGCAGAATGTTCTGCTCCTCCAGGAGGAGCCCCACTGCCTGCCAGCGTGGGGAGGCACTTTCCCACCCTCCAGTGGGGAGTGTTCCCTCTTCAGGGCTCATTCAGCTCTGCCAGACTAAGACAAAGACAAAAACACAAAGACAAAAAGGCAGACAAAGATAAAGACAGGGGAGGGCAGAAGGGGTGATGGCACCAAGCAGCCCTGGACACTGCACAGGTATCTGGGGGATGGTCTCTGGCTGTGTGGCAAGTCCTGCACTCCCATTCACCAGCCCTTTCACCAAATGGGGCTTCTATAATAAGCAATATGGGTTTTCACCTCCCATTTTTTTGAATAGTAAGGTTTGAGTATTTAATTTCTACAGATCTTTCAGTGCCCTTGAATTTCAGTGGCTCCAGTAGCAACAAAGAAACCAAGTGACCGAAATTGTCCTCAGAATCAATATCTGCTTTGCTATTATTGATGTTCCTGCAGCTGCCTAAGCAGAAGTCCTAGTCCTATTCAGGTGAAACCTGAGGTCATTAAATCACTTCTTAATGGTATGAGAAAACTCCTTGATTTATGCAGGCAGATCCTGCTGTAGCTTTTACAGATACAAATGATAATGTAAGTTATACCATGGGCTTTGTGTACTCTGCAACATCAGCACCATAACTCATATGGAAGTGCAGGACAGCACTGCAAACCACTTTAATTATTGTAAAAAATTCACCTCAAAAGAAAACCCAAGATGTATCACACATGGCAACACCCCTTAAAGGGACATCTGGGGATTCCAGCATTTGGTAACAGCTTTTATCTTGGCACCCCATCCCTTACACAACCAGCTAGATCAGGATTCCAGTTGTCTGCATTTTCTAAGCCCTAAACATCACTTGTTCCTCTGTGTACTTTTTTAGTAGACTACTTTTATCCAAGGCTGGTGAGGAGACTGGAAAAAAAAGTAGGATTAATTCCAGCAAGAATAGCCCTCAATAAGAAGCAGCACAGAGCCACAGTGCTGGAGGTGTCTATATAAGGTGGATCTGGTTTCTGGGGCTCAGTTAGTAGTTCAAGCTCAGAATTGAATTGCAGCTGATTTCTTCATCAGCTTTTTCACAGCTTCAAGTCATGTGAGCAGGGTAAGGGTTGCTGAAGAGTGATGGCTAACAGAGCCCACTGAGCATTCAGTGCAACACCAGGGCAATACCAAACTTCATCATTTACAAAATATCATAAATTTGAGCCAATTTCGTTGTAATCAACGTGTATAATTGATTTACAGCTTCATAAATGCCTACAGTGGGCAATAGAGCTCAGGTCAGCTGCTCCCCAGCTGGGACTGAACCAGCACGAATTTCAGCACTGCCTTTTCATTCTCTCTGTGCAGGTGCAAAGGAAAGTTTGTAAAGAGAGAAACTTTTCTGTGGTTTTGTGTGGGTTTTTTCGCTTCTCTCACCCACCCACTATAGATATGTGTCCTACCTGAGCTGCATCTTTTATGAGTGTCATCTTTAGGTCACATAGATACAGTTCAGACAGAGCTCAACCTCTTAAAGACATGGGACATCAAGATCACAGTTCAAACAGACGGACTGCCAAGGTAAAACATACAATTATTTGCCAATTATATTTTTTAAAACCGTAAGAAAAATTATCATATGCTTAATTTTTCCCTGAAATTGTATATGAGAAGCTTATATGCCAAAAAGCCCAGAGTTTCTCACAATAAAAACCCCCAAATTTTTGCACTACCAACTTGAGTTAGATCAGAGCTTAGGAAGGTAACTTTCCTTTAATGGGTAAAAGAGGATTCTCATCATACTTATTTCTAAGGACTAATGCAGAGTTTCTGAGAAAAGTAATAGGTTTGGGTCCTGCTTATAAAACTGTATTAGTTCAGTTGGGTGAATATGAGAAAATAGGGGGGAAAACACATTGTCCATCAGAAAGTGGGCTGTTATACTTCCAGAGTGATTCGTCTCACTGCAGTGGCATTTATCATGTTGATAGAGGAGACCATGGATCAGAAAATTGGAAGATTTTCCCTGTTAATTTGAAGCAGCACCTATACAAGCTGCTGTGACATCAACATAATACCCCAAAGCCACAGCATCTGAAAAGATTTATTTCCTGAGCCCTCATGCAGCCACACTCCCTTTGCTTCTGACATTCTCAATTTGCAGGCTGCTGGTGATCCAATCTCCCTCATTCTGGCTCTATAATAAGGATGTCAATGCAAGAAGAGAAAAGTCATTATCTGATAGCCAGCAGACATGATAAAAGGCAGAGTTACTATCTGGGAGGAAAGGCCACCCTTTGTGCCTTGCAGGAGCTGCTCAAGGTCATGGGCAGCTTTGGTACCTGTTCCAAATTCACTGTAAGCTCTGGGCATCAGATAAAACTGAAATAATCCTAGCACACAGTCTCAGGTCTGAATAAGGCTTTGATTTTTTACTGTTCATCAGTAAAAATATTTAATTCAGATTAGAACATACATATGCAGTGAAAAGATCAAAGAGACAATGTGAGCTGTGGAGAAACTCAGTCTGAGTTCCTGGGTCCTGCCTGGTTAGTGGCATTCACTGGGTTTGGGTGATGCTGGGGTGTCTCCCACAGCAGCAATCATCAGGCAAGACTAAATCATTTGTACAGGAAGGTTTTTACCTCTAATTTAGAATTAATAATTAATATCCTCTGTTTGGGCAACCTGTTAAAATGTCAGTGGTGGAACAACTGACAGCAAAAATTTATTTATTCATCAGCTTTGTCAAATATGGGCTGAGCACCATTGCAGAAGGAAAGCCCCACTGAGGTAAAAGCTTGAATCAATCCTCACAGATACTACTGATATTATTATTGATATTATTGAATATCAGTTGTAGCTTAATAGGCAGTTTAATTTTCTATGTGGAAATCAGAAGTGGGACAGAACCGAGTATGAGAACTAAACATGCTCCTGGGCCTCCTGAACTGAGAATTCCTTTCCCCAATCTATTTGTATGGCTGTTGTAAAACTGCTTTATGGAGAGGACATTTCCCAGACCATTCCAGTCATCCACTCATTTGTTCGACTTTGCTACAGGAGAATAAGATAAATACAAAAGAACCAAGAGCCTTCCCTGCTCTTTGCCTCATCATCACTGCTTTTGGCTCCCGAGAGCAGATGACACCCTGGAAGTGAGTGAGGTTTAAACCCTTCTCAGGATCCTATGGAACAGCTTTGAATCCAGCAAACATTTTTCTTTTAATGTAAGATTCAGCTCCTGTGGGAGCTTTGCACTCAGTGATGACTGACACACTCTCTCCCTTGCTGCAGAGATGCTCAGTACAGAGCCAGCACCTGCGATGCAAACCCTTCTCCAGCTTGTTTTTGTTCTTCACCTCCCTTCTCCTTTGGGAGCTCCTCCTGGGCACTGCAGCAACACTCAGAGCAGCCTCACAGCAGCTGCAGCCAGAGGCTTATTCCACAGGGCAGCATCCAAGGGGTCACCCTTGGCCAGGCTTTGAACAGGAGCTGTTCATAAAGGCAGAAATCAACAGAATCTTCATTAATTTCACCAATTTAGTGTATCTCTGTGCCTCCCTGGGACCTGTCAGCTCCTTCCTGACATCTGTCACTCACCTCCCTTTGATACAGAGGCTGCATAACCCAACACTGCCCCACCTGGGACTGAAAAAATGAAAATATCAGGAACATGCTTTAAATTCCTTTGTGGTTTGAGACACCTTGTTGTGATTATTTAAAAATCAAGGGATACTCTGCACTATCCTAAACTGACCTTCCTCCTACTCGCTCCAGTCCTGTACATTTTGGTAATACAGCATGTTTAAGGGTAACAGAAGGTGTTAGATCCCCATTCCCAGCAGGGTGCCCATGCAGTGCCCACATTCTGCCCCTGTGCTGCAGCTCCAGCCCAGCAAACCATCCCCACAGTGTCCCAGGCTGGCAGGGCTGAAGAGGTGGATCCTTCTGCACACAAAATCCTGCCAGTGCCACACATCAGCATTTCTTCAGGAGCTGGTCCTGCACATTTCAGTCTGGGAAACAACCACTCCATGCCTCATCCTCTCCACCAGTCATCACAATCATTATCATCTTTATTAACATCACAGAAGGTGCTGAGCTGGAAGGGACCCACCAGGATCATCGAGTCCAACCCCTGGCCCTTCCAAGGACCATCCCCAGGAATCACACCCTGTGCCCCAAACACTCCTGGAGCTCTGGCAGCCTTGGGGCTGTGCCCACTGCCCTGGGGAGCCTGGTCAGTGCCCACCACCCTCTGGGGGAAGAGCCTTTTGCTGAGATCCAACCTGACCCTGCCCTGGCACAGCTCCAGGCCATGATAGATTGTAAACCAGAGGAAGACACTTGATCCTCTTAGCAGGATCTCACCTTAAAATCATATCTGATTTTTAAAGGGTACAAGGAAAACCAATTGCAGAGACCATTTCAGCCTCACTAGAGCTGATGTTTCTTCAGGAAGAAAAATAAAAAAGAAACAGAACAACACACCACCACCAAAGTCAACTATTTCAGTATGGGGAGAAGTGACTTTCCCTTCTCTCCCATCTGGAATAGAGGCAGGCAAAAGCCACTGAGGAAGAAGGGCTGTATCTTGAGTAAACCAAACTCCCAGGACACATCTACACACCAAGGCATTTCACCCTGACAGGGTCTGACACAACTGGAACTGCCACAGAACTTACTGCCAAGTTAGAAAGGGATAAGAAGTGTCCCTTCAGGGACAGGTTAATGGGATGAGAGAGCACAACATACACAAAATAGTCAAGTTGTACCACACCTCCTTTAGTTACATGGAGCTATTTAAAATTGCTCTGCTGAGATGCAGCAGCACTGAATAGAATAATACAACATGAGATTTAAGGGCTTTTGCAGTTTGATAATTTATTGTCTGACACTGAGTAGAGAGTTTGTAGGCAATTTTCCACTAGCACTCCCTCTAAAGTAAGTGGTCACTCAGACAGGTTCCATTTGTGCTGTGTCCAGGCACTGACACAGCTGCCAGCACTGGATAAAGCAATGGTTTGTGCATCCAGTATAATTCATATTTAGAGCACTAGATATAAAGTACTTATGCATGTATTGTTTACAGTTTGCAGTTTCCTGGAAAAAATATAACTTACCTCAAACCCAACAAGCTGACACTCCGTTATTGGTGTTGGATTTATGGGCTTCACATACAGGTTCAGGGGCCACTTCTATTCTGAATGAAAAACCATAACATTTTTATATACAGAAACACACAATTTATCACCAGGAGATGCACTTGGGTAAGAGGAGAAAAATTTACAAGAAGCTCTCTTGCCAAAAGTGATATAAACATCTTTTGGCCCCCAAAAATTCCAACCCGAAGAATTTATAGCAGCACAGCCTCTCATTGTGCAGTTTGTCACCCAAACCATCCCACAGCAGAGTCAGAGTGGGACTCCTGGAGGATGGACCCACAGTGGCACACGGAAATCAGGGCACAGCAAAGGTGTGCCAAGCACACACCATGTCTCAGGCTGGGCTAGGAGGACTTACTCACTCCTCTTGATGACAGCAATATTGCAATAGATCTTGTGAGAAACTGGGTTCAATTGCATTAAAAGCATAAAAAACCCAGAAAGATTCACGATGGTGAGAAACAAGAGATAAAACAGACAAGATCTGGGACAGCTAAGGAAGCCCTGGGAATGTGGTAGATAAATGGGCTGTCTGGAAATAAACTACTTCAAGGACCAGCGGAGAGCACATGACAGAGTATTCTATGTGAACTCACTGTGCTTTATAGCATTTGCTTTAAAGTGAAATAGGTCCAAATATTGGTGCTCACACTGAGTGGCACCACAGGAACCTCCCAAAGGGTCAATGTGTTAGGATACCAGCTGGCTTCCAGACACAATTAAAAATAATAATAATCAAAAAAATAATCCAGTCTACTTTTTCCTCTTTAGAGGATCATTTAGAATTTGTCCCAAGTTTTAAAAGATCTGAGAGCACTCACTGCAGCCTCTATTTTTTTCTCATTGCAGCTTCTTTTCTTTCCCACTTGACACAAGTTCATCACCATCTCCACTTCAGTGCTATTTGACATCAAAGTGAAGGGCACAAACCTGGCAGTGCATGGGGCCACCTCACAGCCCAGGTTCATGTTCTCATCATGCTGGCGACAAAGTGGATTTTTACTTCACTTTTGCAAGTCAGCCAAAGCTCCCAAAAAATTACCTGCCAGCACTTTGAGCTCAGGTGTTAATCCCCTGCCACTGGGATTTAAACTGTCACTGCTGTGAAATTTGCATCTTTCAAAGACAGAATTTGCAAAAACCTGAACGAAGCCAGAAAGAGCACACACTTGTTGGACACATTACAGCAGAGAGAGCTAAAAAAATGAACAGAGGAGAAGAATTATTAGAATTTTGTAAAGTTTGAGGAAGCCTAGTTCTGGCATAAGATCAGCAGAATCTGCTCCTCAGACATATCCCATACCCCAAACCTCTTTGCACTAAGAGCTTTAAGAGGACAGTTGTCCATACACTTTTGATTGACTGCTACAGCATCACTTTAATTTTCAGAAAATTCAGTTATCTTTTTTGGCGTCAAATACTTGGTAAAAGCTCAGCACATTTCTTGGCTGGCTGTCATAATTGCTTATAAAGACCCTCAGCCAACAGTCAAGTTCTTCCAGAAAATTACCCAAATCCCCACTACGTGTTAATTCCCTCTTTTTCATAAATTTTTAGTCATTTCTCTCAAGGTCAAGCACCAGCCAATGATAACACACATTGCCTTGAAGCCACTGTCTGCTTTTCAAGCTTATTGGAGGACATGGAGTGGTAATTCCCAAAGGAAGAGAGCAGGGAAAATACTGCTGAAAACTTACCTGCCAACATTTATCCATGTAAAAAGTACTTGCACTTCCTAAAGCACGTATTCCCTTCACAGAATATTCAAAATAGAACAATTTTGTTAGCCTTGGTTTCTGTAGGAAATCAATTCTTTGTCTGTCCAACTGGCACATATCCAGATATAAAATATATCCAGGGCATATTCAACAGCCAGTCTTGGTATCCAGGCACTCCAGGGATTTGTGCATCAGTAACATTCTGGTTTTTTGATCCTGAGCAACAAATGGGAGATTTCTTTTCAGTTTGGGAGGGGTGAGGAGGGATATTCTATGTGCTAAATCCTGGATCCTTTTGCCCATAGTTTCTACCATTTACCTCCCCTCCCTTACCACCCCATAAATACATCTGTGGGCAATTAATTCACATGTGTAATCACATGTCACCACGTGATTCTCTAAGGGAAACTTACAGTTTAACTTTTGATATTCTCTCTGTAGCTTGCCTCAAAAGGATATTTATTATTGGATGTAAATCATACATTTATAGATTTATTTTTTTTTACCAGAGGAAAGAAATTACCTCCAAGCAATCCCACTCTGTCTCTTCCCCCCCCCCACCCTCCTGCTGCAAATCAGTTCCTTGGGATGCTGACTCCTCTCACACCTTAGAGCATGTTCTGTGCTGCAAAAGCTGCTCTTTTACTCCTGCCCAAAACTTTCTCTGCAAAACCTCAGAGTCTTTTCCCACCTCTAACAATGTGCAATTCCTCTGTTCCACTTGCAGCTCAAGTTTCTGGATTTCCACATTTCTCCTTGTGCACTTAAGTTCTTTCAGCATCGGTCAGTTCATGGCACAAAGAATCTTGCCAGGGAGAAGCCACAAGGATTATGGAGCCTCCAGTGGCTCCAGCAGGACATTCCCCACTAATGGGGCCACCGGGTTGCTGGTGACACCCCTGCATCAGTCACCGAAACGGTTCTCAGCCATGGGTTTTCCACAGGACCTGGAATGCACCCAGTGGGTCCATCCCAGGCTCCCTTGGGGCTCTAAGCCATGGGTTTTCCCCAGGAGCTGGAATGCACCCAGTGGGTCTGTCCCAGGCTCCCCCAGGGCTTTGGAAGCCCTTGGGTTTGCCATGTGTAGCACTGCACAAAGCCCTCAGTTGTGGCACGTGTTAGCACTGCCTGTGAATGTCTCCGCTTGGCACTGACCCGTCCCTTCTCTTCCCACACAGCAGTTCCCTCGAACCAGAGCGGCCCCAGCAGCGCATTCCCCAGCCATGGAGAGAACAGCAGTGACACCAGCCTGCTCGTGTCACCACTGCTGGTGGCAGGGGTGGTGATTGGGCTGGTGCTGTTCCTGTCCTGTGCCACCATCGTGGTGGGCAGCCTGCGCAAAGACGGGCGGCTGCGGCACCCGCCGCTCCGGAGGGACGCGCTGTATGGTGGGTCACTGCCCGGGGACGGCGTGGGCACAGCCTGGGGCTGTGGGCAACAGCTGGGGCTGTGGGCATCAGCTGGGGCTGTAGGCAACAGCTGGGGCTGTGGGCAACAACTGGGGCTGTGGGCATCAACTTGGGGCTGTGGCCATCAGCTGGGGCTGTGGGCACAACTTGGGGCTGTGGGCATCAGCTTGGGGCTGTGGGCATCAGCTTGGGGCTGTGGGCATCAACGGGGGCTGTGGGCAACAACTAGGGCTGTGGGCTAAAATAAACAATATTATGCGGAGGATCAAAGGACACCACACAACAGTCACTGTGATTTAAGGTAGAATGCCATTTATTGATACACTGCAAATGGTTTGTATAGGGTTAAAGCTCCGTGCTAATTGGCTATAGTGAATTTCACACCATTAAACTACATTTCCAATTGGTTATATTCCATATCTCAGAAGTCCAGTGTTGTGAATAAACATCCTGACTGTTCCCAGGTGAATCTTTGGAGTTCTGTGAGAAGCTTGGAGAGTTCTTATGAGAAAGTTCTGGGGAGCTGCTGTGAACTCCAGGGAGTGATTTCTCCTTTACCAGTTAACAGCAGCTCTGGCCTTGTTTATTCTTTGCTGGCAGCTGCTTCGATCTCACAGGGTCTATACAGTCTGGATCATTCATATGCCCATTTTCTGTAAGAAATCCCTCAACAGTGGGCAACACCCTGCTGGTGTGGGCAAAACCTGTGTTGTGGGCACCAACCTGTGCTGGGGTCAATGGAAAGCCACTGGGCAAGGGATGAAAAATCAAAGCAACCAATAAAATTTCAAAATAGGGTGTGCAGGTCAGAGGCAGCTTTGCAGATTGAAGGCACCTTTGTGGTGGGACTGAACTCCTGTGGCACAAGCCCCAGGTCATGGTTAACATAACCCAGCCCAGTGCCCACAGCAGGTCCTAAACAGCTGGTTGTCCCTGATATGGTACAAGATTCCTTCTCCATTGCATTTTCACACCCTCTCACAGCCTTGGTGTGGCATTTGATGTCATTTCTATTTATTGGGAAGCCAGAACTGTTTTCACTTTGTGCACCAACCTACAGCACTGACTGGGACAACGCTGTTTGTGTGACCACAGCAGTAATCTCTGCATATAAACAGACCATAGAACTGGATACAAACATCATAATTGATGACATCCATGTCATCACATTGGTCATCATCACTACAGGCAAAAAGGTGTCAATTCCTTCTCCCATCTGAAAAAATGGAACAAAACAAACAAAACAAAAANGGGTTCTGTGAGCAACAACTGGGGCTGTGGGCACAACCTGGGGCTGTGGGCACCAACTTGGGGCTGTGGCCATCAACTGGGGCTGTGGGCANTTCTCCCATCTGAAAAAATGGAACAAAACAAACAAAACAAAAACAAACAAACAAACAAAAACCCCTTAAGATTATTTGGGACTATCAAAGAGTTAATTATAGTGTAATATTTTTTACCCCTTTGGGATCTGCTGACCAGAAGATGAAAGCTACTTTGTCAAGGAAATGACAGAATCTGATTATTTCTATTTAAGGAAAAGATAAAGGAAAAAAAATCAGTTACAAAAAGTTACTTTGTATGTTTTCAGATAGTAAAAATTCAAGTTATAAACGGTGAGGCATCAACAATTACATGCTCTGTGCCCAGGCTCCTCCTCCTGCTATTTGTTGTGAGTAAAGTTCTTTGCATATTGTTGAGGTGTTTTCCTTTCTATAGAAAAAACAATAATAGAGAGCCACATAGAAATGCATTGTCGTAAATCTGGTGTTCACTGAGGCAAATCAAGTAACCACTTGACTTCAGTTGCACTTCATTTCCTTATTTGGACCAGGAATTCTTGTGTCTAAAAGAAACACAAAATCAGTTTGTCCACTTGGAGCCAGGAATAGTGATTTTTGGCTTTTCCAGAAACATGAATCCAGATAAGTGATTAACATCTCTATTTTGGGAACAAAATTAAGACTCTGAAAGAAGTGAAATGCAAACTCCCACAGCAACTCACAGAGCGAAAAATGGAAAAACAAAATCCAGAAAACTAATGTCTCCTATGTAACATCCACTGTTGATAACTTTCAGCAGTTAAATTCAGCATTAAATTGTTAAACCCAAACTGGAGTTACTGTTTGACCTGTGAACAGCAATATTTTGGCAGGATAAAATACTGACCATTAAGATTCAATCACTACATTTAAATCTGCTGCTCTGGTAATTTCAGCTTGAAAAAAAAGCTGAAACCAGGTGAAAACATAAAGGCCAATTTTCAAACTGCTTGTTAGAAATAACAGTGCCACAGAAATGGAAAAAGAAAAGCTTCTATTCCAAGATATTCAAAATAATCTTCAACTAAATTGTGCCACATTACCCAAGTGAAAACACTGCACGAGCACACCCCACCCAAGGATGTCCCCTGGCCAAGGTGGGAGCAGCAGGAGCCCTGGGGAATTGGCTTCCCAGGCAGAAGGAGAGCACAGGATTGAGACTGGATTAGTTGGGTAAACCCTGGAGAACACACAGGCAGGGGTGAAGCTGCCAGGAGGAGGAACAGGCAGCTCAGGAGAGTCCTGAGGCACAACTTTGCTGGCACTGCAAAGGCTGCTCCTTCTCCCTGGCACTGACTTTATGCCCCAGTGATGAGGAGAGGTCACCTCCTTTGGAGGGCTGTGTGAGGGGCAGATCCCTGCACTGCCACACTCTGGGACACTCCTGGGGGCAGAGGGATCACCTCCTTTGGAGGGCAGTGTGAGGGGCAGGGAGCACAGATCCTGCACTGCCACACTCTGGGACACTCCTGGGGCAATTTTCCCCGGAATGTTGAGCATTAGGAACTCTCCCCCAGCATGTCCTAATTCATCCTGTTGCTGCTGCAGGGCTTTCTTAAAGCTTCACAGCTCCATCAATACCAGGAAGTTAATGCTGTTCTCTGTGTTAGAGTTGTTTCAGCTGGAGCTGTNAACAAAAACCCCTTAAGATTATTTGGGACTATCAAAGAGTTAATTATAGTGTAATATTTTTTACCCCTTTGGGATCTGCTGACCAGAAGATGAAAGCTACTTTGTCAAGGAAATGACAGAATCTGATTATTTCTATTTAAGGAAAAGATAAAGGAAAAAAAATCAGTTACAAAAAGTTACTTTGTATGTTTTCAGATAGTAAAAATTCAAGTTATAAACGGTGAGGCATCAACAATTACATGCTCTGTGCTCAGGCTCCTCCTCCTGCTATTTGTTGTGAGTAAAGTTCTTTGCATATTGTTGAGGTGTTTTCCTTTCTATAGAAAAAACAATAATAGAGAGCCACATAGAAATGCATTGTCGTAAATCTGGTGTTCACTGAGGCAAATCAAGTAACCACTTGACTTCAGTTGCACTTCATTTCCTTATTTGGACCAGGAATTCTTGTGTCTAAAAGAAACACAAAATCAGTTTGTCCACTTGGAGCCAGGAATAGTGATTTTTGGCTTTTCCAGAAACATGAATCCAGATAAGTGATTAACATCTCTATTTTGGGAACAAAATTAAGACTCTGAAAGAAGTGAAATGCAAACTCCCACAGCAACTCACAGAGAGAAAAATGGAAAAACAAAATCCAGAAAACTAATGTCTCCTATGTAACATCCACTGTTGATAACTTTCAGCAGTTAAATTCAGCATTAAATTGTTAAACCCAAACTGGAGTTACTGTTTGACCTGTGAACAGCAATATTTTGGCAGGATAAAATACTGACCATTAAGATTCAATCACTACATTTAAATCTGCTGCTCTGGTAATTTCAGCTTGAAAAAAAAGCTGAAACCAGGTGAAAACATAAAGGCCAATTTTCAAACTGCTTGTTAGAAATAACAGTGCCACAGAAATGGAAAAAGAAAAGCTTCTATTCCAAGATATTCAAAATAATCTTCAACTAAATTGTGCCACATTACCCAAGTGAAAACACTGCACGAGCACACCCCACCCAAGGATGTCCCCTGGCCAAGGTGGGAGCAGCAGGAGCCCTGGGGAATTGGCTTCCCAGGCAGAAGGAGAGCACAGGATTGAGACTGGATTAGTTGGGTAAACCCTGGAGAACACACAGGCAGGGGTGAAGCTGCCAGGAGGAGGAACAGGCAGCTCAGGAGAGTCCTGAGGCACAACTTTGCTGGCACTGCAAAGGCTGCTCCTTCTCCCTGGCACTGACTTTATGCCCCAGTGATGAGGAGAGGTCACCTCCTTTGGAGGGCTGTGTGAGGGGCAGATCCCTGCACTGCCACACTCTGGGACACTCCTGGGGGCAGAGGGATCACCTCCTTTGGAGGGCAGTGTGAGGGGCAGGGAGCACAGATCCTGCACTGCCACACTCTGGGACACTCCTGGGGCAATTTTCCCCGGAATGTTGAGCATTAGGAACTCTCCCCCAGCATGTCCTAATTCATCCTGTTGCTGCTGCAGGGCTTTCTTAAAGCTTCACAGCTCCATCAATACCAGGAAGTTAATGCTGTTCTCTGTGTTAGAGTTGTTTCAGCTGGAGCTGTGAAGCTTTGAGAAAGCCCAGCAGCAGCAGCAGCAGCAGGAGGATGTTTTTCCTCTACGGTTTTCCAGCTTTTGTCATTTTTGTCAGTGTTTTTATTGAGAACAGCATTTTCTCAAGACATATACCTACAATCAAACACCTACCCCTCCTTTTAAAACCCTCACAGAATGGTCAAGGTCTCCATGTATGCAACTCCTGGGAGCTTCAGCAACCCCTTCACCAAACCCTACTTTGCATTTCACTTCTTTGGGAGTCTAAATTCTATTCCCAAAACATAGATGTTGTTCACTTACCTGGATAAATGTTTCTAGAAGAGCCAAAAATAACTACTCCTGGGTCCAAGTGGACAAACTGATCCTAGGAAATGTGTTTCTTTTAGACACAAGAATTCCTGGTGCAAATAATTAAATGCAGTGCAATTGACTTCAGTGGATACTTGATTTGCCTCAGTGAACACAAGATTTAAGACATTGCATTTTTATGTGCACATGGTAGAACCCACACTCTTTTGCAGCCTTTGAGGCCCAAGAAAGCTTTAGACACCTGCAGTACGTTGTAGGGCAGCACTGAATGTATTGTCCTGGTGCCATGGCCTGAAACACCCCAGTTCATCGACAGATCATGCTGACTTGCTCTTCAAGGAATGGAAAAGTCCTGTGAAACCTGATGGTTCCAGAATATCCGCTGTTCCTGTGCCTCAGACAGAGTTTGCTTTCTGATTTATGGCAGTGTTATAACCTGAGTGTGACAGAGAATCCACCATGGAGGGAAGGAGCAGTAAATATTAATTGCTTGTCTTGCAGCTCCAGATGGCTTCTCTCATGGTGGCTCTTCAGGAGATCTGAGATCCTCCTGCACTGAGGAGTTCCCCCCAGCCTGTGATTTTGGGTCCTATCTGGATATACTTTCTCAGGTCAACATCATGTATCCTGACCCACCTCCATGGTAAGCACTGGCTGACATTCTGAGGGTTATAATCCTGCACTTGCAAAGCCTTTCAGGGAAAATAAAACTGCTGGACAAAGCCCACTGCAAAACTTCAGGTCACAGTAACTCTAAATGCAGACAGACTTTGTTCGCTTTGACTGGAAGTTCAAGTTTTCCTTAGCAGAACATATCCATTCTAAAGTTCTCATTTAGTGATATTCACATTAAAATTTAGCATATTGATGACATACTAACGAAACACTCAAGTAGAATTACTTACAAACATCTGTCTTTGAAAGAAATTCATTTGCAAGTGAAAATTTCTCCAGGAGAAAAATGCATACTTTTTCCAAGAACTTTGAAGTTACATTTATTACTGGTCTTAAGAGGGTTCAGATCAGAGGAAAAAGAGAAAAAAAAAAAGAGGGGGAAAAAGGAAAAAAAAATTAATGCAAGAAAGCTTTAAACCTTTCCATATTTTTCAGCAAGTCTCACTTCCCAGCTTTCTCAACCCCAGTACTCCAGCAGAAAGCATAACCAAAGCAAACACACCTTTCTGACACCCCCAGTAATTGTACTAAAGCTCCTCATTGAGGAGAGGGAGCAAATTGGTTGGGATTGTTCACCTCATGCCAGTATTCTCTGGAGGATGGAGGACAACTCCCATTTTACAGCTGTTGGTCCAAACCTGCTCTGCAGAGCCACATTGGCCTGGACTGAAGTGGCAGCTTTGGAGAAGAGTGTCCTTCAAAGCTCAGACAGTTGTAATTAGACCAAAGACAGCTATTCTAGAAATGCCACAGCAGCTCCCAGTTTGTGTGCCCCATCCAAGGATGCAGGAATGGCCATCCTGAGCCACAGGAGCTGCACTTGGGGCCACCAGCAGCTCCTCCATGTGCTCCTGCACCCTGAGGCCCCAAAATGAGGGAACTCAGTTACTCCCTCCAAGGAACCACCAGAAATGACTTTAAACAGAATTTCACTTCAAGTTTCTGTAGTGCTGAACCTCACAAGCAGCAAACAGTGGCTGGGCAGCAATGCCCCCTTCTTTGTTTTTTTCCACCTCCTTTTAGGTAGATTCTCTTTGGAGTTAAACCACCATAAAATCCGCCCTTTTCTGTTTTTACACATCTGTGATATAGAGCAAGTAGGCAGTGGGCACACTCATTATATAGATCTTTGCTTTTTTATTCTATGCATGTTCTACAAGCAACCCTTTATGTATTACCAACTCACACTATATAATAAATGAGCTTTTAGACATGGTGTAAATATTTTAGCAGGAAGCTCACATATGAAAAATTATTCTGAGCCTGGCATCTAAATTTGTAGAACTTCCTATAAATCCCTTTCAGAATTTAGACTGGTTGTTGGCCCCACACCCACGAGTCTTTCCCCACAGAAGGCAGGCACTGACACCCAGCCCCAGTGAGTGGGCACCTGGCCAGGCTGAGAACCAGCTCAGGCTCTGGGAACAAGCTCTGAGAACACATTCCTTCAGCAAACAGATCACTGAAGATTATACCCAGGCTTGCTTCAATTTCCAGATTGAAACAAGCCTGGAGAATGACTTTTCCAGCTCTGTGGAGTTCTGTTGGGAAGGAGATCCATGGGTAACATGGTAGGACTGCATGATTCCTGATTTCCAGTGGATTCTGCAGTTCCTGCTGTAACCAGCCTGGAATGAGCTCATTATCTTGTGCCCTACCTTGTTCTAAGAAACTATTCTGGACACCAGTGCTAAGATCAGAGGGACACAAAGGTGTCCTGCCACTGCCTGCTCTGGGAGAGTGGGCTGAGCCCCAGGGGCCCATGGTCTGACCTGCATCCCAAGGAAATGCTGCTCATCCCTCGGCTCCAGCCCTGCATCCCAGCCCACAGCAACCATCCCTGGCAATGGCTGGGCTGTTTGCTCACTGCTGCCACAGTTCAGTGTTTCACAAAAAGGGGCTTTGGCAAATCATCAAGATTTTAGTCATTTTTATATCTTAGCAACACAGAGTGGAGAACACTTGAGGAAAAGCAGAGCTGAGCAGATGGTGTGAGCAAAGCTATGCAGAGCCTTTTAAATGTGCCATTAATGCATTGTACAGACCAGTGTAACTTCAGGGAAGCACTGGGGGAGAGGCATTGTGTGAATTACTGCATCCTGTAAGGGCCTGAAAAATTCCTGTATAGCCACCTTTATACTCCCCTCCATGCATCAGACTGAAAAGTATTTTTTTAATTAGTAGAGCATGGAGATTATTTGGACTGCCCATCAGACACGGCCTTGAAGCATAAACAAGACGTGCTTGACCTTATGCATTTAAAATAATAACTCCCTGAGATCAATCTTGTTGGATATGATAATGTTTTGAAGTGTAAGTTCACTGAAATGTAGCACTGGCTAAATTAATGGGATTCCTCCTTCTAATTCGTGCAGTGCAAAGTGTAATTCAGAGCTAAACTACCATGGACAAGAGCCAATAATGCAGCTGCAGCATCAACAGAACAGGAAGGAAGGGCAGTGAGGAAGGCAACTGCATGGGCAAATAACTCTTAAAACACATCTGATGTGAAAGAATTCAGGGAGTGCAAAGCAGGTTGAGCTGCCAGGAGCAGCCAGCAAGGCATTAAACCCATCTGTGCCCCGTTGGTACCAGCCTGCAGAGGCAGCAGCACTCAGGGCAGGGCTCCTGGGCACACACCTCTGCTCAAACCACACTGTCTGAGAGGGTTCCAGCAGGAATCCTGACACCCTGACTCGGCCAAGGAGGGGATTAGCCTAGAGGGTTTGTGTTAGATTTTACAGTTGGGCTTTAAGCCACAAAATGAATGGAAAAGGAATTTAAGGGGAAGGCTGATGAAACACAGAGTGGGAGTTCCCCTGCTCAGGACTGCCCACTCTCAGCTCTCCAGCTGAAAGCCCAATAACACTATTTATATAAAATACTATTTATAGAGACTCTTTAATTAGGAAATTAATTTATGAAAACTGCCATGGAATGTTTATAATTGCTCTGATATCTAAATCACAAGTTTCATTTGAGACTCAGTGTGATTATCACCATAGACACTTTCAGTAAGCACTGCCCTGCACTGGATTTTATGTTGGATTTGGAGGGATACCATGGATGGAATTTTGTCATTACTCTGCCATAACTGCTGGGTACTCACAGAGAAGCCATTTGGTCAATTTGTCTTGACATCCCCAAATACACAGTGCTGCTATCCATAAACATCCCTTTAGGATAATTAATGACTTTCTAATGAATCTCAGACCTGTGTTAGCATCTGTCAGATTGATTTTACACGGGGTGCAGAGGGCAAATCTAAAACCAGAATGCAGTGGGTATGGACTAAGCAGTTTCAGGGTATTAGGGGCTGTATTTCAGAGCCTGTTTTTAACAGGTACAGATACCTGTAGCAGTGCCAGAAGTTCATGGTTTGCACCCTGTGCTACCAGAGATGCCAAAGCATTTGTTCCTAAGAAACTTAGTCCCCTGAGAAGGATGATCCAGGTGATGTAGCAAAAATTCCAAACCATAGAATTCTAATCCCCCAAATTAGCAAACTGGAACAGATTCAACCAGGGCAAAATATAAGAACAATCTCCCTGCTACTGCCTGACTATCGTCACAGTTAACAGGAGTTTGAAAGGAATTACTGTGGAGCCTATAAATCCAACATTTGCCAATTTTTGTTCCACTTTCACTCTGCTGTGTGGGTAAAATCATGGTGGTGGCACTGTGGGGGTAACACCTTTACGGACAGAAATCACGAGCTCTTGTTCACTGGGCAGAGCTTTTTGTAACACACACACTTGCAGTGAGCTTTCCTAATTATCTTTTCATATGTAAATGGAGTAAGAAAGCTGTTTAAAAATAAGTTGAGCTCACATGTTTGAAGTGGCTTGAAGTGCAGTCCAACCACAGCCCAAGTAAATGGAAAACTATTACATTTTCTTTGTGAGAGTCTCTAAAATCCAAGCAATGAGGAGATTTCACTGCATGAGAAGAATTTTATGAAGTGTTCACCTTTTGGCCAGAAGAGATGCTTCTCAGCCCCCTGGATAAGTGCTTTTTCACTCCTTAGTGATTGGATATTAATGGTATGTACAGAGCTTTAGGCAAGGAAGGTTCTCACCTTTTCCCTCTGTGCCTCCTGACTGTCTGACACAGCACATCCCTGGGCAGTGATGCTCACTGAGATGGAGGACTTTGGCTCCAGGAACAGCTCTAATGGAAGCCACAGGAGTCCTCTCCATACTTCACCTTGAAATGTGTCCCACAGGGCACACAGTGATAAAAAACATTGTCTCCCACAATTCCCATATTCCCAGTAAAGCACAGAGTGTGGGGTTGTGCTGTGTGAATGTCTCACTCCACCTCATTTGCTCATCTTGCTTCAGCCACACAGGATCAGTTCTAGAGAAAATGGTCTTGTTTAGGCTTGATAAATCCCGTGTTCACTCTGCATTGTTTAAACAAGCAAATCCACTTTAAAATTACCTTAAAATGACAAAAGAAAACACTTGGGTCCTAGAGGCAGACCTTAATTTCCCTCTAAATATGAAAACAAAAAAAATCAAACTACCTAAGGGGCTTTCTTTTCTAAAACATTCTTTTCCATCCCTCACTTCTGAGGATGCAAATTGCCCATATCAGAGGGAGAAGACTTGAAGCAGCTTCCTGGATTTTCTTGAAAGGCAGAATTAGGCTTGCAGGGAACTGAGATTAAACTCATGATCTTGTGCTCTATCCCTTTGCCAAGGCCATTTCCTGCAGTCATGCCAGGGAGGAGCTTTTAGCACATGACAGTGAGAGCTGGCAAAGCATGAGGTGGGCACCTGGGGTTGGGCTCAGCTCTCACTCCAAAACCCTCATTGTGATCTCAGTCAATGAAGTAAAAAATGCCTTGGGAAATATGACAGTTTTCAATCCATTGGACACCATGACATGAGCTAAAACTCCCAATTCCTTTAACTCCAGATTCCAAACCACAACACCATCAAAAGCCTCTCCTTTCCCCTCTTGGTGCTGTTCCTAAATTTCAACAGAAATGTACCTATTCCATAACAGGGTTTGCAAGAATCTTTTGTCCCCATTATCCTCATTCCAGAATACCTAAGGACAGACCTAATTCCTAATTATTATGCCAAACTTCTTACTTTACAGCCATTTTACAAGTGTCTTCTCGTGGCATTTCCATTCCTCCTAAATCCCCACACCTTTCTCTTGACTTGCTCCTTGTATCTGTAGTCACAAATCTCACACCTCAGCCTGAGTGTTTTGAGGTTGACACACAAAGTTCTTTGCTTTCTGTCATCAAAAATATCTGTGGGGAGGCTGCATGGCCTGACCAGCCTTTCTTTCCACCTGTCCCACTTTCACTCTACAAGTGCAAACTACTCCTGCATATAAAAAACCTGCAGCAGTGAAAGCAGAAAAACATGGGGAAACACAAGGACAAAATATTTCTAACCATAAATCTACCATGCCATAGACAACAACCACAACTGAGAGCTGTTAAATCTTTGATAACTGCATTCCCAGATTCTCAGATGTTCTGTGCATCCTGCAGCTCGTTTTGCCTTCACCTGCTCAGAATTCAGTCCTAGGATAATTAAAGCAAAGCCCTTTCTAGGAATATGTTCTTAAAACATGTCAAATAACAAGATTCCTCAAACATCATCAGGTCCTGGGGACATGGAAGAATTGGTGATAGTGTTTAGAATCCTGCTTATGGGTTAACTCCATGGCTTTGGAGGCTACAAGAGATTATTTTAGTAATCTCAGCTGATTATTGTTACTCAGCCAGTGCTCGCAGCTTCACTGTCCTTTACTGAGCAGTGGTTAAAGCAACCCAGAGACTACACTCTGCTTATGATCAAGTAGTTCTCAATACGCATAAAATTATCATCATGGCTTGGCTTCGCGAACGAAGATTTGGGAAGGGCACTACCCCCGCTTGCTGCAAATGTGCTGGTGGCTAAAAAGGCCGATATGGGATAGGCAGGTCCGGTCACAAAAGGCACAGTGGAATGTCTCCTTTGGCGATATTGGCAAGGAACGGTTCTTTCTGTGATTGTTTTTCCCTCGAGACTGACTCTGCGTGCATTCTCAAAGGAAGCAGCAGTGCCGTGAATGGTGTGTCTCCATGAATCTCGACTGGAGGCCAGAGTGGACCATTGGGGCAGTCAATATGGCCAAGGCTGAGGTGTTGTTTCAGAGAGTCCTTGTATCTCTTCTTCGGGGCTCCTCTCTTGTGGCAGCCAGTGGCGAGTTCACCACAGAGCA
>VWZD01012222.1:407534-424084 GCA_013396695.1 Sakesphorus luctuosus
AAAAGTTCAGCAGCCTCTGCAAAGCAGGATGTGAAGCTCTGCAGAGCTGCTTCTGTGTGAGCAATGAGGGCGCGGCCCTCGTTACATAAAATTAATACTAGGCTGAAAAACCTCCATCATAGAATGACTTGTTTTATTTAAAACGTTTATTTTAATGCACAGTTATGTTGAAACTGCATTATATCAGTTTCAAATGTTATCTGACGTGTTTCCATGAGAACACTGTTTATATTGGATTGCATTCTTCATCTGGAGTATTTATGCATCCTCAAGATTATCCTGGTCCATAGTGCACAATAAGGATGCAGACTTTTAGTGCTTATGAACACAAATACTCTATTGTAGTTGTGAGGAATTAGAAATTCCAGAAAGAACTATGAACACAAAAAAGGCAGAAAAAAAAATCCCAGTCTCCAGTCTCTTCAATGGCAAAGATACTTAAGCCTTAAATGTGTCCTTGAACAATACCTTGGGTTACATTTTTTACTATTTAAAAACAGTAAAATATATAACAGTGACCAGCTCAGGCTGGTTAGTTTTTAATAAACAAAGATGTTTCTGGTTAGGCTTTACTAAACAAAGATGTTTTGGCTTTTCATTCTAAGTCACTGTTCCAGAATTAAACTAATTGAAGGACTGAGACAATCAGTAATATGGAATAAATTGCTACCATATAAAAATATTAATCTAATGCTTAATAATTCACGGACAAAGCATGAAAAGGTCAAACTATAGTTATTAAATACACTAGTGTCAAAAATGGAAACTGCCACTATCAAAAACAAACCTAGAAAAACATCCTGTCTCAGGACATATGTGATTAAAAGAGTTCTGTCAAAAATTACACATTTCTTCATGATAGTTGTATATCTCTTATTCTAAATAAACACATCTCAAAGGAACAGGGACAGATTCCCAAGCTGCTGCCCCCAAACCAGCTGTGAGCAGCCAGTGATGGTGCAGAGTTCCATCATCAGCTGAACTGCCCACATGGCCATCAAACATGTTATTGGTTTCCTTTTGATCCTCCTTTAGAGGTTTACAGCCTAATTGTTCCAGCCCCAGCTTTTAGTTTAGGTAACAACATCCTTGTGCTGTTTTCATCATAGCTCAAACCTGCCAGCACATTTATGTGCCAGATTGAGGGATTCTGTTTGCCATTGTCACAAGGGGAGAGCAGATCATCAGTAGGATGGAAACAATGCAACAGGAACAATTTTAGTAGACTCATAACATGCAACAAATCAACCAAGTAAACCAAAAGCCATCTATTTCACAAAGAATTCTTTGTTCCCCAGATTTGCCTTTCTTTTTCACTAGCTATTGTTTGCATCTTAAAAATTCTGTAAGCAGAGCCTTCTTCTTGCCCCAAAGAGTAGGTCGTAATTTAGGAATGACAGCTGGTTAAATAAGCTCTTTTGGGTTTCCTTAGCAACAAACCTATCCTAATACTTGCTGCAGTGAGACCTGACAAATTTATAAAGTTATTTTCCCCTCCTGCAACATCCTGAGTCAAGAAGGTCAGCTTGAAGAGCTGCTGTAATTTATGAGCAACCTTCTCCTCTTTGCAGATCACATTTACACCCAGGAAGGTGTTGGCAGACATTCCTTACCTTTATCACTACAACTATCCCTTAAAACCACAATAGCATAGTCTGCAATGAAAATGGGGGTATTATAAGAGGAAACAAGCCCAAAAAAACAACAGACAACAGCACATTCCATGGTCAGTAACCCCTCCCTTCTCATGACTGATTGTAAGATCCTGTGAACTGCAAAATAATAGAATTTTTAAGAAACAATGGATTTAGGTGGGTTCACCACAGGTACTGTAACCAAGGGCTTTTCAGGGCTGCAAAAAGGCACGTGATATTCTCAAGATGCAGCATTATGAGTTCCTGTGGCCTGTTATTAAGTTATGGCAACATAATTCCTTCCAAAAGCATTTGCTTTCCAGTCTAAAAGGATTTCCCTGTGGCTGCTGGATTGGACTTCAAGCCTCAGCTACTTTTTACATGTAAAAAACTGAATCTATCAGGTAAAATATAACTACTGTTGGTTTTCTCTTTTTTTTTCTTTTTTTAAAGACTAGAAAGTATTTTTGGTTTTCCACTTAAATCATACAGGCTTCACAGTCTTGCTGTTTCAGCTGCAAAACACACTCATACATATATATATACACACACATATATACATATATATTAGATATATATAATGTGTGCATATATGTAATGTACACACATATACACCCATATATGCATATATATACACATAGAATGTGTGTATTTATATATTATGTATATTATAAAAATATAATATGTGTGTATATAATGTACACACACATATATATACATATAAACACATATAATGTGTGTATTTCTATATTATATATATATACACACATGTATAATGTGTGTATTTATATATTATGTATATTATAGAAATACTCTGTGTGTGNATACAGGCTTCACAGTCTTGCTGTTTCAGCTGCAAAACACACTCATACATATATATATACACACACATATATACATATATATTAGATATATATAATGTGTGCATATATATAATGTACACACATATACACCCATATATGCATATATATACACATAGAATGTGTGTATTTATATATTATGTATATTATAAAAATATAATATGTGTGTATATAATGTACACACACATATATATACATATAAACACATATAATGTGTGTATTTCTATATTATATATATATACACACATGTATAATGTGTGTATTTATATATTATGTATATTATAGAAATACTCTGTGTGTGTGTGTGTGTGTGTGTGTGTGTGTGTGTATAATGTACACACACACACATATATNATGTACACACACACACACATATATATTATTTATATATGCCTCACTCCCAGAGTAGGTACTGAGGCTGCACTTTGCTGACTGGCTGAGCTGCTCTGCCTGTGAGCTGCTGTCTCAGACCTCCCCTTCCTGCACCTCTCCCACTTCTGCTCCCCTGGTGTTCCTGATGCCCCTCTGACTCTGCTGAGGCAGCCAAACCTGGAGAAATCTGGCCCAGAAAAACCTCCCACACAATAATAAACAAACAAACAAAAAAATCAACAACAAAAGCCAAACAAAACAAAAGCCAAACCAAAACCTCCAAAACACACACACACACACACATGCACACACTTTTTGCTTATTTAGCTCCTGAGGGAGGATCCTAGTTTGGAGGAAGCAGTGCAAGGAGCACAGAGGGAATGAGCAGTAGAGCAGGGGACACTTCCTTTCATAGAACCACAGAATAGGCTGAGCTGGAAGGGACCAACAAGGATCGAGTCCAACCCCTGTCCCTGCCTAGGCCCATCCCCAAGAGTCACCCCCTGTGCCCCAGAGCATCATCCAAACCCTCCTGCAGCTCTGGCAGCCTTGGGGCTGTGCCCACTGCCCTGGGGAGCCTGGTCAGTGCCCANTCTGACATGGACATTGCCTCTTGATGGAATCACAGCCTTACACACCCCCAAGCTCTGCAGCTGCCACTGTAATGAAATCAGCAGCTTTAGTTACCACCCTGAAGGGACTCAAACAGTGTCATCCTGGTGTCAGGAGTGACCATCCCTGGTGGCCGTGGCTGCCCTGGTTCCCTTCAGTGCTGTCCATCCTTGCACAGCAACTCTTGGCCCCTCTGGTACCAAGGTCTCCACACCAGCTGATGAGAAGCAGCTCCTTCATTCCAGTCTAGTTCACGCTGTTTTTAAGGGAAGAGCCCTAAAGCTGTGCCAAAGGTGCAGAGGTGACACTGCAGGACTGCTTTGGGACACAGCTCCCCGCATGGCAATGCAACAGCTCATTCCTCTCTTCTCCTCAGACATGAAGCTTCACTGTAAGAGGACAGTAAGGCTTTAGTCCAGCATCACCCACATCAATACAGCCAATCAACTGCAAGAAATTATTGCTATTGCAAGTTTTGATAAGCAATCCTTTAAAATCCTTTGAGGAATGATTTCCTAACCACAAACATATATGGACAGTGGATGTCTGTCCAGCTGTCTGTTACTTCCTGCAGTACTTGCTTAGATCCTGAAGGACAGACTGCAAAATAAAATTCATGCTTGTGGTGTTGGTAACACATTAGTTATACTATAGAAATACCTCTAAAACAGCACTCTGAAAGCACAACCAAATAGCTGATGCTGTTAAAGAGAAGGGGAAAAATACCCCATCACAAAACAAACAAAAAATCAAAACCCACAAACAAAAACCCCAACAAAAATACAAACAAAGCAAACACAAAAAACCAAAAAACCAAACACAGAACACTTGGAAACTAAGGAAAAATATGAAGCTGAAGTGCTTGTATGACCTTAATTCATCTCCATTTTGTCCCTAACAGAGAATAGCAGGAGTTTTATCTGTGTCCTTCCCCATTAGTAACAGCAGGAGCTGTTTGCAATGTCAGCCCTACAAACAGAGATACCACACAGAGAAAAGCACAAGGGAAACTGAGTATTAAGATAATAAACTGCTAATACAAAAGTTTATTTTACCAAAAAAAAACACATCAAATTATCTGAATTATTTCTAATTCTCTCCTTGGCCACAACAATCTGTAAGTACAGCTGTGAAGGTGCCAAAAAGCTATTTAATTGAAAGTCTGGCATGTGTTCTTTAGTACCTTACTAAATTTTTAAAATCTGATCTTAATTGTCAAAAATGAGGGGAGGAACATTCCTTGCTTTTGGAGAAAAAGAAAGAATTTTTATCCATCATATGTGTGAAGAAAAAGTGCCCTGCCACTAATGTACTGATGTTTGGAACTAAACACTGAAATGCCAAGTCTTGAATACCATCCTTTGTACCCACTTGTTGTGACACTTCAAAGTCGCCTTCACAGGAGATCATTTTGCTGTTTATCCCACCAAGCAGTTCAGTCCAACAAAGCTGAGCTGTGGCCCATGAAAGACATTAAATTAAATCCAAGGCAGAGAAATGCAGATGCTCAGGTAACAAGGGGAATAAACAGATCCCACTGTGCCCAGTTCTCCTGTAGCTCAGTGGCAGATTTCCCACGTGCTGGGCCCAGGCCCAGAGTCAGGAGACAGAGAAGCTTCTTCCCTTCTGTGTCTTGGCAACAGGATTCAAAATATTCCACCTTGAAACTCACATTACTGTGGGATTTTCTGAATGGAAGCTCTTCTGCTATGGCAACAGGGCCCAGTAAGTGCTCTTCATTAGCCTGATTAAGTCAGTCAAAATCTGTGGAAAGATTTTAAATAAATTCACTGGGCTTTGGGTCAGCAAAATGTAAATGAAATAAAGATGCAGCTCATAGCAAGTAATCCTGCAAAGAGTGACGCTTCCTTTAGTCTCACTGAGTTCATGGAGAGTGGAGGACATCGGGTCCCTGATCTCTGATTAAGGTCCAAGAACTTTTAAAAGACACTCAGGTATGTTTGAAAGCTTCAGTGTACTCAGTAGAGGCTGGAGTGAAATCTTTTTCACATGCAATATAAAAATAATTCTACTTCCTACAGGCTGAGGTTTGTTTCTCAAGTGTCTGGGAGCCCTGTTAGAATCTTCAGAACAGATTTACAGTTTTAAATATCATTTTCTGATGGGGAAATAGGCATTTTCTAGGCTGAATTTAAAGCCATTGTCCTCATGAATATAAAACTAAGAAAAAAGGGAGGTAAACATAAAAACACCTATGGATATTTGAGTTTAGTAATGTATGACTTCACTTTCTTACCTCTCCCTTGCCAAAACACCATTTCCATCACCTGGACTAGGAACAATACCATGAAAATCTTCTATTATTATTACGAAAATCATGAGGAGCACTCTGAGGGACAGCTCTGACTGAACCAAGTGTTTTTCCCAGGCAGGGCCTCCCTGCTGGGCTGCAGGAGGCACAGCACAGCCTGCCAGGAGGGTGTGTGAGCTGGGCTGAGCCTGGCAGGGCACAAGAAGTCGTGCGCTAAATATCCCAAGTTTCAGGGAATATCCTACATCTTAATAACGCTGCAGACCTTCATTTGTCTGCCTCCAGACAAGTGGTCTTCAGGTTAACTGAGTGGGCAAAGGTGGATTTTTACAGGAAACATTCCCTTGTTCAGAATTGGATTTAAAATGCTCCTACAGTGGTTAAACAACGCACCCAACAAAGCAGAGCTGACATTAAAGATCGTGGGGTTATGACTGTGATGTGGTGGCAGGAGTGGGGTCAGGTTTGGGGACACAGGAGCTGCTGGACAGACAGCCCAGCCCGGGCACTGCTGCTCAGCCCTGTGGGGCACAGGGAGGTGCCCAGAGCCTGCCTGTGCCCACCCTCTCCATTCCCATCCCCTTCCTGCAGCACAGAATATGAGGAAACACAAGCACAAGGACAGGCTGCTCTATCCAGGCTTGCTATCTACAGAGTCCCAGGATATTCTAAGCTGGAAGGGACCCATAAGGACAATCAAAGTCTAGCCATCGTGGAGCTACCGAGGCTGTCCAAGGAGCCTGTCTGCATTCCCACCAGGACAGAGAGCCAGAGCTGAGTGGGGAGGGAACAGCTTCCCCTGGCCCCAGCTTGGTGGCACAGACAGAACCACAAAACCTGGGCACACCTGAGCTGGCTGTTCATGGAAACCCCACAGATCCACCTATTTGCATCTCTCCTCTTTGTGGGGAACGTGCCGGGTCCTCTGCTGAGCCCCAGAGCAACCAGCATGAGTCTGTCCAGATTATCCTTCATGTCTGTGCAGCTCAGCACGGAGTGCTGCTGCCCCTGCAGCACAGCTCTGAGCCCAGGCTGAGCACCAGAGAGCTGGCAGGGGGGGACAGGCCTCGGGGACACTCTGTTCCAGACTCCACCAAAGGTCTCCTCGCCTTGTTTCAGAACCACACCAGCACCACCACTGCCTTTTCTCCTCAGCCATTTCCCAGCTTGGCTCCTGCAGGCAGGTGAGGGCAGGAGTGACCCGTGGCTGTGCTGCACTCACAGTGCCTGTGCACCTCTGGGATTATTCACATGGATTTGGGATGTGCTTTTAGGCATTGTGCTCTCAAGGGTCTCACACAGCAGGACAAGCAAAGACGTGGGCTGGGGAAGAAAACACCCCATGATCCTTTCCTTCTCACTGTACCTGCCCCTGTTGTGGTGAAAATAATGTACTGTGACTTTTTTTCACAGGAATCTAATGAGAAAATCTTTTTTTCTTTCAGCTATGATGAATGTGTTGGGCCAGGAGCAACACAAATATATATTCCCACAGATGATCCCCCCCCATATTCTCTTACGGACCCTTGTCAAAGAAATGAAATATCTATAAATATCTACATTAGCCAGGAAGAGGAAGGAGCATCTGGGACTACAGGACAGGCTGCAAATTATGCAGTCAGGCTGCAGGACTTGCAGCAGCCCATTCCATCCATCTCTGTCATCTCCCACTCTGGAGGCTGTGCCCCTGTACGAGACAGTGGTGTGTGAGCAGAATGTCCCCATCCCACATGTTCCAACAGAAGTTCACAACAGACCTTCCACTGACAGATCATGTGAATCAAAGCGGCTCTTTCCTTCAATTCTGCTGAAGAACTCAGACCAACAAACAAGTTTAAATGGAATAATAAAACCTCTGAAAGTTTTACCTATTTTATATCTTTAAACAGGGATGCAATGGGATTTTGGTTTTTACAGTGACTTTTTAAAGTTTACCTGAACTTTCCTCTTTTTGTGCTTCAAAGTGTTCCATGACATCCCTCAGCATAAAAGAGCAGCAGTGACAAGGAGGGCATCTGACCTTTTTGAAGCATTTCAAAACACATTGAAATCAGCCACTCAATGAAGACACATGTTACCCACTCAAGCCTACTTGTTGCTTTTATACTTTGCATGTTTTAGAGCAGAAGGAAAAAGAAGAGCATTTTATTGTCATTGTAGGTGTCACTATTACCTTTCATTTAGTGTCTTGGCAACGAAGCATTTTGAAATATTTTTTGTCTAAATATGTATTTCAGTAGAGAGAGAGACAAAGCACTGCCTAAAAAAGATGATTATCAGTACCATATA
This sequence comes from Sakesphorus luctuosus, assembly GCA_013396695.1. Taxonomy (NCBI): domain Eukaryota; kingdom Metazoa; phylum Chordata; class Aves; order Passeriformes; family Thamnophilidae; genus Sakesphorus; species Sakesphorus luctuosus. Next base: position 415,574 of record VWZD01012222.1, read on the forward strand.
GAAGCAAACAAAAAAGGAGAACAATATTCCAATAGCCACATTCTTCCTTTGGTGCCAGGCTTTCCAGAGCAGTGCAAAGCCTGCTATAAGTCTTCCTCAAAAAGGCATCAGCAAGTGATGGAGAAGTAGCAGAGGATCCCCAAACAGTAACTGGCTTTACCCACAGCTTTGTGCAGGCCTGGGGGCTGCCTGCCCTTCACAGGGACTGGCTGTAACCAAGGGAAGGGCACAGGAATCCCAGGGGATGCTTCATGCCAATTCCCATCCAGGATGCATTTTCAGGCATGAACTGGTCTCTTTCAATAAGGAGCCTGGAGTGTTCAGAGTTGCTACAGTGACCTCTGGTAATTGGAGAGTGTGATGTAAATGGCAGATGCTGGACCAGGCACAGAACAGAGAACTCACTGTGTGCACAAACCTCGGAGCCATTCCCGGCTTTGAGAAAGGGAGCAGGAAGACAAACCCAGGGAGGAACACCAGGACATTGCCATGCTGGTATGAGGGCTCCCAACAAGCTGCCAGGGCAGGGGCTGCAGGAGCTGCAGGGCACAGGGACAACAGGGTGTGACAAGGAATGGCCAGTGCATTCCAGCACCCTTGTCCCCATGGATGTCACCACTGGGACGCGTCTGCTCCAAGGCTGAGCCTCCCCTGTACCCCCCCAGCCCTGGCCAAAGGGCACAGAGGGGCTCTCCAGAGAGAGTGTTTGGCCCTGGGGTGGGCAGGGCAGTGGGCACACAGACAGCCAGTCCCATGGTCACCTCCTGCTCCTTTTCCCCCCAAGCCCCAGCCCCTGCAGCACTGGCTGTGACAGCTCCCCTGGGGCTGTGACAGCTCCCTCAAGGGCTGTGACAGCTGCCCCAGGGCTGTGATAACTCCCCTGGGGCCATGATAGCTCCTCCAGGGCTGTGACAGCTCCCCCGAGGGCTGTGACAGCTGCCCCAGGGCCGGTACAGCTCCCTCAGGGCTATGACAGCTGCCCCAGGGGCTGTGACAATGTCCCCCAGGGCCGTGGCAGCTCCCCCAAGGGCTGTGACAGCTCCCCCAAGGGCTGGCACACCTGGAAAGAACAACCCACCCAGAGGTCCTGTCTGCTCACCTGAGCTGGGGGAAGGTGTGTGGCTGGGAGAGGAAGACCTGCCTTCCTCTCTTCCTTTTTATGGACTAGAGGACAGCCCTGAAACCAAAGGGTAAGCACAGGGAGGCTCCGACAGCACATTTCCACCTGACTGCCTTAAAAGAGAGTTTGGATCCCACCATTCACTTCGGCCTGGAATAGTCCCACTCCTCACCTGAAAGATGCCAGACACAAGGAGAGCAAGAAGAGCTCAACCCTGCACCTTCCTTGGAAAACTTGTGGCTGTGTTGTTCTGAATCCTGTACCTGCAGGAAAACCAATCCCTCTTGTGTTTGCACTATGCACTTTTAAGTTCTGTGTCTAATGGAAACTCCTGGGTAGGCTACATCTTCAACCAGCACCACTTAGCAGAGTTATCAGAGGCTCATCTCCACTAAATCTTAGAAGTATTTTCACTGGAACAAAAAAAGAAAGTTTTTTACACTGGTAAAAAGAACTTCATTAAGTATCTCCACCAAAAGACACAGAATTCTGAGTATAATTGTGTTAAAAAGGAAGCATCATCTAAATTATTAAAATTGCACTTAGATTTTCTGTAAATAAGGAATGATTTCCAACTGTAATCATCATTCAACACTCCAAAGATTCACACAATTATAATTAATACTTAGATGGGAAGTAATTATATGGTTCTTACTGCTATATAAATTATACCATTACTGAGTCATATGCACATGATGAGATAAGGTAAGTATGCATTTTTTGTTAAGTAGAAGACAGTAAATATGTCTTTTGATAAAATAACACAATTATTTTGCAGTTCAGAAAGATGTTCATTATTATCAGTATACTCTACCCAAAAGAACAAAAATTCCCAATTTTGCATTGCAAAGCTGCTGGCAGGCATTGGCAGAATGTGGGCTGTACTTCACATTTGTGTTTTTACCAGAGAGAACAATTCCTCTATATAAAGTACTAGTTTCAACAGTTTTGTGGTATGCAAAATATCCTGCAATAAAAGGAACAAAACCCTTCACCACCTCTTAGGGGCCAGGAATGAAAACCACCAGAGAAATGTACAGTCAGTTTTACCGGCAGGAAAATCAGAAGGGAAGGAAGGCACAGAGGTTTGTTTATGCAGAAGTGGACATGCTTTCAGAGCTGTGTCTTCTGCAGCTCCTGGAGAGCTGCTTGGATCAGGGCAAGGCCCTGGGACCAGCCCTGCTTCCTTCAGGTGCTGCTGGGGATGTGCAGGGGCACATCTGATCAACAAAAATTAGAAGGCAAATGCAATTTCTTTTGTCCTCACAGCGAGTCTCTTCCATGTAACAGGACAAACCTGAAGGTTCTTCTGAGAACAAGCACAGAGGGCTTTTCACAGTGGCAGATGAGCCTCTGCTCCATTGGGATGCTCACAGTCTGGGAATCCTTGGACCTGCCTGGCTTTTAACCTTGTTAACTGGCATTTCGAGCCTTCTGCTAATTCTCTATCCCTGGCTTACAAAACAAGCAGGTTTTAAGCAGACCTCTGATGCAAATGGGAGATGTGTGTCTTACCCCATGACAGCAATGCCTTAGTAAGGTTACAGAAAACTAATCAGAGGCTTCCTAAGGTTACAGAAAACTAATCAGTCTTTTTTCCTTTGGTAAGTTAAGTGTCCCCAGCCCCGCGATGGGACTGTCAGTGGCAGCGTTTCTCACACTGTCTGCTCCCTCTGGTGGATGGATCACTCCAAGAAGGCTGGGCATTCCTCAGAGCACAGTGCACCAAAGCAATCAGGATAATCCCAGCTGTGCTGGCACACAGATAAGGAGCCACCCCAAACACACACGTCCATACTGCAGCATTTTCTGAGTTACCACCGAGCCCAAGGGTTATGTCATTCATCACAAACAAGCATCTTTAAAAATCAAAGTGTGAATTAAAGGTAGAGCTGCCTTCAGTGACACCTTACCACGATCTCTTGTGAGAGTGGCTTAGAATTTTCTGCTCTTGTTAATGTTTTTAACTGATATCCTACAAAGCTGTGGAGGAAAAAAGCTTGTAACTCCAACCCATATACCTCTGCAAACAGACAGCACTAGAAAGAGATATTTTAGCTCTAAAACACTACAAAGAGAAGTTTCCAGCTCTAAAGCTGCTCCAACATCTTCCAATGCTGCTACTGCAACAGTGTTGAGATTTCTCGTAATGATGCAATAAGAACGTGCTCTCATTTCTTGAAGAATATTTAAGATCTCAAATAAATCTCAGCAAAGTTGGCAGTGCCTCTCCTGATGCTGCTCTTCAGAGATTCACATCCTGCTATGAGATTTTATCCTAAACCCTTGCAATATTCTAATGCCAGTGCTAAAAACCAGGCTTAACACAGGCCTTTCATTTATTACATGACTAATATCAGAAATAAAACTGTTTGGACATGAAGTTTCTTGCTATGTGATCACAATACTGTATTTCTGTAGCCATCTCTTTTGCTTCAATTTTTAGTATACTGATCTTTACACAGAACTTTTAGTAAAGAACATACACACATTTTGTCTGGCTTCTGTACTTTTTGTTGTGTCAGTACCACTTTGGGGCCACCCACCTTTAGTTTCCTGCTAATCAGACAACTGAGCAACTGCTGACAAAGCAACACTGTGCTCCAATCACTGACACTGGGATTTTACATTTGTCAGAGACCACAGGAATAAGCAATTATTGGAGCACTCAGGTCAGCGTGTGCCCAGCCAAGATCAGCCCAGCTCAGCAAAAGCAGGAAGAGTCTGCAATATTGCTGCAGTGAGAACTGTTACCCTTGAAACGCTCTCAGGCACTTCCAGAAGCATCAGAAACCCTCACAAACACCTTCTCAGGTACCTCTGAAAATCACTGAAGTTAGGACACTAGGAAATGGCAACATACTACCAAGGAAAAAGTTAAAATCTGGGAAATAAAAGGCCAATTTTCCCAGAAATATTCAAACAGATCATTCTTATAGTATAGCAAGGTGAGTGATGGTGTATTTCCTGAATGGAAACCACATCAAACTGGTCTGACTGGTCTTGGTACAGTCTGAAGCTCGTGTTGCCAGGAGAGTGGGAGGGGGGGAAAAGCAGGGAGAGCCAAGCTGGAAAGGAGCTCCCTCCGAGGTGCTTTCATCAGCTCAGCAAAACGGTGCCTTCCAGTCACAGCAGCCACTGGAAATGAACTGAAGCAGCACCCAGGAAAAGCCTCTCCCCCTCCCAGGTGCTGGGGGTGTGTTTCTCACCTCCACACCACCATCAAGTCGGAATCCAGAGTCATCAAACACTCCTTTGTTCTCGGTCCTGGCACTTCAACTCCCAAAACCTTTGTGCTGGTAGGGAGAGAAAAATTCCCTGCAGGACCACTCCCCCCAGCACCTTTCTTGGTTTGAACCTTTAACAGAAACAGAGCCCAAGCTGAGGAAGCTGATGGACCTGATGCCTAGAGGAAGGAACAGGGAAGTTAAATGGTCTGGATATTATTCTTCTTGGGTTTGCATGACAGAGAACAGAAATCTGTTCTCCACTGCCATACAGAAATGAGATTTTAGAACTGAGGGGAAATGTGGAATTAATATTTTATATATCAAAGGGAAAGAAAGATTCCACCTAACCAGAGACAGAAAGGCCAAGTTTCATTCTTCTCCTTCCGGCAGAGCTTCCCATGTTGTCTCTTTGTCACTTTCTGACAGTGTCTGATGGTGCTTCACAGCCTGGAGGTGGCAGTTGTGGCCTTGTCCCTTAGTATTAGCAGATCTCCAAACCCTGGATGTTCTGCCAATACCCTCTACAAAAAGATTCTCATAGCCCAGGCCACACAGGTGACCCATGGAGAACAACAGGATTTCCAAGGCCATACTGTCACAGCAAAGAGCTTGCAGGGAAAACACTCATCACCACAATGACATCCAATACATAGACAGCATCTCCAGCTCCACTGGAGGGATGTTCTACATGTGAGGTGGGAACTGGAGAAAGATCAGGTACTAAATCCCTGTTTTCTGAATTCCCAACAGCATTGCATGCATTAAAACTTGTCAGCTAGCAAAGTTCAACCTCCTGTCCCTTTTGCTCAGCTCACAGGACTTCACGCTTGCACACTGCTGACTGAACTCACAAGAACATGAGAAATTTGCAGCTTGAATTTTGGACAGGTCCATATGCACAGGTGTTCTCACTTCCATCAGAGCAAGAAAAAGTAATGAGTAAAACAGCTTCCATGCCCAGCAGAGGCACAGAGTTAAAGTTTTAAGGAACTTAGAAGTGTTCATAGTGGTTCATTCTTGTTCTGGGTGCAGTGCCTTGATCTTCTTATTTGTTCTCCAGCATCTTCTACCAATATTGTTACAAAACCCTTCTGTCCTAGTTCAGCAGGTGGGACCAGTTATCACTGTGTGGGGGTGATCAAAGCTGTGTATTCTACCCCGTCTATTCATTTCCCAAGAACAATGGACCGTTTGCAGCAGCTGCCCAGGGAGTCGTTGGCACCTTCACACCCAGCCTAAGGGGGTGTGGCTGCAAATGGGCCATCAACGGTTCCAAAATAGCCCATGACTCACAGAGTTAATCACCCATTGTGTGAGTCCCCACCCTGGGGGAGGGACTGGGTGCTCCCTGAGGGTACATAAGCAGGGGGTAAGGAGACCTCAGGGACCACTGGTTGGATCCAGAGGAGCAGCAGGACCTTGGCAGGAGGAGACCATCACTTTCAACCGGACTGGGACCGTCATTTGCGCCAACAGGTTTTTCACTTCTATTTTGGACTTGGGGGAACCACGTGGGGTTTGTACCCCAGGGTGGGGGGTCCTACTGGGTTTTGTGGGTTAAAACCAATTTCTCCTTGTGCCATTGTATTTATTGTAATATTATTATTAAATTGTAACTCTGACTTATAATCTCTTGTGTAGAGTTCATTTCTCCTGCCAGTTTACCTTTAAACCAGCACACCTTCTCAGCCTAAATCAGCCCAACTTCAATGAAGAATAGTCAGGAGCACAGCCCGGTGTGATTCCCCAGCTATTGGCATTATGTCTTTTGAGCTCTAGGAAATAACAAGTTTGCATGAGCAGCTGGAAGTGGCCATTCCTTCCTGCTGGATTCCTCCTTCTCTCCTAGAACTAATGGCCAGGCCTTTGCCTTCCTGTAGCCTTAAAAACCCCCCCAGATTCTATGATTCTGTTACACTCCAAATAACCCAATACATTTACAATGGAGACACTTTTTTATTTATTTAAATTCAAATGACAGTGAAGCAGTAGAACCCTACAAAAATTGGGATTATTTTGTCATAGCAGGATTTTATATTTTCTGCAAAAGACTGGACTCAGTAACAAACAAAATTATTATACACCAAAAAAAAACCCAAAAAGCAAAACTTCTTTGCAAAGCATTTCAAAATCTGAGTGAAGAAGGCAGACCCTGATGGAAGATTCCCTAGCTCAGGGAATTGTGTTTGAACTTTCAGGTACCCAGGCCATGGGCAAGTGCTCTGTCCCGTTGGCAGTGATGGGATTGGTACCACACACACATGCCAGGGTGGTGGTTAAGCTTCCCTTTTTAGGAACAGGCTTTTAAATACAAAGATCTTCAAAACACAGACAATAAATCCCATGCTGGGAGTCTGTTCTAGGAAACTAATTCAGGGGATAACACCTCAGAGACAGCTGGAGAGATGAGACACCTGGGTGTTTACTGTAAGATGCAGGTACCAGGTGGCCTCACTTTAACAGGGGGGTGCCAGGGGCTTCTGTGCTCCCTTCCCTCTTGGCTACACCAGCAGTTTTTATACATCAATTATCCATGGTAAAATTCTACACAAGGATTTCATAACGATGTGTCACTTGGAATGAAATCAACAGCATGTGTTTTTGGAAAGCCCTCTTGCCTGGAAAGTCAGAGAGGAAACCAGTTTGATTGCAATACTGCACAGAAAAACAAAACTAGGAAAAGAAACAGGGCTGCAAGCCCAAGATTTCCTGGATCAGGAGAATCCACACATTACCTGTGGTTAGCAGTGAGACAGATACTCGGTTTTGAATCTGTCATGTCATTGTAGAAGACAATCTATAATAAAATGAGACATTAAAAGAACATTCACACCTGCAGCCACTCAAGCCAGTGGAGGCAGCACTGAAGGCACCAGCCCAGCCCTGCTGGTCTGCACAGAAATGGGGGTCATGAGGGCCAAAGCCAACACTGCTTTGGGAAGCCACACAGGCCAGGCTGTGACTTGAGAACTCAGATTCCAAAGACTGGGATTAACATCATCCCCTGGACCATGGGTGTGTCCCCAGATGCTGGACCCAACCTCCATCTAAGCCCATTCCAGGACACTGTCAGCCAGCCCAGCAGACTCAGCTGCTCCCCACCTGGTGTGACGGCACTGCTGTGACACACTGTAACACTCCACGACATGTCCTGACACCCCATGACATGTCACAACACCCCACAATACCCCATGACAGCAGTGCCATGCCATGACTCGCCCTCCCCCCCATGCCTTGCCACACACTGATGTGCAGCCCCTCAAGATTGACTCAGACGCCGCCGTTTCGTTGTGGTTGTTCCTCGGCAGCTGCGGCTGCACAGTCACCACGGAGCAGACTGAGAACATCCTCCCCTCGGCTGATCTCGTGTCTCAAGGCACAGGGAGGTGAAAACCCCCTAGTTTTGTGAAATTTCTAACTCTGCCTTGCAAAATGTTGTTTGCACAGCAAGGCCACTTAACTCATGAACAGCCTGAAGTGCTGGAGTCGCTTTGTTCTGGTACAGACCGTCCGGCGACTATAGAGACCAGTGGGCCATGGATTAGGAGTCATACATCAAGGTAAAGTGGACACTTCAATAGCATGAAATGGTGAAGATCCAAGATTTTGTAGAGTTAAAGCCAAGATTTTACAAGTTTGACAGGTCACGTAATTGAACAAAGAAAAGGCCGAAGTCCAACAGTGATGAAGACACTTCAAGACCACCTGAGGAATGAAGTCAGGAGAGCACCACCCAAATTTGAAGGCAAAAGGAAAGCTCCGCCCAAGGTTTCGCCCAGTCATTAATATGAAAATTAGGTGTAACTATAAACTCAAGACTGTATAAATGGCTTATTTTACACAAACAAGTTTTGCCCAGAATGAACGGGCTGTGCCTCCGTTGTCAATAAACACCTTCGCTGCAAAAAAGATAAAAAGCTTCTTAGCAGTTATTTATTTCGAGGTGTTTTTCGCTATCAGGATAGTCCCCAGAGGGTCGGGCTGTAGGAGAAGCACCGGGAGTGGCACCAGCAGGACAGGCCGTGACAGGGCAAAGGCGATCTGGCCCCCTGCCTGCTGTCACAGACTCTGCCCCCTGCCCCCCACCCACTGCCTGCTGTCCCCTGACCTCTGTCTCCCGCCCACTGCCTGCTGCCTGCTGCCCTTGCCCCAGCCCACTGC
>VWZD01012226.1:5630-16370 GCA_013396695.1 Sakesphorus luctuosus
ACCCCCTGGGGCTGCTCCGTGGCTGTCCAGGCACAGCCCCCGTGGGGTGCAGGGAAGTGCTGGAGGTGGGGGTGGCTCCTCCATCCCTCATCCTCGCTCTGTGCCAGGGGGAAGTTCGGCACCGTGTACCGGCTGCAGGAAAAAGCCTCCGGCAAAATCCGGGCTGGGAAATTCTTCCGGACACGGACGGCCAAGGAGAGGGAGGCGGCCCGGGCCGAGGTGGAGCTGATGAACCTGCTGCACCACCCCCGCCTCGTGCAGTGCCTCGCTGCCTTCCAGCGCCCCACCCAGCTGGTCATGGTGATGGAGTAGTGAGTGGGGGGCACTGAGTCACGGTTTGGGGTGGTGGGTGCAGTCTGAGCTCTGCCAGGGGAGCACTCACCGTGGGGAGGGGTCTCTGTGCCGTGGGGTGCCTGGGGTGGGGTGTAGGATGGATGGGGAGACCCTCGAGGTTTGGGTGGTGAGGTGCTCCAAGAGCATCAGGTCTGGGTTCCCTGGTGGGATTTCCACTCCTCGGGGCTGGCAGAGCCCAGTGGGCTCCTCTGTGCCTTGTTGTCCCCAGTGTGGCAGGTGGGGAGGGGTCCCTGGGGTGTGGGGTGTAGGATGGATGGAGAGACACCCTGGAGGTCTGGGTAGTGAGATCCTCCCAGAGCATCAGGTCTGGGTTCCCCAGGGGGCTGCCCCTCCCTGGGGCTGGCAGAGCCCAGCAGGGTGCCCAGCCCCTGTTTGTCCCCAGCGTGGCAGGTGGGGAGCTCTTTGAGCGCATTGTGGACGATGACTTTGAGCACACGGAGCCCAGCAGTGCCCAGTACATGCAGCAGATCCTGGAGGGGCTGCAGTTCATGCATGGCCAGGCCATTGTCCACCTCGACCTCAAACCCGAGAACATCGTCTGTGTCAGCCCCAGCAGCCACTGGGTCAAGATCATCGACTTTGGCCTGGCACGGAGGTTGGGTGAGCAAGGAGGGGGTCCTGGGGGTCCAGGGCAGGGACTGTCACTGTCACAGGGGCAGGGCCTGGCCCAGCACATCAGTGAGGAGTGTGGTGTCCTCCTGCCTGGGAGCCTGTGCCACCAAACCTGGCCCTTCCTGGTGCCAGCCAGAGGCTCTGGGGAAACCCACACGTGCCCAGCCCTGCTGCTGAGGTGGAGACCCCCAGACCCCTGTGCCTGTGGGTGACCAGCACCCAGAGATGGTCTAAGAGAGCACCATGGCTTGTGGTGGGTCCTGGAGGGCAGCAGGTCCCTTGGATATGGGGGCTCATCCCCCTGGTGGGGGTTGGTGTGTCATTGGGGTGCCCTGGGGGGGTCTTGGCCAGACACCTGCCCTGGGGTGGGTCCCAGTTGGACACCTGTCCTGGGGGGGTTCCAGACAGACACCTGCCCCTCCATCTCCTCTGCAGCCCCAGACACCCCCGTGAAGGTTCTGCATGGCACCCCTGAGTTCATGGCCCCAGAAGTGGTGGCCTTTGAGCCCGTGAGCTTCTCCACGGACATGTGGAGCGTTGGTGTCATCTGCTACGTCCTGTGAGTGGCCTCCTGGGAACAGCAGGTGGGGCTGGAGGGGGCTGAGCTGCCTCTGATGTCCCGGGGTCACCTCTCCAGGCTGAGTGGGGAGTCCCCCTTCCAGGGGGACACAGACTTGGAGACGCTGAGCAACATCACGGCTGCCCGGTGGGACTTTGAGGAGGAGACCTTCTCGGAGATCTCCCAGCAAGCCAAGGACTTTATCAGCCAACTGCTGCAGAAGGACCCCCGGTAGGACCTGGGAGTGGCTGTGGGGTGTGGAGCTGGGCTGGAGTTCGGGTGCTGTGGTGGGTGGAGGGGCTGCTCCACCAGCCGTGACCACCCCCTCGCTGTGTGCCAGGCTGCGGCCCCCCAGTGCAGGGGCTCTGCTGCACCCCTGGCTGCAGCACCCCCAGCCCAGCAGCTCCAAGGCCCTGCCCAAGGACAGGATCAGGCAGTTCCTGACGCGGCGGAAGTGGCAGGTACTGAGGGGTGGTGAGGGGGTGGGGTGGGGGTGGCTCTGCCAGGGCTCAGTGCTCCTTCTGTTCCCTCCAGAAAACAGGGAAAGCCCTGCTGGCCCTCAACAGGCTGACCCTGCTGTCCCAGAGCCTGGAGAGGAAGGCATCAGAGGCTCAGGATGAGGAAGGTGATGGCCCCTGAGGCACCATCCCCAAAGAATCACCACCCCCTTCTCTCTGCTCTGCCATTCTCACCTTGTGCTCCGGGGCATCTTTCCCCTCTTTTTGCTCCAACCTGCCCTGGTGCCTCCAAACACCCAGGTGTGTCCCCACAGTGGCATTTCTGCTCCGGAACCTGGGGTTCTCTCCTCCTCATCCCTCTGATGCAGCCTTGGAATGGGCTCATCCCACTCTGGGTGTGATCCAGTCTCTGGGATCCAGAGCTGATGCCCACGGGTGCTGCCAGCACAGGAGGGAGGGGGGCTCAGATGGCTCCTCACTGTTCCCTCTGCCCACCTCCCTCAGGTCTGGGCTGCAGCCCAGGGGAGGAACAGCCCTCTGGGGCTCTGTCCCGACAATGACCTGACCCCTCAGAGCTGGTGATGGACCAAGAGGATGGTGGGACCACTGCAGCCACAGAGGAGGCAGAGAGCAGTGACAGCAGGACTGTGTCACCCCCCTCTTGGACCACCTAGAGTGGCTGGGGAGGGAGGAACAGGGGCATGGAGATGGCACCCCTCCAGGAGCTCACACTGTGACCCACCAGCCTGGGGTGGACCCAGACCACAGACCCCTCTCCCCTGGGTGAGCTCTGGGCTCCCAAAGTGTCCCTGTGCTGGTGTGGGGACAGCCCTGCCTGCTGTCCCTGCAAGGAGCCCATGCTCCTCTCTCTCTGTGGCTGCCCAGGCTCGAGCTGGCACCAATAAAGCACCACGGATCTCTCTGCTCCCTGTGCTGCTCCTTTGTGCCCCACAATCACTGGGAGGGGTGGGAAACAGCTGTCCAAACTGTGCCCACCCTTGGGGAGCTGGTATCAGGCTCTCCCCAACCTTTGTTAGCCCTTGGCACGGGGACTGGGATGGCTTTAGCAGCAGCCCTGGCTGTCCCATGCTTGGAAGAGTCTTCCCTCATCATCAGGGTGGGTTGGGATCATGTCCTGAGCTCACAGGACCCGGGATGAGTCCTGGGCACGTTGGCCTCTATTTCTGGCCCAACTCTGGTACCAGCAGGGCTGGGAGGAGCCCATGAACTGCTGTGTGACCTCCATCCTCAGCCTAAGGAGGCAGCTGGGGCAGGACTGGTGTTTGGGAGCCCTGGAGAGGGACACCCCAGGCCACCAGTATGTGCTGGGGACACCTAGCTGCCTTAGGGGGTCCTGGTGGGCACTGGGCTGACCAGGAGCCATCAGTGTGCCCTTGTACCAGGGGGGTGAGTGGGGTTCTGGGCTGCAGCCTCAGGGAGGGGGATCCTTCCCAAACTCAGCATTGGTGAGGCCACCCCTGGAGGTCTGTGCCACGTTCTGGGGTCACCAGTAGACCAGAGACATTGGGCACACTGGGGATGGCTCGAGGGAGGGTGAGGGAGGGACTGGAGCCCCTCACCCCTGAGGAAGGGCTGGGAGAGCTGGGAATGGTTAGAGAAGAGAAGGCTCAGAGGTGTCTCATCACTACCTGAGGGGAGGGTGAGGGCAGGATGGAGGCAGGCTCTTCTCAGCAGTGCCCAAAGCCCATGGGCACCACCTGAAACACAGGAGGCTCCATCTGAACCTCAGGAAACACCTTTTTACTGGTGATGGAGCACTGGCACAGGTTGCTCAGGGAGGTTGTGTGCTCTCCATCCCTGGAGATATGAAAAACGCGCCTAGCTGTGGTCCTGGGCAACCTGCTGGGGCAGGGGCCTGGGCATGGACCAGGTGACCTCCAGAGGTTCCTTCCAGCATCAACCATTGTGTGAGTCTGTGAAAACCCACCCCCTGGGGAAGGTGGGCTGGGGGCTGCTCTCCTCCAGAGGACTGGCAGAGGTTGGAGCAGACCAGCCCTGTGCCCACTGCCAGGGAGCAGCTGTGCCAAATAAAGAAGAACTGAGGCACAGCTTCGACCCTTCCTCCTCTTCCTCCTCCTCTTCCTGGGCAGGCCCATCAGGGAGGAGGAAAGTGCTGTTTTTATTAAACAGAACTGAATCCATCCCTCTCACAACCACTGTGGGGATGTGTCTGAGAGTCACTCATGGGACACAAGTGGAAGGGACACCAACCATGGGAGCTGCTGCTGGAGAGGGGATGACAAACCCATTTTTGGAGAGTTTGCTGAACCCTCTGGGAAGCTGGTGCCCACCATGGCAGGAGGATCCACAGCAGGGTTTGGCATCCTGCAGCCCCTGTGGAGTGCTGAGGCACTCTATGGCTCTTCTCTGCTCTTCCCTTGGGATGTGCCACCTCCCTGTCCCCTGGCTGTGGCATTGGCTCTCCAGCTGCCAGGGCTTTATCAGTCCCAGGCCTGACTTGAGTTGTTGTGGCCAAAGCCTGTTCCTGTGAATAATGTCCATGGCTGATGGGTGGTCTGACCACGGGAAGCAGCAACAGCCATGGTGGGGCAGATTGGCACAGGCTCTGCCCAGGGCTCCAGGGTCTCATCCTGTTGGGAACAGGAGATGGAATTTAAGGAGGAACTTAATGTGGAAACTGGCGTGTGGATGTCCTGCTGGAAAATGGAGAGTCCTTTGGGGACCCCTGGAGAAAAGGAGACTCAGGGGGGACCTTCTTGTTCTCTGCAACCCCCTGAGAGGAGGGGGGAGCCAGAGGTGGGTCGGGCTCTGCTCCAGGGAACAGGGACAGGAGGAGAGGGAATGACCTCAGGTTGTGCCAGGGGAGGTTTTGATTGGATATTGGGAAAAATTTCTTCAGGGAAAGGGTTGCCCAGCCCTGGCACAGCTGCCCAGGGAATTGGAGTCCCCACTCCTGAAGGGGTTTAAAAGCTACTGGATGTGGCATTCGGGGACGTGGGGCAGTGGTGGCCTTGGGAGTGCTGGGGAAACAGCTGGACTCGATGATCCTGGAGGGCTTTTCCAACCTGAATAATTCCATGATTCCTCACGGGGTCCATCCCTGGCCCCACAACAGCTGGACGAGACACCTCCTGACAGAACTCACCTGCTGCCTCTCCCTCCCATGTGTTCAGCAGGAGATGTGGATTCCCTGCTCCAAGCTGGAGGAGAAACTCCTTAGAAACAAATAAACAAACAAAAATATTCCATGCTCTACCCAGAGCGTTTATTTTCCCATCCCAGAGTACCAGAGGGAGGCTGAGGAGCCCCTTCCACTCACACCACATCCCAGTTTTTCCCGTTATCTTTTCCATGTTTTCCTTTTTCCACAGATTCCAAACCCATCCCTTGGGAACCCTCTGACTGTGCTCAGGCTGCAGCTGATAAGCAAACACCAAGTTGGGTATAATCAATCCCTTGATGAGCTATTTACCATGTGACATGACCAAAATATTTCTGGTTGGGAATGATGTTTATCTTCCTCTGTTTTCCAAACTCTTCACAGCCCTGAAAATCCAAGTCCCAGGACTCCAGGCAAGGAGTTTCTCTTTCTAATCCTGTATTTTATGCTGTAAAACAGATTTACTTACAGAAGAGGCTGATTTCCTGACAAAAGGCAGGTGTTTCTTCTCCTTCTGCTGCTTCCCATGGTTTAACACATTAAAATGTGCAATTCAGGAAGGAATGAAGAGTGGAATTATACCTGGAACTCATTACAGCCACTGAGAAATTCAGAAGCACTGAAAATAGAATTCTAATCTCAGCATCTCAGAGGAGAAGGAATTAAGATCTTGGTTCTTCCACCAAGACAGGCTGTTGGGCTGACCTTCACTGCAGCCACACCACCTTGGAATAGGTCCTCAAATCGCCTGGAATCCTCCATGGAGGCAGAAAGGATGAGTGATGTCCCTTGGAGGACCTGCAGGGGTGGTTCCCACCTTGTCTCAGGTATCAAGAAGGCCAATGGGATCCTGGCCTGGATCCAAAGTAGCGTGGCCAGCAGGGCCAGGGCAGTGAGCCTTCCCCTGGCCTCTGCCTTGGGGAGGCCACACCTTGAGTGTTGTGTTGAGTTGTGGGCCCCTGAGTTGAGGCAAGAGATTGAGGGGCTGGAGCGGGGCCAGAGAAGAGCAAGGAGGCTGGAGAAGGGAGTGGAGCACAAGTGCTGTGGGGAGAGGCTGAGGGAGCTGGGGGTGTTTGTGCTGGAGAAGAGGAGGCTGAGAGGTGACCTCAGCACTGTCTGGAAGTGCCACATCAGGGAAGTTGTGGCCAGCTGGGGGTTGGTCTCTTCTCCCAGGCACTCAGCAATAGGACAAGGGGGCACGGGGGGCTCAAGCTCTGCCAGGGGAAATTGAAGTTGGAGATGAGGGAGAAATTCTTTGCAGAGAGAGTGCTCAGGCATTGGAATGGGCTGCCCAGAGAGGGGGTGGATTCCTCATCCCTGGAGGTTTTTCAAGTGAGCTTGGCCATGGCACTGAGTGCCATGATCTGGTGACGGGACTGGAGTTGGCCCAAGGGTTGGACTTCATGATCTGGGAGGGCTTTTCCAACCCAATCAATTCTGTCATTCTGTGATTCTATCTGAGGTGCCTCCAGGTCCAGCTCCTTGGAGGGAATGTGAGGTGGGCTCAGCTATCCAAACACCCTCAAGCTTCTGGAGCTTAATCCTTTAGTTCCAAGGGATCTGATACCTCTGGGCTGCACAGTCTAGGTCTGGGAATGCTTGTTTGGATGAGGGAATGTTGCCTGGGTAGCTCCAACATCAAGAAATAGTTGAGGATTTTTTTGTGGACCTGCAAATTCAGCAGAAAAACCCCAGAAGTTACAATGTCCTGCTTGAGAGATTTCCAGGGAATAGGAATTAATTAAGAAAACAAACTGATCACAGCCTTAATATAAAGAATTTAGCCCTGGGCATATATTGAAGATGATTATTTGTACTTGTCATTTCCAGATTGGCTTTTTAAGGACTTTTATCACAGGGACTGAGCAGCCCTGAGGGAATTTGAGTTGTGAGATAAACAGTTTCATGTATCAAGCACCTGAAAAGGGGTGGAAGAAGGGAAGACACGAGGGTATGAGGACTTGGCAGCCACAAGGCCATGGCAGTGATGGATGCAGGGGGGCTCAATGGAGAGAGAAGCTGCACGTGCTGGAGGAACATCAGGAACACCTGAGTGGTGGTGCTTTCACCTCCCAGCAAAGCTCCTCAGGTGAAGGGAACACCCAACGCTGTGTCCTCGCTTCCCAAAGGTCCCAGCCATGTCTCCAGCTGGGTTCTGAGGGCTCAGAGACCCTTTGTGGTCACAGGAGCTCAACAACCATCACCCCCAGGTACAACACCAGGGGGAAGAGCAGATAAAAGCTGTGAAGACCCCCCAACCACAGGAATTTTGGGTCGTCTCCAATCTCTGGAGACATCCCTGTGTCTGGAGTTTGGATGAGGAGTGGGCAGGGTGCTCTCCCACCTTGTCCTGGTATCACTGGTACAAGGACAGCCATGTCCTATCCACACCAAACACCTCCAGCAGCCCCAAATCCAGCCTGGGCTCCCCCTTTCCAGCTCAGTTCCGTGCCCATGGGAATCATCAGGATCCAATTCCGCCCACAGGACACCTCCCTGTGCCAAGGAGGCCACGAGCCCTGTCCTTGCCAGCACAGGGGCTGTGTCAGACTCGGCTCAGCCTCCACTGCACCATGGCAGAGCTCCCCGCGGCCAGGAGATGGTACTGTTGGGCTGGTCCTGCTGCTCCTGGGGATCCAGAGCCTCGGCTGCCCCTTGGCAAGGTCCTTCTCCAGCCCAGAGGTGTTGCCAACACGTGCTTGGGAGTTCTGGCAGCATTCGAGTTTCATCCCAAACAGGATACCCAGGGAAGCTGCGGCTGCCCCATCCCTGGAAGTGTCCAAGGCCAGGTTGGACAGGGCTGGTGGGAGGTGTCCCTGCCCATGGCAGGGGTGGCACTGGGTGGGCTTTAGAAGATCCTTCCAACTCAAACTATTCCATGACTTTATGATTCCGGGATGCAGCTCATGGAGGTCCCAGACCTTGAGGTCCCCACAGCCCCAGTATGGGACAGCTCTGGATGCAAATCCTGGTCCTACACATGGTCCTGGTGACACCTTCCCCCCTGAACACACCTCTGGGACTGTGTGGGAATGGCTGTCCCTGTTCCCCGCTGAGCCTTCCCTTAAAAACCGGGATCAGGGAATGAAATATAATATATTTAATGAGAGCTGAAATATTCAATGAACCAAAGAGATTCAAACCTCCAAACAGAATTCTGGAAATTGAGAACAAACCCAAATGTGGGTGACCCCAATTCTGGCACCGCTGAGCTGCCCCACGGCTCCTCCCCGACCTCCCAAATCCCCACAGACGCCGGGGGAACCTCGGCCGTCGGTGGCCTGGCATGGCCCCCACCTGCAATTTGGGGTTTGCAGAGGGTGGGACAGGTTGGCAGAACAGGTCTGGCGTGTTCCCCCAGTGCCTGCGGTGCCGAGGGCCGGGGCTGGCACCTTTGGCAAGGCTTGGGGGACCGAAGGTGCCGCGAGAGCCGGACGGACATGGTGGCGTTGGTGTCTGGCCTGGGGGTTGTGGGGAAGGGTCTGGAGCACAGCAGATCCTGGGGGTCCCCTCTGGAGCCACCTCCACCCATCCCTCAGCAGATCTCACCTCTTAGATTTTGGCCAATTCCACCAAATCCCAGCAAATCTCAACAAGTCTCATCAAAAATCACCGAATCGCACCAAATATTGATGAATGTCACTGAATGTCACTGAATGTCACCAGATCTCACCAAATCTCACTGAATGTCACCAAATCTCACCAAATGTCACTGAATGTCACCAAATCTCACCAAATGTCAGGAAATCTCAC
This sequence comes from Sakesphorus luctuosus, assembly GCA_013396695.1. Taxonomy (NCBI): domain Eukaryota; kingdom Metazoa; phylum Chordata; class Aves; order Passeriformes; family Thamnophilidae; genus Sakesphorus; species Sakesphorus luctuosus. The sequence continues at coordinate 14,509 of VWZD01012226.1, forward strand.
TGTCACCAGATCTCACCAAATCTCACTGAGTGTCACCAGATCTCACCAAATCTCACTGCATGTCAGAGATCTCACCAAATGCTGGTGAATCTCACTGGATGTCACCAAATGCGAGTGAATCTCACAGAATGTCACCCAATCCCACCAAACATTGGTGAATGTCACCAAATCTCAGTCAATCTCACCAAATATCAGTGAACCTCATAAAATCTCATAAACCTCTCTCTGAATGTCACGGGATTTCATCAAATCTCACCAAATCTTGTTGAATCTCAGTGAATCTTGCCAAATCTTGGTGCTTCTCACCAAAGTTCATCAAACGTTGGTGAACCTCACCACATCTCACCAAATCTTGTTGAATCGCAGTAATCGCGGTCCTTCTCACCACATCTTGGCAAATCTCACCAAATCTTGGGGAAGCTCACCCAATCTGACTGAAGCTCACCAAATCTTGGGGAAGCTCACCAAATCTGACTGAAGCTCACCAGATCTCACCAAATCTCACCAAATCTGACTGAAGCTCACCCAATCTCACTGAAGCTCACCAAACCTCACTGAAGCTCACCCAATCTCATTGAAGCTCACCAGATCTCACCAAATCTCACCAAACCTCACTGAAGCTCACCAGATCTCACCAAACCTCACTGAAGCTCACCAAACCTCACTGAAGCTCACCAAATCTTGGTGCTTCCCCCCCAATCTCCTCTGAATAAAGTCCCCCATGTCCTGACCATGGTCTGCAGTGACAGTCGCCAGTGCCAGAGCTGCGGGACCCCCAGGAGATGCCATGCCCTGTGTGGGCAGGGGTCACGTATCCCTGCAGTGATCCCGGTGCCACGTCTCCCCTCCATGTGCTGAGGGAGCTGTGCCGAGGGCGGTGGGCACTGTGGCCCCCCAGGGGTGCCAGCCCTGGCTCTGTCCCCACAAGCCCCCACCCTGTGGCACCCTTGGGTGAGGGGGTTGTGCTGACCCAGCTGCACCCCGGCCTATGGCAATGGCAGGAGCATCCCGGGCTGTCGGGGTTTGGCTCCCCTGCCCACACCGTGCCAACCCTGGCACCGGGGGTGTGTCCCACCCAGGGAGCCCCCAGACCCTGCCCAGGGGTGTGAGGAGTTTGCTCGGGCTCAGCTCCCCCTCCTGTGCTGGCTGAGGTGGGAGAGGAAAGGGTGGGAGGGAGCCCCAAATGCCCCTTAGAAAGTCAAATAATACAACAGAATAACATGGAAAAGTAAATAAAATACATAATCAAATAAATGAAACAATAAATAAATAAAATAAACAATGAATAAATAAAATAAAATAACACATAATAAAATAATGTACAATAAAAATAAATAATATCATGTAATAATAAATAATTCTAAGGGCAAAAGGATGTAAAATAAAAAATGAAAGAAATAAAATAATAAAAATTAAAAATAGACACTAAGACAAATAAATAATGGAATAAATAAAAGTGAAGTGAAATGATTGAAATTAGGAAAATAATAAATGCAAAGATGAAAAATAAAATAAGTTTTAAAGCAAAAATTAGTCGACTAAATGGAATGAAAGTAAATAAAAAATAAAAAGGAAATAAAGTAAAATCAATTGTAATAAGTAAAAACAAATAAGGTAAGATAAGATAAAATAAAGTAGGATAAAACAGGTGTAAAGATGAAATAAGGTAAAATAAAATGAGTAAAATTTTTAAAATAAACAATAATAATGATAAAGAGATGAAAGTAGAAAATAATTTTTAAAGAATAATAAAAATAAAATGAGAATTTAAAAATAGTAAAAAATAATAAATAAATAAAAGATTAAAATAAAATAATAAAAATAATAAAATAAAGTAAAATAAAAAATAAAATAAAATAAAA
>VWZD01012226.1:38298-69752 GCA_013396695.1 Sakesphorus luctuosus
GGGGGGGAGCACAGCGGGGGCTCCAGCTTGTCCTGGAAGGAAAGGAGGGGCTGCCCCGTGCCCCCCCTGGCGCTGCTCCATCGCCCGCCCGCCGCGGGCCAGCCCCGCCCCGGTGTGCCCCCTCCCCAGCTTGCTGGTGCCTTCGATTGCCGCTGCGGGAGGGGAGGGAGTGTCAGCCCGAGCGGCCCCCGCACATCTGCCCCGGCCCCGCAGAGCCCCCCGAACCCCCGTGTCCTCCGCTGCAGAGCCGGCGAGGATCCTGCTGCGAAGCCCCCACCCTGGGCCCGCCGTACCTCGGGNACCGGCACCCCACGGGCAGGGGAGGCTCCGAGATCCACCGGGACCGGCACCCCACGGGCAGGGGAGGCTCCGAGATCCACCGGGATCGGCACCCCGCGGGCAGGGGCCGCTCCCTGTGCCACGGGACCGGACCCGCAGCGGGTTCTGGGCAGCGCCGGCCCCGCAGCAAACCCGATCCCAAGGGCTGCGGGGTCACTGCTGCCCCCGGAGAGGCCCGAGAGCCTCCGGACACCGCACTGGACCAGACTCCTCCATCCCTCCCTCCCCCGCCCGCTGCTGCTGCGTGACCCCCGCCCGCACTGTCGCGATTGACTTCTCAGTGCGTTCCCTTCGGTAACGGCCCCCGCTGCGAGGATGCGGCTGCACCTCCATCCTCCTGTCCCTCTCCAGTCCCTCCCCGTGTCCCTCCTCGCTCGTCCCGGCTTTAGCCCAGCTCAGTCCAGCGCAGCCGCTGCCTCCCGCTGTATTTAAGCTGCTTCAGCGCCGGCTCCGCGTCACCCGGGGAGGGGTGGGAAATGAATGTGTAACTTATAAATGCCTTTAAGCCAGAAATGTAAACCATTAACTGCTCATTTGTATACATTATTTTTATATACTGAAGGCCTGTTTAATTCTAAAGCAGAACTGGTAATAAAATGTCTCAGAGGATAAAGGACTTGTCTGGGAGAACAATGAAGGTTTGCATGGAGGGAGGGATGGAGGGAGGGAGGGAAGGATGGAGAGAGGGAAGGATTTAGGGATGCACAAGCTGCTGCTTCTTGCCCCATCACCAACACGTTCTCTCCCTGCTGCTGGCAGTGGTGCCCCTGCTCCTGGGAGCACCTGGAAGTGGAAGATGCATTCCTGGTTTGGCCGAGGCTGCAGCTGGGACAGGGTCAGGTCAAGGCTCTGCTCAGCTCTGCAGGTCCTTGCAGGACTGGCAGCCTCCAGGCACTGGATGGGCTTTAAGGTCCCTCCCAACCCAAACTGTTCAGTGACTCCAGCAACAAACCCCGACCCTATTTTTGTGGACAACTAGTCTTCGTGTTCACAGCACAGACATGTGGGTGCATGACAGCAAAAAAAGGTGTTTCAGGATACCTGCCCTCACTCCCTGGCCGTGAGGACCCTCAGCCCACTGGCTGGTTTGCAGAAAGGCATCAGCTCAGTGCAGACAAACAGCTCCTGCAGCAGCAGCGAGGGGTGTGTGGGGTCTGCAGAGCTCCCCCTCAGCCCTGCTCTGGAGCCTGGACCTGCTGCGCCTCCCAGGAGACTGAGCAGCTCCTGGTGCAGCAAATCCCCTGGAACAGGACAGAGGGAGGGAAACAGGACCGTGTGCTTGGAAGGAGAGAGATGTCAGGACCTGCAGCAAAGCCTGGGCTTGGAGCTATCAAAGTTTTGCTGCCTCTTCATCCCCAGAAATCATGGAATCACAGAATATCCTGGGTTGGGAGGGATCCACAAGGACCATCCAGTCCCATCCCTGGCCCTGCACAGACACCCCAACAATCCCACCCTGTCCCTCAGAGCATTGTCCAAACACTCCTGGAGCTCTGGCAGCCTTGGGGCCGTGCCCACTGCCCTGGGGAGCCTGGTCAGTGTCCCAGCATACCCCCAAACTCTCCCTGCACCCCCCAAACCCAAGGCTAATTAATATACAATATAGTTTAATAAGACCAGGCTCCTCTTCCTGAAATAGGTCTTATTCAGCACCACCTTCCTGTTCTCTGGTCCCTGTATCAAACCACCACCACCAAGAATAAAAAGAATCTCTTTTTTTCAGCTTTATTTTTTTTCCCTGTGAAAATGCAGGTCAAGAAATCACAGTTTTATAAAGTGTCATTCGTTCCATACAAGCTCCTCATTCCAGCACCTTCCCCCCTGCCAGAACGGCCCAGCCCAAACTGCTCCTCAGCTCCATCCTGCAAACCAGCAGCGATTTTTCCAGACTTTGGGAAGGAGCTGCACAACAAGAGCCATCTGTGTTTATCACTCCCACTGCTGCTCGTCCTCCCCACCCCGAGCTGGGGTTCAAACACTCGTTACGAAACCCGACAGCTCCAGCCAAATTTTGAGGAAAAGCTTTTCCTGACTCTCTCCTGCCAGTGCTGCACAGAACTCGTCTGGAAGGCAGATTGTGTCTGCCTGTCATGGCAAAATGACAAGCCAAGGGAACAGGAAACTGTCCTGGCAGCAGGAGATCGCTGAGGGGATCTCAGGCTGGTTGGCAGCACAACCTGGAGACCCTCCCTGGGGGAGAACCCCAGCTCAGGGCAGTGGGAGGGCACTGGTGCCACCCAGGTGGGTGTCCCTGGGCAGGGACAGTCAACACCACATCCCACCTGTGACCTGGGAACCTGCAGCCTCACCTGGTCACTGCTGGTGGCAGCAGAACAGGCCTGAAGGCTCTGCAGCAGACAAAGAGGCTGGAGAGGGCGGGTAATGCTGGTGTGAGGGGCAGAACACAGCCCTCCATGGCTCCGTGGGGACAGCTGGGAGGGGTCCCTGCCCTCACCCCTCGTGCAGGTGGGCAGAGTTCAGGTTAATGCTGTGCATGAAGTGCAGAGCCCAGGAGTCCTGCAGAGGGTCCTGCTGCTCCAGGAATCCAGCCCAACCCCAGGGCACAGCCTGGCCATGGGAGCACCTGGCAGGCACCAGGAGCACGAGGTGCAGCCCTTGGGATGGAACCCACGGTGCCTCTGGGGGGACACACCACCAGAGATCCATCAGAAACAACCAACAGGTTTTCCTCCTCCCCCTGCAGAGGAAGCCAAGGAAGGGAGCCAGGCACGTGCCTGGGAGCTCCTGGGAACCCTGGAAGAGGCACTTTGATCCCTCCTGCTCCAGAGCTTACATTCTTAGTAGTTTATGGCATCTCAAAAGAAATGGAGCCAACCTACCCCTTCTGGAAGACATGTGTGTAATGTGTTAATTATTTCCTAAAAAGACTCTGAACGTGGCTTTGCAGATATAATTAGGTGCCTATTTTGGACAACATATTAAGTGCTTTAGAACAAAAAGTGCTATAAAAAATTATACCCAAAGTGGTGACAGGTTTCATTTTTCTTCAAGAGTTCCACTTTTTTATAACATCAACAACTGGAGTTTTCTGATTAAGGATGTCACTGCCTGGTGTGGCAAAACCAGCCCATGTTCTGGGAGATGGCAGGGAAGAGCATCCCTTGCTTAAGGAGTGCTGGTCCTCAAAAAGGAGGCCCAGAGTTTAACTTTTCCCAGCTACTTTCCAAGTGAACTTCACTTGGAAAAACTGCCAGCATTTCTGCCCCACTCTGCCCCCCAGACCTCCATGGATCTGGCAGGGCCCATCTTGTTTTTCAGGAGCTGTTTCTCTGCCCAGCCTGGATGCAGAGCCCCTGCTGGGAGGCCACTGCTGGTACAGAGCTCTGGAAGAGCCACAGCCACCACCAGGAGCTGTGATTTCCAGGTGTGCAAGGCCTTGGAACAGTCTTGAACAAGCACACTCAGGGTTCACTCCTCCCTCTGGATTTGTTCTGGGCTGGAGAAGGGTGAACAACACCCACCCACCTGAATGTGGGTTTCAGTATATTCCAAACATTCACCAATCAGTAAAAAAAATAGTTCAAAGCTTAAGGCACTGCAGGCCCAGCTGCCCATCCTGCTCCCTGAACCCAGCTGGAAACGAGGGGAGGATGGGAAGCCTCGTGAGGCCAGGCTGGGCCAGCAGAACTGGGGCACTGGGCTCAGCCCTGGCAGCTGGGAGGGAGATTTTCATGAACTCTGCAGCAAATCCAGTCCTGTGAGAGCTGACAGAGCCAGCACCCCTTCCCCTGCCAGGGGAGCTGCCTGGATGGGACAGTTCACTGGAGTCCCACCTCAGTGGTGGGAACAGGATGTAGGAACAGCCCCTCCACCTTCCCACTGAGGAATTCCATACCCTCCTCCTGCCCAGTCTGCCAGTGACACCAGAGAGAGCATCAGCTCCTCCCAGACCTGCAGGTGGGAGCTGCAAGCAAAGCCCTTTCTGGGAACAAAGCTCTTTTCTGATTCAAGAAGGAAATGTCTGCGGGGAAGGGTGGGAGGTGAAACCAAGAACCAGCCAGTTCCTGCTGTCGGTTCTCCCCGTGCAGTAGGCTGGAGGTGGAGATGATGCCCCCCAAAGCCTACAGAAATGTCTTCTCCTCCATCTGGAAGGAAGTCAGCCAGCTCCCCTCGGCACAACCAACCCCAGCTGCACTGAGGGCACCCAACCTCCTCCTCTGGGCGAGCCCAGCAGCTCCAGCCTCACCTCGGAGGCTGAGCCACAGTTCTCACCCAACCCCCTGCTCTCCTGAAAAGCACCACCACATTCCTCTGAAAGGCAGGAATTTCCACCCACCATCCTCAAGCTCTAACACTTACACCCAAAACAAGTAACTCCCACTGTTCTGGGGAGCATCTAAGCTCAGGACATGCCTTGGAAGTGGGTCAGAACGCCGGCAGAGGCGAGGCCCAAGCGGTGGAGCCGCCGGGCTCTGCAGCACCAACACCAGCCCCTGCCCCTGCTGCTCCCCCAGGGCAGGGCAGCTCAGAAGCTTCTGCAATTCCTCCTTGGCACGAGGTAGACACCTCCCAGCAGGCAGAGTCTCAGGGCCTGTTCTCCAGCTGGCCGTGCTTGACGCGCCAGGCCCAGCTGACGCTGCAGTCGGGGGCCAGCGTGCACTGCAGGTCGATGCCACAGTCGGGCACCTCCATGTCGTAGTGCACCGGCTGCCCCTCCTTGGTGACCAGGCTGAAGGCAGGCACTGGGATCTGGGGAGCAGAGCAGACAGTGGCACCTCAAGGCTCCTTCAGAACATCTCATGCCTCTATCCCACCCGGCTAACAGCTTGCCATGAGAGGACAGTGCCCAGATGGGGCTGATCCTCAGCAGGAACAGCCCAACCTCCTGCTGGGAGGAAGAGCCTCAGAACTGGACTGGGCAGTGCCCACCCTGCTGCCAACCTGCCTCTCATGAGCTCTGGGCCATTGCTGGGGGGTCCCTGAGCTGGCTGTGTTTGGGCATGGGACCCCCCCTGCAGGTCAGTGATGTTTTGCTCTGCATGTCACCAAAGAGACCCAACACCACTGGCACATTTTCAGGACTGGTGCAACCTCTTTTACACCACATTTTACACTCAGATGAGTCCCAGTCCCACAGACACTCTGGAGTTTCTTTCAGGGACTGCCAAGGATGCCCACAGGGAGGTTCACTGGATGTGCCAACACCTCCTCTAAAGGAACCAGCTGGAAGCACCACAGCCAAACACAGCCCCTTTGCCTGAGCTGATGCTACTGCTCATGACAGAAAAGGCTAATAGGGATTCTTTAGGGAGAGGGGAAAGAATTTATCTTTAGAGTTGAGGAGAAGGTTTTTATAAGCTGCAGCACCGGTACTGCCTAAGATGTGCATCCCTGTTGTCCCTATGACAATTGGCAATGGCTTAGGATTCAGGTTCTACATTAGGCTGGATATTAGGGAAAACTTCCTCAGTGAAGAGTGGTCAGGCTTTGGAACAGGCTGCTCAGGGCAGTGGTGGAAGCACCATCAGTGGAAGTGTTCAAAAAAACTAGGAGAGGTGGCACTTCAAGCTATGGTTTACTGGGCATGGTGTGATTTGGTCAAGGGTTGCACTTGGTGATCTTGGAGGTCTTTTCCAACCTCAGTGATTCAGAAAACATCCTCTGGTATCACAATCCCCAGAGCAGCACTGAAACTGTGTTACTAGAGGTGCCATTAGAATCCTTGAACAAGCCCTGGCTCCAGGATTCCAGGTGTTCTGGGGCTACATTAAGGAAAAAATTGCTCCTCAGACAAAATCAATCCCTTAACTCCCAGTTTGTGCCTCACCTGGCTGCTTATCCCCGTGGCAATGTCTCCCACCTTTGTCCTGTGGAAATCCCTGATGTGCAACTTTTCTCCACTGAGCAACTGGATCTGGATTTTCACTCCTGGAATGCACAAGAGGGGTTGTTACTTTTGCTGAGGCACAGCAACCTCACAGTCCACAGGAAAACTGCCTGACAAGGCTCACACGGGAAAATCTCATTTCTGTCACTGAGCATTTCATTGATGCAGGTCTTCTGCTGAGCATGGAGCTTCCTGAAGACAACAATGACTCAGAGCAGGGCTGGATTCAGCAAGAAAGCAGCTGAAGTGATGTATTGATTTGCACAACAGGCCCTCAGAATTACTTTGTAGACGTTTATGGTTATAAAATACACACCCTGGCACAGGGCAGGGCACACACAGCTGAACAGGCTCTGTGTGTGTTCAGGAGCTTCCCAGGGTTTCCCTGTGAGACCCCAGTGCCTGTGACTGGGGCAGACTGGGCCTCCCACAACCCATCTGCAGGAGGGTCTGTGCTGACACAGCAACTGAAGGGTAAGAGGAGCTCAAAGCCTCCAGATCTCAAGCCCTCTGGATCCTGAGGAAATGCTTCCTGGCCCTTTATCCCCCCTGCAGCCACCCAGACCCACCGTTGAAGTAGCTGGGAGTGTCCGTGTGCCGGCCGCGGCTCAGCAGGTTGTTCCAGCTGAAGCTCTGCCCCTCTGCCTGGCTGTTCCAGGAGTGAATCCCAGAGCTCATGGTGTCCCTCAAGCTCTGAGAAGCCTTCATGGAGTTCTGCAGAAGGATGCACAAGTTTGTCAAAAGGCTCCTAAAGAAAAGGAGCTTGCAGGAGAGAAACATTAAAATATGGTTGGGAAGAAAAAGGGGATCTGAGTCTGGGCCTTGAGTCAGTCAACATTTATGTGGCACCTGGAAAAGGGAATGGACAGCAGTGCTACAGTTCCAGACACTGTGAGACATGCTCAACAGTTAAATCAGCACTGAGCTGAAAAGTGGGATGAGAAAAGAGGGGTCTGTGGTACTGAGTGACAGGAGAATGAAGCATCAGGTGAAATATTTGCCATTTATTGGCATTAGAAACACGCAGAAAAAACAATTAACTGCATAAACAACTACAGAGCCTACACTGCTGTGCTGCTGAGAGGGGTCTGTGTTATCCCTGAGTCATGGAAACACAACCTGACAACACCAGCACAGTGGTCAGTACCAGCCCAAAGGCAAATCAAATGTATGGGGTTGGTCCTGGGGGTGGAACCAAACAGAGTGAGACCCCACACTGCACACCCTGTGTGCCAACAGCTGAGCTGCTGCACAGAACTCTCCCAGTCTGTCTTCCAAAGCCTGGGAGGCTCAGAAGAGGGACAGAAATAGGACACAAGGCTGCTCCCAGCCAGAGCAGACTCCTGCAGATGCCAGGCTGCACAATTTGGGACTCAATGTCTTTGAAAACTATGACTGAAGGGCTTTTGTCCTTCCCTGGCCAAGCAAAGCTTGCTCAGTGTTTCTCACTGGTATTCCCTGCCTTGGGAACACCACAGACAGAGCAAAAAAAAAAAATTAAAATTAGTATTTCAGTAACCTGGGCTATGAATTCATTGGTATCAGTGGGTTAAAGGAAGTTCATGCAGAACAGATCCCGAAGCTGGGAATAATATCCAAGATCTGAGTCACTTTTCTTCTGCCCTATTCTGGTCTTTCCTAAACTTCCCACTGGTGTCCATGGCCAGGAAGAAGACCCTGCACAGTTGCTTGGCCCAGCCTGGAGCAGCTCCTACACCCACCACTCCTTGCCCAGCTCCCATTTCCCTGCACAGACAGGGTGGAGGAGGCTGCACACACTTGAAGCTTGCTGAGTGAGTGACAACACAGGAGAGCTCTGGAGGGAAGGACCCAGGCTGGACAGTGACCTAAAGCACAACCCCAATCCTCAACACTCCACTGTGCAAGGACAAAGCTTTCCTCCCAAGGTTCTCTCCAGCAAACTGGGAGGCAAAAAGCAACACCACATGTGAGAACCTCCAGCTCCCCACTGGCCACAGCTCCCAGTTTTTCAGAGAAACCCCCCTGCAGCCTCCATTGCCACTCACCCTCTCGCTGGCATCCGACACGAAGGGGCTGTCGATGCTGAGGCAGGAGAGCATTTGCTCCTGCTCTTCCAGGGAGTAAGGCTGGGAAAGGCTATTCAAGAACAGTTCTGCAGTAAAAAGAGAAGGGAAGATATTGGCAGTGTTTCCTTCCATGCCCCTCTGCTCTAATCACAGTTCTGCAGTTAATTCCCCATTGGCATTAGCTAATGAGCACTGGCATTGGTGTCAGTAGCTCATGACACAGCCCTGGGGCACAGAGGGCACTGCCAGCACCAGCACAGGGAAACTGAGCCAGAAAGGACACGGATTGGGCAATCACATGCAAAGCAGCAGCACCCAGAATTTCCCAGTTTTTGCCCATTCTGGCACCTAGGAGGTGTCACTGTAGATCCATCTGCACTGTCATACCCAGTCTGAGGCACTCAGCTCTTGCAGCAAGTTGCAGTGAAAACATCCAGCCCTACAAGGCTGCTGGGATGCAAATCCATTTGGGAAGAAAGCTCTCAGCAGGCCCTAAAATGCCAGTCCTCAGTTCCCTGGCACAGTTTTATTTCAGGCCACTTTCTTCCTAGCTTGAAGTTCTCAGTTCACTTACAAAGACTAGAGGGAAACAAATTAAAAGTAGAGTTATACTGGGGCAATGGAACTGGACTGTGTGACTTCCACACTAATTCAATGCTGGCCCTCAAATTCTGGATTGCTGCTGGCAACCAAATTCCTTGGCTGTGGTTGTGGTTTTTCCAGTGCCCAAACAAAACAGTTCCAGACTGATTTTAACTGTACTGCTTTGCCTGGCATCTGCCATCCCTTTGCTATTATCCTGGCTTACCCCTTTATTGAAAGAATGGTGTTTGAAACCAAAAATTCCAGGTGAAGTTGGAATTCTGATACTGTTTACACTGTGCACTTAAGCACAAGTCTGAAATGGGCTGTTTTCTAAAAGGTTCCTGCACCTCTCAGAAGGTCCCTCCCCTGTTCAGTGGAAGGAAATCCTGTTCATTACCTTTGTGGTGTATTTAATTGGTTAAGAACTACTAGTTTTGGTAATTTAGAGGAAGATTGAGCAATTTGTGTAACGAGAAAGGAACTGTGAACAAAATGACATCCAAGCTGAAACCCAAAAATAACTGTCAGGGGGCCAAGAGAAAGCAGCTGTATTTTTATCCTGCTCTCAAGCAAAAGCTGAATTCCTTCCCCAGCCCAGTGCTCACCAATCTCCAGCTGCTGGAGCTCTTGTTCTGAAATGGTTGTGGCTCTCTCCACGTGGCTGCAGCTCTTCAGGGGCACAGGAGTGGAGGAGAGAGGTGGAGGATCCCAGGCCTCAGGTAGTTCCTTGTCCTCGTTCCAATGGGCTCCCTCAACCTCCTCTGTTTGCTCCAGGGATGGGGGTGGTAGGACTGGGCTGGCACAGGAAACTTTGACTGGTAACTTTGGGTCAGAACCAGTCTCAGTAACTGGGCTCATTGTGGGGGACAGGGATGTCTGGGGGTTGTTTTCTTTGTTCAAGGAAAAATGTCTGGGCTCTCTGTATTCGCCTTTCCAGGGGCTTCTCACACCTCCCACTACAAAAACAAACAACATACAAACATTTTCAAATAAAGACACAGAAGAGGTAAAAGTTTCCCCTCACTGTAGAAGTTTCTGAAGACTTGCTGTAAAATGCTCAGCTTCTCCAGAAGACAAACTCAGCTCACCCCCACAAATTCTTGCTGTGTTACAGAACCACCAGCAGGATTAAGTTGAAATAAATTATGACAGTCTTAGGGGCAAGGCTGGACCACAAGTGTGAGTTACAGCTGAGGATGCAGCAAACCTCTGCTTGCAGTTCTGCTGCGTGTCAGGCTCTCCAGCTGCAGCTGATGCACAGCTGACAGGAACCCAGGCACAGCAACACCTGAGAAACCCACAGAGAGCTCAACATCTCCTGCAGCAGAGAAGAAACAGCACATGACAGCACACAGGAAACTGTCATGTATTTGGGTAAGAAACACTGGGCTGTGGGCAAAGACAACAACCCAAAACACACATCAGTGCTGAAACCTGTGGAAGTGATACCCCGGGCAGTAAAACGGGCTGGTGCTCTCCTAGGATTGCTCTGCCACATCCAGCAGCTCTCCCAGGGAGGATGTGAAGGTTTAGCTGCATTAGGACATTTCTACCTTCCTCAAGTGCCATGCTGGCCTTGGTTTTGAGCTCTGCTGCAGATGCCCTCTGGAGAGGCTCCTTCTCCAGCCCCAGCTTAATAATCTCAGCAGTGAGAGGGTTGCAGGAAGGTGGAATTTCCCTCAAAGGAGGTGGCTCTTTGGCGATCTGTGTAACAAACAGGAAGTGAAAGAGGTTACACCAGAGAGGTTTCATTTGATTTCAGGAAGGTTCTTCCCATCTCAAGAGTGCTTCCAGCTGAAATGGAAGCATTAAATGAGACCTGGGCAGCAATTCTGTTATGTCTGAATGGTTTAAAAGTCACACCCAAGTCCATGAGCAGGGTGCAAAAGGAACAGCCCCAGCACAACAGTCAGAGGCACAGGGAAGGCTGAGCTCCCAAAGCAAGGCTGGCACTGTATCAGATGCCCAGCTGGCTCCCACCCAGCCACCCCCAGGCAATGGCTCCCTGGCCAGGAATAAAGCACTGGCAGCTCACCTGCCTGGCTCTGGAGGGATGAGTGTCACTCACCTTCAGGCAGAGGGGGTGGTTGTAGTACTGGGTCCAGGGGTGGCACCCGTTGAGCATGTGCAGCATCATGCAGCAGCTGCTCCACACGTCCACCTTGCAGTCGCAGCGCTTGCCCATCACCACCTCCGGCGCCATGTGGGTCTCCGTGCCAGGCACGTAGGTCCCTAAAGCCAGGCAGAGCAAAGCTCACTGCGTGTGGGCCACACAACAGTTCCAGGTCCAGGGGGGAAGCTTAAGGCAGGATCCTTGTCTTTACAGCTGAAGTGAGAGACAAGTCACCTTCAGAGAATCCATGGAATGGGTTGGGTTGGAAGGGACCTCAAACCCCATCTCATTCCACCCTCTGCCATGGGCAGGGACATCTCCCACCAGCCCAGGGTGCTCCAAGCCCTGTCCAACCTGGCCTTGGACACTCCCAGGGCTGGGGCAGCCACAGCTTCTCTGGGCAACCTGTGCCAGGGCCTGCCCACCTTCACAGGGAAGGATTTCTTCCCAACATTCAACTTAAATCTCTCCTCTTTTGTTTAAAATAGCTTCCCCTTGTCCTGTCCCTCCATCCTTTGTCCCAAGTCCCTCTCCAGCTCTCCTGGAGCCCCTTTAGGCACTGGAAGCGGCTCTCAGGTCTCCCTGGACCCTTCTCTTCTGCAGGCCGAACACCTCCAGCTCTCTAGGGCAGAGAAGCTCCACCTCAACCCAAAAAGCAGCACTGGGTGCTCTTCAAAGGCTACAGTTCCCTATCAGACTCATCCCTTACACATAGAATAGGGATTAAACTCCCCTTCCAAGCACATTTGGGAGGAATACATGAGCTGGACATCAGAAAACATATCCTTTCAACAGCTGCAAGAAGTACTGTAAAGTTTAACTGAGAGAAACAAAGGCATTCTGCTCCTCCCCAGCTCTTTAGAGAGCTCACATGCCAAGTCAGAGCAGGATTTTAAAGTTTCAACGTGGTTTCTTGCAGGGCCAAAGCACTGACTGCAGTGTGCTGATATAACCTTACAAAAAGCACAGCAGCCCTCCAAGCTGGAGATAAGGACCATCACCTCCCAGGTCTGTGCCACTCTGGTGCCAGTGGGGTGGCTCAAGCAACACCAATAAATGAGACACTGAGTCCAGGTTGCAAAATGCAGTTGCTTGCAAAGGAGCCACCATGGAAATGTTCACTAGAAGGAGTGAGTCAGGGGGGCAGCTGTCCAGCACAGCCTCACCTGTGAGCAGGCTCTGCTCGGCACAGCCTCACCTGTGAGCAGGCTGGTGCCCAGCACAGCCCCACCTGTGAGCAGGCTGGTGCCCAGAAAGCCTCACCTTTGAGCAGGCTCTGCCCGGCACAGCCTCACCTGTGAGCAGGCTCTGCCCGGCACAGCCTCACCTGTGAGCAGGCCCGTGCCCGGCACAGCCTCACCTTTGAGCAGGCTCTGCCTGGCACAGCTTCACCTGTGAGCAGGCTCTGCTCGGCACAGCCTCATCTGTGAGCAGGCTCTGCCCAGCACAGCCCCACCTGTGAGCAGGCTGGTGCCCAGAAAGCCTCACCTTTGAGCAGGCTCTGCCTGGCACAGCCTCATCTGTGAGCAGGCTCTGCCCGGCACAGCCTCACCTGTGAGCAGGCCCGTGCCCAGCACAGCCCAGCACAGCCTCAACTGTAAGCAGGCTGGTGCCCAGAAAGCCTCACCTGTGAGCAGGCTGGTGCCCAGCCCGTCGGGGCGCAGGTGGGCAGAGTGCCCAAAGTCACACAGCAGGGCTCTGCTCCCATCAGCCGACAGCAGCACGTTCTCCGCTGCAACGACAACAGGCTGTCAGTGTGCCCTGGTCGTGGGCACTGAGAGGGCAAAGAGAGTCAAAACCTCATAGAACTACAGGGGTTTGGAGCCCCAAATGGTTTATTGCTCCTGTGGAGTGTCAGTGGGCTAAGCAAGCACAGAGCTGTAATTATCTCTGCCTGTTAACTGCCAGCCTCCTGCCCTGGAGACCCCTGGACCCCAGTGGTGGGGCAGCCTGGGCAAACAGCCCATCAGGCCCAAGGGATGACACACAGAGGTGACAAATATGATGTTCCCAGGGGTTTAGAACCAAGGGAAACTAATTTCAAACAGATCTGAAAATTTAGTAAGTATTCCCATAACTTAATCTCCGAGCCCCTTCTAAGAAAAAGGGAAGAAGAAGATACCTCAAGGCCCATCCTACCTTTGACATCTCCATGGAGAATGTTTTGAGCATGAAGATACTCCAGACCCTCCAGCACCTGGCCCAGGTAGCTGAGGGCTCTGTCCTCTGGCAGGCAGCCACTCTGTTTAATTAGTTGTCCTAATGAGCCACCTAGAAAGGAATCCAGAGAGTCTATGTTAGCTTGTCTTTAAATTCTTCCCAACATCACCAGAATTTCTGGTTGTTTCCAGTGAAAAAATGAGAATTTCTAGGTCTGACAACCCTTATCTTCCACATATGAGTCTGTTCCTTTGGTTTATTCCCAGAGTTTTTGCTGCCCAAAGAAACTGGCCTCGTTCATGAAGGTTTTTGCTTAGTGTTGCTTTGGAGCCAACCCAACTGCTCTGTGGTCAGACATTTCTGGGTGCTACTGATAAACCAACTGACTTTTCCAAGCCTGTTTTCCATGGTCCTGGCTGGAAAAAGAGCACCAGGCAATGGAAGCATCTCGGTTTGCTTGGACCTTCTCCGGCGCCATGTGCTTCACATGGTGCCCTGCAAACCAACAAGAAGCCAAACCAGCACCAGCTACATGTTTTAGTAAGAACTGGCAGCTGCTGACCAAGAGACAGACAATTTAAACTGGAGTGAGGCAGGACTGGGAATTATTCACCCCCAGCAAGCCCCTCGCTGGTCCAGCAGGGATCACACACACCTACCCCAACCCCCTCAGGAATTAACGCTCTGGATACATCAAAGAACTAACAGATCAGAACTGGGGCAGGAGGAAGAGGAGGAGATCAGTGTCCACTGCATTGTGCTGTTCCTTCCTCACCCTCCATCAGCTTCATGAAGATGGTCACCCAGGGGCCTTCCTTCACAGCACCGTACAAGGGGACAACCCTGGGGCTCGTCACGGCCGCGCACGTCGTCAGCTCCTCTGCTCGGAAATGTTCCACCTGCACCTGCAGGAACAAAGCGGCAAAACTGAGCTCAGTCCTGGCAGAGCTGGCCCTCTCTGATGGCTGGGCCAGGGCAACAGCAGAGGCACAAGGATGGTTTAACTGGACTTGAGGATCTAAAGCTTCGACTTGATCTTTGAGGTCTTTTCCAACCTTAATGATTCCCTGACCTTCCTCAAGAGACTTCAGTGGGTACAACAGTTAAGTGGGAACACTCAGGATGATCTGAACAAGGACAGGGAGAGTCCCTAAATCCTCAGTGTCTGAGAAAAGTGAAGGTTTATAAAAAATAAAGCCAGGTTGAAATGGCTCCAGCTTAGAGCTGAGACTGGGAACCTTCAAAAAGGAGGTGATTTGTCTCAGTAAAAGGATAATTCTGACAACTGAACATTCTGCTTTCATGAAGAGGGGAAAAAATTAAGGATGGTGCAACACTTGGCAAAAATTTAATTGCCCCAAAGCAGGAGGGAATATGAAATACAGCCACAATCACTGTCCTAGGTGGTGTTCATCCTGAAAATGGTTAGAGAAAAAACCTCATTCCCTGGATTCAGCCAAGCAAAATAAAACAAGAATTTGCTAAAGACCAGAAGGAAAACATGAGTCACTGAGATTCTGGTGGGAAAAGGATGCAGCATGTTTCTTCACTGTCAGCAATCCAGCTATAGCTAGTTTTCTTTCACCTCAAGAATTTGGAGAGCAGGTGCTTCCAACAAGGTCAGGCAGACCCACCCTACGACAGGCAGGCAGCAGGAATTGGGGACAGTTACTCATGGAAAATGAAAGAGATCATAGGGAAGTGTCCAATTTGCACATTAGAACACTCTGGTTTCAGAGTCTGGTCTGAGAAGATGAATTTCTGACATAAAGAAGCATCATTTGAAATCCTCCCATATTTAGGACAAAAGCTGACAATTTTAAATTAGGCTTCAGCCTCTCCTACTCTCATGTTTCCCTTTTGAGCACAACCATCCTCTCTCCTGAAAACACAGCCCTCCAGGAACAGCTATTTCTCCCAAGTCTGGGCACTGCAAAATGGATAACACATTCCAACAGCTACATACTGACAGGAAACAGGCTGCTGTGTCACCGCCCAGTTCCACATGTAAACTCTGAGGATGCAGTGTAGGAATTAGTTTTCTACAGGCTTTAAAGATGTTTGTTTTACAGCTGACCCCTGAAATGGTTAAAGGACATGCTGAGTTGTCTTGCCACAGGCAACACATCAAGTTGAGGCCAGTGTAAAGAGGGAAAAGTGAACATTTTAAACTGAAAAATGCAAGTTGCAGTTCTTTTTGTATCTAATATTTTTGTACTCAAGACAAACATTTCCCACATGCTTGTTGAAGTTTTCTAGGGGAGTAACATGAGAAACATCAGTTTGCAGAGGTGATGAAACTATTCAAGTGTAAGTTTAAATAAAATGGTTTATATTCTCCTCATCTTGAACTGTCACTCTGGGGCCCCCAGGGCAGCCTACAAATCAATATTGTGATCCAGGTTATAGTCCACATGCTCCCTGCATTGTGTGACAATGGCACATCCTAGTGCAGAATGGATTATTGTGCCAGCTTCTGGAAAAACACACACCTTTTGCTGCATCTGTAACGGCATCACCTCATCAGGATGTGCCAGCACTGTGTCTGACACCCAGAGAGCAGATCAAAGCTCTCTCTGCTCTCAGTGCCTACTGGGTTTTCCTGCTTTATTCCTTTTCCAACAGGGAAACACCTGCCATGTAAGCACTTACACCAGCCATGGTTTAAGATGAGAATAATCAGATAAGCAGACAACTCACATGGCTGTTTCTGCCCAGCAGGCACTTACAATCTCTCAGGAATCTCTGCTCTTGGCCTCAGCACCCAAGATCACTTGCAGCACATTTTAAGGCCAAATGAACTTATTTCTGGCTGCTAAGCCTGACCCTTGTCCACATCCAGGTCCTCCACCACCTTGAAGTCCTTCCTTGGACACGACCCCAGCAGCACCTCACTGTGACTGCACAACAAGGTCCTGCAGCCCAGCGTAGGAGGGGATTTACCTCCCTGTGCCTTCTTGGGCCAGAAAACCCTGCTCTCATGTGTAATTACCTTTTTGGCAGCACACTGAAATCCTGTCTGTTTGTCCTCTATCTTGTACACTTCTCCAAAAGAGCCAATGCCCAGGGAACCGTGACACTTGGTCCAGTGAACCTCCTCCCGGTACTCATAATCCACTGCCTTCAGTTTCTGGAAGTTCAAATCAGAAAACAAGATGAAGCAAATGAAAAATCACTTCAATGTTGAGCTGCACAGAAATCAACATTCTCAGAAGCAGCACAGTGATAACACAGCAGCTCTCTGAAAATCCCTGGACAGAATTACTTCTGTCACAGGCTTGAGGTGAAACGATACAGGATCAACCTACCTGATTTCTGTGGGGTCTGTTTGATTTAAATGAGTGCACCCCACTGCTGTAAAGAAAACCACCAGTATTTGGATGGCTTTGGAGTTCCAAACTATTCCCTGCTCATGCAGGACATAACTACAAAGCTAAACCCTACAAACCAACCAAGATTCACGTGACTAAATGCAGACACCCTGTGAGTGAAAGAGCGAAACCTCTTTTGTAGTCAGTAGATGGAGACTGTGCCTTAGGAGTCACTTTAAATATCTCCAGCCAGGTAAGGGACAATTTGAACTCCACAGACAGCACTGACAGGGTCACTCTGACTCCAGCGAACTTCTCTAAGAGGAGTTTAAGGTGCCAGGAGAGAACTGGGTTCAGAAGTGAATCATGCCTTAGGATTTGCTGTGGCCAAGCCTGTGTTTGGCAAAGGATGATGGATGAGCTCCTGGCTCCCTGCAGAGGTACAGACATCCCTCCTGCACCTCCACAGCTACCTAGCCCTGGTTTCTGTCTGTGTCACTGTGCAGGTCACCCAGAGGCAACAAATATTGCAGCCTCTTCAGTGGATGGCCTGGGCTCTTCCACAGCAAGCAGAGAGGACATGGCTGAAGGCTGACTAAGCACAGAACCCCTGCTCAGAGACAGGCCTGCATGTCTGGGGAGTGAGCTCAGAGCAGAGACACAGCCTGAGCCAGACAGGGCTGACATCCTGCAGAAGTAACCCTGAGATTAGCTCAGCTGGTTCAAACTTGGTGCTAGTAACACCATGCTCAGGGGTTCAGTCCCCTGTGTGGGGCACTCAAAGAGCTGTGCTCAATGACTCCTGGGGGTCCCTTCCAACTCAGAACATTCTGGGATATGAAACCAACACTGCATCTCTATCTGGCAGCTTCCACCAGATCAAGAGCCATTCAGAAAGCACAGTCTTGCTAGAGAAGGATGCAGATTGTGCCTGCCCTGAAGCCCAGAGAAGCCCTGGCTCCCCTGCCCACATCACCTCATTCAGCAGCACGCCTTCATTTTCACTTGTGTCGTGGAACTGCTCCTTCAGGTCCAGCCCTCCTCCTCCTCCTCTCCACGTCTTGGCCAGGCTGGCTAAATTCTGGGGTTCTCCAAAACTCACACTGCCCTTCAGGGCATCTACCAAATACTCCTCCACAGAAAGCTTGTCTGAGCTGGTTTTCACAGACTGGTTGATGCATTTGGGGAAACCATACTCTAAGTTTAGGCCAGAGAGGCGACTGTCCTGATAGCTGCGATCCCCATGGAGGTACGACTCGAGAGCACTCCGCTTCAGGGCATGGAGAGCACTGTCCACACCGGGGAAATGGGGGGGCAGGATGTTGTAGGGAAAAGGATGGAGAGTTTCAGGCTGGGGGACAGTGTCCCTCTGTTTCCAAACATGATTAAGGCACTGGATAGGGCTGATCAGCTTGTGCAGTTCAGTTTTGTACTGGCTCCTCGGGGAATGGAGCTTGTCTGAGGGCACAACTCCGTCAGCTTTCTCAAAAGGCAGCGGATCATAGTCCTTGTGAAACTCTGAAACCCAGAAACTGTTCCTGTAGAGAGTGCTTTGGTGTGATTCATCCTCCTAGAAGGCAAAGCAAAACAGCTGAGCAAGAACCTGAGTAGAACCACCCAAAACTCACCCAAAGTCTGTTAGGAGTCCCTGCAGCCCCAGGGGAAGGCTAAGGATTCTCACCTGGATTGGAATGGGGGTGCTGAGCAGGAACCTGAATAGAACCACCCAAAACTCACCTAAAGTCTGTTAGGAGTCTGGGCAGACCCAGGGGAAGGCTAAGGATTCTCACCTGGACAGGAATGGGGGTGCTGAGCAGGAACCTGAATAGAACCACCCAAAATTCACCCAAAGTCTGTTAGGAGTCTGGGCAGCCCCAGGGGAAGGCTAAGGATTCTCACCTGGACAGGAATGGGAGTGCAGCTCTCCTGCTCTGGAGTCCTGGGACTTCTCCTGCCAGCAGCCAGGGGTGGTGCTTTCAGCTTGGCCCTCCTCTTGTGCCGCCTGCGGCGGGCCCTGCCGCGGTGCCGGCCCCGCCAGCAGNAGAGCCATTCAGAAAGCACAGTCTTGCTAGAGAAGGATGCAGATTGTGCCTGCCCTGAAGCCCAGAGAAGCCCTGGCTCCCCTGCCCACATCACCTCATTCAGCAGCACGCCTTCATTTTCACTTGTGTCGTGGAACTGCTCCTTCAGGTCCAGCCCTCCTCCTCCTCCTCTCCACGTCTTGGCCAGGCTGGCTAAATTCTGGGGTTCTCCAAAACTCACACTGCCCTTCAGGGCATCTACCAAATACTCCTCCACAGAAAGCTTGTCTGAGCTGGTTTTCACAGACTGGTTGATGCATTTGGGGAAACCATACTCTAAGTTTAGGCCAGAGAGGCGACTGTCCTGATAGCTGCGATCCCCATGGAGGTACGACTCGAGAGCACTCCGCTTCAGGGCATGGAGAGCACTGTCCACACCGGGGAAATGGGGGGGCAGGATGTTGTAGGGAAAAGGATGGAGAGTTTCAGGCTGGGGGACAGTGTCCCTCTGTTTCCAAACATGATTAAGGCACTGGATAGGGCTGATCAGCTTGTGCAGTTCAGTTTTGTACTGGCTCCTCGGGGAATGGAGCTTGTCTGAGGGCACAACTCCGTCAGCTTTCTCAAAAGGCAGCGGATCATAGTCCTTGTGAAACTCTGAAACCCAGAAACTGTTCCTGTAGAGAGTGCTTTGGTGTGATTCATCCTCCTAGAAGGCAAAGCAAAACAGCTGAGCAAGAACCTGAGTAGAACCACCCAAAACTCACCCAAAGTCTGTTAGGAGTCCCTGCAGCCCCAGGGGAAGGCTAAGGATTCTCACCTGGATTGGAATGGGGGTGCTGAGCAGGAACCTGAATAGAACCACCCAAAACTCACCTAAAGTCTGTTAGGAGTCTGGGCAGACCCAGGGGAAGGCTAAGGATTCTCACCTGGACAGGAATGGGGGTGCTGAGCAGGAACCTGAATAGAACCACCCAAAATTCACCCAAAGTCTGTTAGGAGTCTGGGCAGCCCCAGGGGAAGGCTAAGGATTCTCACCTGGACAGGAATGGGGGTGCTGAGCAGGAACCTGAATAGAACCACCCAAAATTCACCCAAAGTCTGTTAGGAGTCTGGGCAGCCCCAGGGGAAGGCTAAGGATTCTCACCTGGACAGGAATGGGGGTGCTGAGCAGGAACCTGAATAGAACCACCCAAAATTCACCCAAAGTCTGTTAGGAGTCTGGGCAGCCCCAGGGGAAGGCTAAGGATTCTCACCTGGACAGGAATGGGGGTGCTGAGCAGGAACCTGAATAGAACCACCCAAAATTCACCCAAAGTCTGTTAGGAGTCTGGGCAGCCCCAGGGGAAGGCTAAGGATTCTCACCTGGACAGGAATGGGAGTGCAGCTCTCCTGCTCTGGAGTCCTGGGACTTCTCCTGCCAGCAGCCAGGGGTGGTGCTTTCAGCTTGGCCCTCCTCTTGTGCCGCCTGCGGCGGGCCCTGCCGCGGTGCCGGCCCCGCCAGCAGCCCAGGGCCATGTGCCCCTCGGTCGCGTGGGCCACATTGTTGGGGATGTGCTCGAGGCTGTCCGAGCGGCTGCTGCAAACCACAGGGGAGGGGGCTCTGAGGTGAGGGGGTGGGAGCACAGCCAGGGCACACCTCTGGCCCACCCAACAGGAACCAGCCACTCTGTCTCCTGAGGTTCAAGGAACAGAGAACTAAAACATCTTGCCTTCTGCCCAAGCCCAAGATCCAGGCTGGTGTTGTGGGAAAGAAATGCGGGCAGGGGGAGCTGAGTCTCCCAGTGTTTACAAGCTCTGCAAGGAACAACAGGACTAGAGCACAGAACCACAGGATGGGTTGGGCTGGAAGGGATCTTAAGGACCTGCCATGGGCAGGGACACCTCCCACCAGCCCATGTTGCTCTACCCAGCCTGGCCTTGGACACTCCCAGGGCTGGAGCAGCCACAGCTTCTCTGCCCAACCTGTGCCAGGGCCTGCCCACCCTCCCAGCCAGCAATTCCTTCCCAATATCCCATCTAATGCTGCCCTCTGGCAGTGGGAAGCCATTCCCCTTGTCCTGTCCCTCCATCCCTTTTCAAAAGCCCCTCTCCAGCTCTCTGGGAGCCCCTTTTTGGACATGACAAAGCAGAGGGAAAAGCACTGAATGCCTCCAGGCTGCTCTGAGACAGTTTGACATTGATTTATAGTGAACACAGGGGTGATGTATAAATGCAGTCTATTTAAAAGAATTATTAACATTGATAAAAGTGTTCATAGTATCAACACCTGCTCTGTTTGAAAGGAAAATAGACTTTGCACAAAGGAAAGGGATGACTAAGTGCACTTGAATAAAATAGCTTTAAAAAGCCAAAACATGCTGGTATGTAAAGCTCAATCCCACATGATTTCTGGGCACACATGGACATCCCTGGGGGCTGCAGGAGGAGGTGGAACTCAGGAGGAACACTGGTGTGCAGTTAGTCATGGTCACAACTGGATGTCTTTAAGGCCCCTTCCAACCCAAACCATTCTGTGATTCAATACTAACCACAGTAGTCAGATTTTTAAAAATCAAATTGTGAGAGAAAACAGGATATTTGATCTTCAAATGAAGAAACCATCCCATTAATTCAGAACAGTTATGAAACATAACTGTACATCATCTGCCTTTACTGATCCCAGTTCACAGCCAGCATTGCTCTCTCCATCTTTTCTTGCTGTTTTAGTGCTAAAAGCTCCACAAACAGAGTTTCTGGTGGTGGCATCAGCACAGTGCCCTCCTGAACACACAGCCCACAGAGACCTCCTCAGAAATGGGGCATTCAGCATGTCTGCAGCTGCTCCATGGGGCAGCACCAAAAAGCCAGTGGGCCCTGTCAAACCACACACCTCATGAAGCTCAGGGTCTGAAAGCCACCAGGAAAACAGGCAGCTCCTAAGGGAGTATCCCAGGCACCACTTCAGGAGTGCTGGGGCTCCTGACAACACCCCAGTGCCTAAGAAAGCTCCAGGGCACAGATTCTTCATGGAGAAAAAGCAGCTCCCTCCCAGATGACTCCAATAAGCAACTCCCAGGACTCCACTTGTCCATCACAACTGTCACTGCCCCTTAAGCACTTCCAGCTTCTCCTCACAACTCTGTTCACAACTTCTGTAGCTGATGCTGTCACCAAGCTAAGGTTCTCTCACTCCCTTTTGTTTCTCTTCCCAGAAACAAAGCTGTTCCCTTTTCTCAGGACTCCTTCTAGCAGCAGCCCAAGTTTCACACAGCTTTTCAGAGGATGGTGTAACATGGTTTCAAAAGCACCAGCACAGCTCAGTTAAAGAGAGACTGAATTGTTACACTTGGATCTTTCTACTTCAAGCCCCTGAGCCTCAAAAAAATCACCCAGCCATTCCAAAACAAATCTGACTATTCAGAAATGGGGGCAGAAGGCTAAAGGGCAACAAATCTGCAGGCATTGACAACAAGACAATGCAAGGTGTTTCAAGTGGTTTGTGCTTAAACTTCTATTTTTTTCTAACACAGAAAGGTTTTAAGGAAGATGTTTAGGCAAAGACACATTCTTAGCAAGCCTTAAACTGAAAAACTAATTCAAACAGGAGTGTTTTTGGAAAAAAATCCTGTAAGCACACAGAGGTAGGGTGATTTGGAACAAGGCCAAGGCACCAGACACAGCAGTGAAGCCACTCCATGTCCTCACACTGAGAGGTCTCTCACCTGTAACGTTTACTGTGGGCAATAAAGGATCTCTCTGATAAGGTGGGGCTGAACTCCTGACTGTTTTCACCTGTGAGAAAGAAAACAAGGTCATCACTTGTCTTACACATCAGGCAAAGTGTCCCATGGCAACAACTGCACTGAAACAACTCCACCAACGTGCTAAATCAGTGACCCAGACAAATCACTGCACAGTCATGTCACACCACCCACACCACATTCCTCCTCCTCCAGCACTAGGAAGCTTCCCAGACACCTCCTGATCCCCCAGCTCTTCCCTGCTGTTTCCCTCCTCTTTCCCACCTCTTTCCAACACCTTTCACAAGGCAGCCAAGAACAGATGCCCCACAGATTTAACCAAGTGCATTGGTCTGTTATTTAAGTTTTATCCAGGGGATGCTGCCACATTATTAGGAGATTTCATGAGCTTCCTAAATAGAGTCTGGGATGTGTCATCGACTCCACCCCACTTGGGATTACAAATAGATGTGGCCTCAGCTCTCCAGGAGCGCTGGGGGAGTGAAATCTCACCCCTCAGAGCACATTCCTGCTTCTCAATGAAGCCCAGCCAGCCCAGCTACTCACATTCTGCCTGGGCAATAATAGAGATGGATGCACAGCCTCCTTCTGTTTCTTCTTTTGCTGTTCCTTTGGTGATTACATCATTCAGGATTTTCCACTGGCTGTGAAAGATGGCCTTCTTGGATTCTTCTACTTCGCAAACACTGCTCTGCTTTTCACTCCCTGCCTCCTTCAGCCCCTCGGTGTCTGTGAGCTCCTTCTTGTGCTTGACGGCTGGATCGGGAGCCCCTTGGCACGCAATGCCCATCACTGCCATCTCCCAGGTTCAGAGAGACACTGGGGAAGAACAGGAAAACAAAGCACTCATCAAAATACTTCACAGACAGAAGCAGCTTCGAGCTCATGAGAAAGAGGAGGTTGATGAAGGTATCAGGTTATTAAATGTTTTAAACCAAATCAAGGTCCTGTCCAGGCTTTGAGCTGGAGAATCACAGAATGGATTGGATTGGAAAAGACCCCCGAGATCATCAAGTCCAACCCTTGGGCCAACTCCAGTCCCTTTACCAGATCATGGCACTCAGTGCCACGGCCAAGCTCACTTGAAAAACCTCCAGGCATGGGGAATCCACCCCCTCTCTGGGCAGCCCATTCCAATGCCTGAGCACTCTCTCTGCAAAGAATTTCTCCCTCATCTCCAACTTCACTTTCCCCTGGCAGAGCTTGAGCCCCCCGTGCCCCCTTGTCCTATTGCTGAGTGCCTGGGAGAAGAGACCAACCCCCACCTGGCCACAACTTCCCTGATGTGGCACTTCCAGACAGTGCTGAGGTCACCTCTGAGCCTCTAAGAACCCCAGAGTGCCAGCCCTCCATCCCTGACTTGGACCACTGAAGATCTGAATATCCATTGTTATTCTCAGTACTAAAAATAGGAGACCACACAGGTTTCAAAGGGAAATTTAGTTCTTGGTGTATTCCCTCAGCTGAAATATAAACAGTGAAACCAAGAGGGAACTCCTGTATCACTAAACAGGAAGAATATTCACCCCAAAACAAAGGAAAAAAGGAAAGACATGAAAGTTCTCCTTGAGTGCACCTGGGAGCAATGACTGTGCTCTCACAAACACAATGTCCAAACCCAGGTAATTCTTTTCTTCCCTGTGCTCAGTGACCCCCAAAGCCATTTCTCATTCCCCCTTCCAGGCTGGACAGCCAGCCTGCCTGCCCACAGCTCCTCCCTTGCTCCCTCCCTTCCTCTTCATCACCAATAACTCCTGAACTCCCTGGGCAAGCCTGACAGGAATCAGATCTTATGGTGTGCAGATCAGTGGAAGGTGGTGCTGGAGAGAGGACAGCGATGCTGCTGAACAGACTCTGCCCTCCCCTGGGGAGCTGCCCTGGAGCACAAATGGAGCTCCAAACAAGTCCCAGCACGTGCCAAACCTTCTGGCAGCACAGGGGAGGGAGCCAGGGGTGGAAGGGGAGAAGCAGAGGGAAGCCCAGGAGCAAGGCACTGAGGGGCAGGATAGGACAGGGGGATCCTGTGGGATGGAAATCAGCAGCACAGAGAGCGAGGAGCTCCCTACAACATGCACCCCCAGGAAACACAGCTTTGGTTTAGCCCCTGAGCCCCCCACCTTGCATTCTGGGCAAGTTAAACCAGTTGTTTTCTTTTAAACCAGAATTTGCCCTGTTGCCCTTTAATTGTAGAGATCCCATCCTTGTGCTGGTCCTCTCGCAGATCAATTATAAACCTCCAAATGGACATTTCCACCATTAAAGCACCCATGGAAATTCAGAAACCTTGGCCAACACACACAGGTGTGTCCAAATGGTCATTTCTACCATTAAACAACCCCTGAAAAGTCATGGCCAGCAGTACAGGTGTTGAGGGCCACAAGCCCAGTGTAGGAGAAGGAGGGACACCAGAAGGCAGGCCAGGAAAACCAAGACCTCAGGAGCATTAGAGGATCCCATCTTTGAGGCTCATCAGCTTAAATCTGCACCAATTTTTTTTCTTCTTTTTTTTTTTATTTCCTTTTTGTCTTTCTTTTCTTCCCCACCATGAACAGCTGCCTGGGGCAACAGGACATTTACTCCAAGAGGCTCCTGGTGACAGAGATGACTCAGGCAAATGACAAAAGGAGTGGGTGCTCCATGACTGAAGGACCACCAAGGAAAGGGGAATGGAGGTGTCGGGAGCCAAGTGCATGAACCTCGGTGTGATGAGTCACTTAACAACCTGGCAGGTGTACAAGGCAAGTCAACAATGACCACATTCAGCAGCTAAACAGAGAACAGCTGCTGTGCAAAAGAAGTGCTGATGACAGTACCCCACTCATTACACCCATCCCGCTCCCTCTCCTCTACAGAAATTATGTCAGTTCTCAGTGCTGTAAAATAATCCCCTGGAGCAGCAGAAGCAGAGCCTGCCAGATGACTAACCCAGCCACCAGTGACCAAACTGACAAGTTCAGAGCTATTTTTATACTCACTCTCTCCTGACTTGCATTAACTCTGTCTCTCCTTGCCCTCCTCTCACCTTCAAGGTCCTTCAGCACAAGACAATTCCCATCGACAAAAAATACCCAATTCTACAAGTGCCTCCTCAGCTTAGTCAAACAGACAACAGAGGGAGGGGAGAGGCAAAACTGCCAGTCCTTGTCGCCCTCTGAAACAGGAAAGAATAACAAGGAAACACTACTGAGATTAAAGTCAACAAAGCAGATACCTCACTGGCAGACTCAAAGAGACCGAGGCTGCACTGGGAGCAACGGCCTCCAACAGGGCAGCTCGGGGAGTTCAAAGTGTGACTCAGGTCTGGAGGCTGAGCAGGCCCAGAGCCTGCAGGCCCAGCCTGGTTTCACTGCTGCAGCTCAGCTCTCAGGCCCTTGGAAGAGTCAAGCCCCAACTATTTCTACGGTAAGTGCAGCAAAGGGTGGTGGGAAGTCATGATTAAATATAAAGAACCAGAACTTTTAAATAATTTTTGAGGCATAACTTGTGTGTGAGGAAAAGGAGGCTCAGGGGGGACCTCCTTGCTCTCTACAACTCCCTGACAGGAGGGGGGAGCCGGGGGGGTCGGGCTCTGCTCCAGAGAACAGGGACAGGACAAGGGGAAACTGCCTCAAGGTGTGCCCAGAGATGCTTAGTTTGGAGAACAGGGAAAATGTCTTCATGGAAAGGCTGGTCAGGCACTGGGAAGTGACACTGTTAAGTGACTCTGCCCATGGCAGAGGGGGTGCCACCATCCCTGGACGTGTTCCAGCAATGGGTAGATGGGGCACTTCATGGCAAGGCTTAGGGGGCATGGCAGGGGTCGGTGCAAGGTTGGTCTTGATGATCTTGGAGGTCTTTCCCAAGCTCAATGATTGTGTGATTCAAACCTGAACAGGCCTGACTCATCTCCATGCACTTGGAGGAGGCAAAGAGAGGTGCAAAGGGCTCCCTTAATTTGGACGTAGGTCCTTGGTCTCTGCCCAGACCCCCCCCCAGCTCCAGATAAAAGGGAGCCTTGGGAGCAGTGAATCCTAGGGATGCACAGCAAGCCCACTCAGAGCAGGATTGACCCCCACAAGACCCCTGGAGCTGCATTTCCCTGCCTGTGCACCTGTCCAGCTCCAGGATGGGCAGAGCTTCCCATGCAGACACGAGTCCACACGTGCAGCATCAGGAGCTTCACGTTCCTGGGCTGGAGCTTGGCTGTCCCTCACCCCAAACTGCTCCTCTGGGTTTCAAACCTCCCCTCCCTTAGCCAGGTCACTCAGAGACAGCTGTAACTCTTGATTGCCACAGCCCTGACTTTCTTCCTTCTGTAGCTGCGTGAGGGGCTCATTGTTGCCAAGAGGGGAAGTCAGGTAATGATGCAGGAGATAACACACTTGTAACCCACAATGGGCTTTTGATCCCAGCTCAGAGCCTGTTTGCTCCTTATCTTCACTAAGGGTTTACTCACCCCTGGTTATTAATGTCAGTTCCCACTGCTGTAAAACAGAAAGTGTGTTTTTACACAATGAAAGCCAAACAGTCTCAGTTGTGCTGTGGAGGCACCACTGAGGTGGCAACTCCTCCCCCAAATAATCTCTGGGAGAAACTAAAATACTGGATAAGGTCACCTGAGACCTGTGGGGAGTCAGAATTAAGGACACACATAAACATTACTAGTACAAGAGATAACCATGTGCTTTCTGTTCCTTTAAAACTTCCTCCCCCTTCTCCAAACAAGTCTCCTTCAGCTCTTCCATCCCAGCTGGAGGTTGGTTGTGGCAGGGCCCTTAAAGGAGAATTTCTGTGTTTCCTGCAGTCCCTGTGTGTGGACAGGGAGACTCAGAGTGGACAGAACTCACCATCCCTGGAGGTTTTTCAAGTGAGCTTGGCCGTGGCACTGAGTGCCATGATCTGGTAAAGGGAGTGGAGTTGGACCAAGGGTTGGACTTGATGATCTGAGAGGTCTCTTCCAACCCAATCCATTCTGTGATTCTATGGATGTGGCACTGAGTGAGAATCCATGTCTTGATCCAACCTCACTGTGATCACCAGCCCAGGGCACTCCGTGCCCTGGGCTGGTGATCACAGTGGGGTTGGATCAAGGGTTGGACTTGATGATCTCCAAGGTCTTTTCCAACCCATTCTATGATTCTATGAAGTCCTGCCAACCCCTCTCCAGCACTGAACCTGCAGGATCCTACTCAGTCTCCCTGGCTCCTGCCTCCCTGGACAGAGGCTTTGGGGAGAATTTCAGTGAATTTTGTGTGAAATAGCTCATAGATTTGAATAAAAAAGACTTGGGACAGAGCTTTCAAATATATCTAAAACTTCCTAAGTCAGCTTCACAAAATGCAGCTTTCTCCTCATCTGGGTGCAACTGCTCAAAGGCAGTTTCAAACTGACATTTAGTTTGAAGGGGAAAAAAAAAGAGAGAAAAAAAAATCGTGTTGTCTCAGTGAGGTTTCCCACTTCCTTATTGAGAGGAGTTTTCAGCACAGAGCACTAACTCAGGTTGCCTTTGCAGCTGCTGGTTTGTTCAAGCAACACAAGGAGCATTTTTAGCCGTGTTGCTTTGCTGACCACAACAACAAAGCAGCAGCTGGGAAGGGCCAGGAATTTCTGCATCATTGGAGCAGGGAATGTCAGCTGAGAAAACCCCACACCTTTTGAGGAGCTTCCAGTGGTAACAGCTGTCAGTGAGCACTGGGGAAAGTGTGAAATCTGCAGCCAAAAGAACCTACCCAGAGAATTAACTGCAAAATCATCACACAAGCAAATCTTGGCAGGGAACACGTTTCTTCCAAAAGAAAAAAAAGATGGCACTTGTTAGATGGATGGATTGCATTAAAAATCTGGTTTGAGGCCCAAAGAGCCCATGTATATATACCTAAATATATGTGTATATATATGTGGGAGTGTCC
Source organism: Sakesphorus luctuosus (assembly GCA_013396695.1). Classification (NCBI taxonomy): domain Eukaryota; kingdom Metazoa; phylum Chordata; class Aves; order Passeriformes; family Thamnophilidae; genus Sakesphorus; species Sakesphorus luctuosus. The sequence goes on from VWZD01012226.1 coordinate 66,355, forward strand.
CAGGCCAGGCTGGACAGAGCTTGGAGCACCCTGGGCTGGGGGAGGTGTCCCTGCCCATGGGTGGTTTTTAAGGTCCCCTCCCACCCAAACCACTCCATGGTTCCCTGTACAACCCCTTCAAACCCCCAGCACTGCTTCCCCTCATCCCTGCTCCCCCTCCTCTCCCTCCCTGGGTGTTCTCCAGGCACTCCATGGCTTGCCCATGTTTCAGATGGAACTGAAATTAAGCTGGTTCCGTTTTCAGCAGGGGCAGTTTAAGGCTGTTACTGCACCCAGGCCTGGGCTGGTGATTTAAACTGCTCAGGGCTGTCAGCAGGAGAAGTTTCAGTTTGTGTCAGAAGGGCTTTAATATAAAAAGTTGTAGCACTCAACACCTCCCGACCTCCAAACACACCAAATGCTGCTTTAAGAGAACTTGTTGAAGAGGAAAAAAGAGACTTTCTGAGTGTACCTTAGAGCTCCAAAGTGAAAATAAATAGAATGCCTGACTGATTAAAAGCCTGGTGAGTCAGAGCAGCAGTTGCTATTCCAGGGTGCTCTGAGCCTTCACCTCTCCTTGGATAACCAGTGACCCCCTGGGCCGTACAAGGGGCTCCTGCACCACCCCCTGTGGTTCCTCCTGTGAGTCCAAACCCTCCTGCACACGGAGGGACCAGGGACACCAAACCCTGCACCCAGCCCACACACACTGCCCGGCTGCAGCACTCCACTATCAGCCCTGAGTGTGAGTAAGTTACGGCGCAGACATAGGAAGTATGTAAACATATTCTTTAAAGTGGTTTGATAGTAAATATTTCCAAATCCTGTGTCAGCCACTGGTGTTGCTTACTGTAAACATCAGGATAATGAGCCTCAACTGTCTTTTTAGTTGCCAGCCATTAAGATATTGCACTACTTTGGTTACAAAATCTGCAGGAGAACATTTGACTGGGTTTAACCATCAGCAGAATCTCCAAAAGCACCCAAACACACCTCTGCTCATTTCCTCGAGTACAGCTCAGCCCTGAACAATTCTCCTCATGTTGCTCAACAAAGATATGAACAACACCATTTGCCCAGGGTTTACAAACACCACCACAACCCCATTCATTCAAAGAAGTGGCTAATTTTCCCCAACTGCTTTGTAAATGAGGAGAACAGAGAGAATCAGAACTAACTTCAGGCTGGTAAGGACTTGCTTCCCAGCTGTTCTCACACAGCTCTCAGGCCACTGCTCAATGACATCCTGGGTTTGGCAACCCACTTGCGAAGTTATTCCTAAACTATAACAAAATGATTCAATAAAGCATCTAAAGGGACAACTTCCACCACCCAGCACAAACATCAACACCAATTCTGCCCCAGCAGGCAGGGCTGAACTCTCATCAGTTGGTACTTTACACTGCTTAGGAGCCCCACACTGCATTTATAAACCTACAGTTATAAAATCCATGTAAACCTCCATGGAAACAACAAGGCTGGCAAGCCAGGCAAACCCCAGAGCTTGGATCCATCTAGCAGAGATGGAAGCAGTTCTGTGTGATCTCCATTTAGGACTGGTCCTGCAAAGTCAGTTGTGCTGATTTTACACTGTAAAGCAGAAATGTGAACTGACTGGAATGATTTCTAAGTGTCCAGCCTGAGCAGAACCCCACGGGACAGAGCTGCCTTTAGGTCCATGTTCTCCAGGGCCCTGATGTCACCAAACTGTGATCAGCAAAGCCCAGCGTCCTACAGGCTCCATTCCCACGTGTCTGGCCCTCAGGAGCCTCTCCCTGGTCCCTCCATGCATCCTCCTCTCTCCCACCATCTCCAGACCCTTTCCTAACTCAGCTCTTTTACTCCCAGCCAGCTGCTCCTCTTGGAGCTTGGGAATCTTTCTGTCTTCCAGCCCTCTGTCCCTCTGTCTCCACCAACACATCTGACACTTGCCAGCAAACTTGAAGAGTCCCAGATGGACAGTTAAAGGGTCATGGTCCCTTTGCCTCCATCCTCTTGGCAGGCACAGCCACAGTTCAGCACCACATCACTGTTACAAGAGCTCAGCTCTGCCCTCCCACATTTAACAGGGAAAGAAAGCTCGGGACAAACTCGTCATTAACTCCAAGTTCATTAACTCCAGTGATGTTGGACCAGGTCCCACAAATCCCTCAGGTTTTTGGTTGTGTTATGTTTGTTTGTTATGCTCCTTCACAGCTTCAAGACTCAGCCTCTTAATACAGTTAAAATTTAATAGTTAATAGCAAATGACTCATTCCCAAGGAATCCAGAGGCCGTGCCAATACGAGATTGCAACGGAGGTAAAATGCAATAAAGCAGCTCAGACAGACACGACTATTCTTATCAGCACTGTCACAGCACAGGAGGGTGAGTTCTTACTCAGAACTGGGTTCAGAAAGCCAGGCAGAAAAAGCAGTTCGGGCTTTGTTTATGGGTGCTGGTTTCACTCTGCCCTGCCGTCCATGTGCAGAGCCCCGACACGTTTCTGATGGCACCGCTCAGAGCAGACAGGAAGCATCTGAGAGCAACCACAGCAGCAACTTATTAATCAGCAAAGAAACAGTTTAACCTTTCGCCAGACAAAAAAAGAATGGAAGGATTAGTTGTGTCAAAGAGAAGGGCGAGGCCCAGACCCAGAGGTGGTTCGGCTGAACTCGGGGCTGGTTCGGGAGGGATGGGATGAGCTCGGCCCGGCCTCGTCCTGCCACGGATCCAGAGCCAGGGATCGGCGGGGGCTGTGCAGCGGGAGCGCAGGGAAGAGCGGGATCCAGGGAAGGGGGGGATCCAGGGAAGGGGGGGAGCCAGGGAAGAGGGGGATCCAGGGAAGTGTGGGATCCAGGGAAGGGGGGGATCCAGGGAAACGCGGAATCCAGGGAAACGCGGAATCCAGGGAAGCCGGGGATCCAGGGAAACGCGGAATCCAGGGAAGCAGGGAATCCAGGGAAGCGGAGAAGCCGGGACACCGGGAGATCAGAGCAGCGGGACACCGGGGGGCGAGGAGCTCAGAGCACCGGGAGATCGGGGAATCGGGAGATCGGGGAATGGGGGAGCTCAGGGAACGGGAGAGCTCAGGGAATCGGGAGGTCAGGGAATGGGAGCTCAGGGAATCGGGAGATCGGGGAATGGGGGAGCTCAGGGAACGGGAGAGCTCAGGGAATCGGGAGGTCAGGGAATGGGAGCTCAGGGAATCGGGAGATCGGGGAATGGGGAACCCAAAGCATGGGGAGCTCAGGGCAGGGGCCCGCGGAGGTGCCGGGCAGGACAGTGACATCCAGGCTCCAAACACAGACACACACCCCCCGCGCCAAGCCGGGTCACGGGGAGCCCGTGAGCCGCTCGGTGCCGCTGGAGCCGCCCGGCCGGGACTCAGTCCCTCACACGCTGCTCCCGCTGGCGGCCGCTGATGCGCCCCGCGGCCC
>VWZD01012237.1:4516-19489 GCA_013396695.1 Sakesphorus luctuosus
AAAGAGAAAGAGAAAGAGAAAGAGAAAGAGAAGGAGAAAGAGAAAGAAAGAGAATTTTGCTTTGGTTTTTTTCTTGTTGTTGTTGTTGTTTTTGTGCGCACCTTACCACAGACCAGATGAAAGCATGAACCATAGAAAAGAGATGTAAATAACATAGTTTGAAATCATGCAAGGTTTTCAGATAGTATGTCCCCGAGATCAGTGCATGGATGTCTCAACAGGCTAGTAGAGTATTTTTGGTTTCCTGCTATATTGGTAAGATTCTGCAGAGCAGGTCTTCTTTAGCCACAAGTTTGAGAGGCTTTGGTCTTTTTTCTTTATTTATTTTAGAGTAGAAATAACTGTCCAAGGAACACCATAGTCCCAAATTCTTAAGTATCGTATCAACATTTATTGAGGAAGTCTGAAGAATTTCTCAGGGTAATGACAGTGAGGGAAATGACAGAATACTATAATTTATTTGCAAGTAAGTAAGGTCAGACAGCAAAATGCTTCTTTTGTGAAGTTATATGGGAGGCTTCTCCTTAGGGCAAGGGATTGAGGAAGTTCTATTTCTCATTGCATCAGCTTCACCATTCTATTGTCCTTCCTCTAAGGCTGATTTGTTCACACAGATTTTACAGAAACCTGTATTTTATATCTACCAAATACTTTATTCAAACTCTTCCTTTTGTTTATATAGTACAAAAGCCTGCAAACGCATTTTTCTGTAGGCACTTAACATAAAATACATTTTAATAAGCCAACAGCAGGATTCATGATGTAACTTCTTTAATAGGACATTTTATGCCTATAGTTAAGCAAAGACCTCCAGGATAAATTGTCACTTACATTTTTTCCCTTTGTTCACATACTTATTTCTTCATGATTCAGTTAAGATTATGTTTATTAAAAAACAAAACGAAACAAAAAAACCAAAACAACGACAAAAACCAGCCAAAAAACAACAGCCCCAAAAATAAACCATGGAAGAATTCAATTGCAAATTGAAGAAACATACACATATGTGCTTCTTTCTCATCACTTAGCTGAACATTGAACTCTGGGGTTTTTCAAATAAAACCCAGTAAATAAAAGCACATAATAATTCCATACTAACCTTATACATTTATTAACAATCAAATTCTGCTACAGAAACAGATTATAATCCAAAAAGATAAAAAAATAAGTCTATATTTGGTCAGCTGCTAAGCAAAAATCTTACCTTATTCTTGGGTTTAAAGGGCTTGAGATGTTATGTATCTTATTTTTTCACACTTTTTGCCTACCAAGAAGGCAGTTCTCCACTATTTTACAGGAGAAAATGAAATATTAAATATAGTGAGAGGATCTCAATCTCAATGTTATTAAGAGGAAAAAGAAAAAGAAAAAAAAAGTGACTCCTTACACTTTGAAATCAACAATAGGGCATGCCACCTGAGCTTTTGAAAAAGTGTTAAAAGGACTTTTTTAAACCCTAGGATTATATCTGATGTACCAAACTGTTTAGACATAATTGGAACAAACAGTGAGCCCCTTTATCCAGTGTTTCACAAATACCGGAGATAGCAAGAGCAGTGCTCAAGCAGGATCTCTACAAAGGAATACTTGGAGACCAAATATGGCTTTATATTTGAGTTCATATTTCACATTTTCAGTTGTTCAGTGTCTATTACAGATTCAGTCTGTGTGTGACTGTGGAAACAGATGGGTCTCCTACCGCTACCACCTGTGGGACTTTCACTGTGTTTGGCTTAAATTCAGCAGTTCATGGCCCAAAGGTCATGATTTTGTAGACTAGGTGATGTCCAGCTCAAGTTCTTGGAAAGGAGAAATGTTCTTATGAAGCTGTGAAGTCATATCCTTCCTTTAGTCCAAAGCTGGATACTTGTGAAGACTTCTACTTTGCAGTTGTTGATTCTCCTCAGCTGAGATTCCAGAGTAAATCTCCAGACTGTTACGTACAGGTCTAAGGGCTGTATAGGATTCTTCCAAATGTTATCTATTTGCTATTAGCAAACCTTTACCAAAATTATTGCTGGGAGCCAATTTCTTTTACTCTGTCAGAACACCCTTTTAATTAGTTACTCCCTCTAGTTGTCTTTCCTTAATAAATCAGCTGCTGGAAATAAGTAGATCCTCCACTAAACTGTGGAGATGAATATTAAAATGTAAGAGCCAAGGATTTCCAAACAATTCAAAGGCAAACAAAGTAGGGAAAGACAGTGAAGGGTGTGGGGTGGGAAGGAGATTAGGAAAATGCAATGCTCCAAGTATCTATTGATAAGACTCAGTAGGTGCTTTGTTTCTCATGAATGTGAAATGATGTCCTCTGCTATAAGCACATGCATGTCCTTAGTAAGGAGATACATTGATGAATTGTAAATGATTAGATATGACCTAGAAAATGTAAAGAGCTCCAAACAGAGAACAAATATAGTTAATGAAAATATGAGCATTTCAGATTCAGTTACTTATTATGACCTCAGGCTATGTTTGGAGAGGCAAATACAGGCATCTGTTTTGGTCTTTGTAAAGTCTAACAAAGCAAGCACTACAACTGATAGTATGCTCACACACACCTTGATGGTTTATTTCAGAAGCCTAATTTAGATTTCTTGACATCTGAAATGTAGATTCCTGGAAGCACAGAGTGCTTCTGAGGGCACAAAACCAGAGTCATAGCCTCCTTGTACCATGAAGAAAGCATATTCAGTGCCTCCAAAGAGTAATTCATGGTATATTAGTGAAATGTCTGCCTTCTTATCATCTAGATAGGAACCTAAGCATTTCTGTTGGTTAACTGAATTTTTCTAAACTGAGTTACCATAATTATTATCAGCAGTACCATAGGCTCAGTGGCAGTGAAAGACATTGGTAGTTTGGAGTTTCACTGTAACACCTTCAGGATTCAGATAAGTTGCAGTTCTTCAGGTGAATAATGGAGTGGTTATGACTTACATTGCAATAACCTAGTGTTTGTGGCTTATCCTAAAACGTGAAGTACGTCAATTCGTGTAGGGAGAAGGCAGAACCATGGATGATCTACTCCTATTTCTCAGGAAAATACCTTTACCATTGATAAGGATGGGAATAGCACTGCTCTTAACTTCTCAAAGATCTGGACAGGCTTTATATGTCTCTAGAACGGTGCAGCATAATTACATTTAGTGCTGTAAATATGTGGAATCAAAAAGAGTTTTTTTCATGCTTGCCTTGCAACAGGAAATGTCAGCCATCCCATTTGTAATATATCCTTTCACACACATTCATCTCCCGTTCTAGAAGACTCAAAGCCAGGAAACAGCAAGTAGGTTGGGCAGGAAAATAAGCAATGCTTCCAGAAGCAATTCCTTAAGTAATGCAGAGCCTCCTATGAGCTTGGTCAGACTGTAGAGGATAAGGGGTCTTCTGGGCTGTCAATCCAGTGCCAGTTAACACTGGTTATCACATGTTGTGTGCATGCTCATTTTGTATCCATGATTCCGTAAGAACATTAAATATATCGTCACAGATATTCAGGACAGAAAAATTATTTTTAATCAGAAGTTTCCTTTAGAAGCTGTCTTTCAGAAAAACAGCACTTTCTGATGGCTTGTGGATCTGACTATGTTTTTAATTTGCAGAAAAGTAAAATATTCTAATTTAAACGGTGACTATCCAGAGTTCAAAATCAGCCTGCTGAATGGGACACTTCCTGTTCTATCTATAGAACAAAAAAACATGAAAGAAAACACATTTGGTGGTTTTTGGAAGTGGTGAATATGAAGGCAAAATATCTCAGAGTCTGGTTTTGCAAAGGTCCATTTTCTATCCTTTCTGTGTTTCTGGTTTTGATTTGTTTTGTTGTTTTGTTTTGTTTTCTTGTTGGGGTTATTTGGTTGGTTGGTTGGTTGGTTGGTTGGTTGGGCTTTTTGTGAGTTTTTCTTTTTTTTTTTTTAAGGGAACTGCTGTTGTCTTTGTGAAATGTGGTCAGCAGCTCTGTTTACTTTAAAAGTAATCACTTCTTGATTCAAACTGCTTCACCAGTAAATAGAATATCTTAGGACATTAATTATATGGGAAAGAAATCTGTGTGAAGGAGCTGTTACAATTCATTACTGTACAAGAACTATTCAGAGAAGAGAGAAAATGTAAGGAGGGAGATAATTGTTATTGCTTCAGCTTCTTATGGCATTGGGATAGATGGATTGGAAATGGGTTATCTTTCTTCCTTGTAATAAAGTGAGTACATACACAGAGCACAAAGAGGAAAGTTAAAGCACAGCCAAACAGCATTACATCAGCGGAGCTGCAGACTGTCTGCGGGGAGCTTGGGAGAGCAAAGCAATTGCAGGTGTGATTCTGTGCTAGGGGATTAACCTCTTAGCAGCTGTTTTTTTCCAAAAGCAAGAAAAAACCCCCACAAAATGTAATAGCCAGAGAATTCAGCTAAAAGAAGATATTCCAAATTTCAGGTGACTGTTAAACATATCTGCCCGCTTTTATTTCATTTATTATGCAATGCTTTACCTATCTGTTTATTCATGTGCCCCAAGTATAAGAAATGGGATATTTCTTCCCCTTCTATAAGTAGACTGAATTAATAGGTGCCTGTGAATTCATTTTTTCACTGTTCAACACTGAGAGATTAGTATCCATTACCTCAAGTAAAGTTTTAAACTAGAGTGTCTCAACCCTCACCCATACTCTGTTATTTAGACCACTACTTCTAGACAGGCTGTATAGTACAATAAAATACTGTTCATATGGAATTTACTCATGTGATGCTTGTGGTTCATATCAGTGTGTGTGTGTGTAAAGGTAAGAATAGAGATCATGATCATGTTTGATACAATTTTTAATGGATTTTTATCAATATTTTTGATAGAAATACTGAGAGTCAAAAGAAAAAAGTTCAATTTTTTCCTCCTCCTCTTCCCTAATCCCAAACAAAACTCATTTGAAAACTGCTAGAGAGGAATGGGAACTGCAGCTCAAAATAAGTTTTTCAACTTCAAAATGGAAAATTTCACCTTTCNTCATCGAAATGATGTTATTTACCAAAACATTGATAGCTATGCCAGTATATCCTGTATCTGTATATGCACATGCATGAATGATGTCTCACCAATTTTGAACTGTAGAACTTCAGTTTAAGATTGCTAAAACATTTGTAAATGTCTCTTTAAATGATAAATGTACTTCCCTGTTCAATGTCTTGTACCTTATTCTGATTAAATTGTAGATCAGGATGAAATATACTTCAATTACTGTGCTAGTAGGGTTGGGTTGTTTGTTTGTTTGTTTGTTTGCTTATTATGATAATAATATTAAAAAAAATGGTGCTCCACATTCTAGAATTCTCATTTGCAAACCCATTTATATTTAGAGAACAATGTTTCATTCCAAAGCTGATCAATGATTTTCACACGGGTCTTACCCTCCCATGTAGGCCAATATTTAGAATATGTTTCTTCAGTGAAGTATTCCCAGTAGAAAACTTACAAGTCTAGAAGTGTGCAATTTATTTCAGTTTAACTAGGCCATAACAATGCCCTCGAGTGGATACATATCTGTAATTTCTAGCTGTTCATCAGAGCACTGTGATTTCACACTGAGAACTGAGTTCGCTAGGTTGTGTGGTACAGGAGAGCAGGAACACATGCAAAATTTTGTCCTGTGGCCATGAAACACTCTCTGCATACCCAGATACTGGCTGAAGTAACTCAGATGGGTTAGCAGACTCCTGTGAAGGAACAAGACAATGGACTACTCCAGTGTGTCATGTGCAAGATCAAGGCTGAAAAAAGGTATCTCTCAATCCAAGAGTGATGACAGACACTGCTGTTTCAAACCTGAATGGTGATGATAGGTGGTGGTGTCTCATGATTAAACTTGTATTACATGTAAATAGTCAAGGAGAGTATCACACATATTTTGGAAGCACCTGCATTTGCTCATAGTGCAAATCTTTCTGGTGCTCTGGGCAACACAAACAAGGTGCTAAAGCTTTTAATGGGAGTTTGAATCTGTGCTTGGTTCAGAGTCACAGTGTCTAAGGAATGATGTTTCAGCAGCAAGTCAGATGCCAACTGGCTCCCTTACCATGAATCTTCCTTGACTAAAACTCAGTATCTTTCCTTTATGTGGAAACTTACACAGATTGTTTGGCATTTTCAGTTTCTCTCTGCCCTTTACAGCTGTGCTGTTGCCCTATGATCTACCCAGCTTTGCCTGTTACGAACCATACTCCTAATGTCTTAGTCTCTGGACTCTTTTTTTCCCAGTATTGCATTCCTTAAACTGGCATTGTCCACTTCTCCCTCTGTATTTTATAATCCTACTTGCTCTTGGCAGTAAAATGGGCTGCCTAAAACTTTTTGTAGCTCACTTTGACCTAAATTTTCACATTCTTCACATTCACACTTCTTTTTTCCCCATGAATTCTGCAAATTACGTAGTAGAAAACTTTGTTTTTTTCTTTTCCCAGTGAGTATCTATCAATCTTATTCTCATCTCTTCAGACATAACTGAAGTTAATGCAAAATTTCTCAGACTTTTCATAGAGGCTTAATGATTTGCCAGGGTAACCAGTATATGATCATCTTCTAATTCACCTGGAAATGCCTCAGTGTGCTTCAACTTCCTGCAGTGCTGAATGGGCCAGGTACATCCCTGTGTTTCAGAGATTTCAAAGAAACTTAATGGTTGACAGCAACACAGCAGGAGTGGAAAAGGAACTGTGATCCTTTCTATAAATACTGAAGCAAAGACATAGACAAACAATTGAAGCAGTAACAGTACCAGAAACAAAGAGGTTCTTTAACAGATCCTGAGTCATCCATTATTTCTGCATGTTTTATATTATGACCCCCTGCACCTTAAGTTATCAAGAGGAAGATGACCCCATCAGAGAGATGGAAGGGAGAGTATAAGGGCCATTGAGCACTGTGATTTTTCTCACTTTATCACAATTACAGAAAACCTGTGCTAAATAACATGATCTTGGTTTGCTTGGAAAATTCAGAGTATTTAGCGTGCTAACCAATTTCTTGTAGTCATTCTGTTTTGGGGCTTATGGTTTAACATCATCTTTGGCTTGTGGCACCCAATTGTGCACAGCAGGGGTCAGACTTACAGACTGGAGGTTCCTGCCGTGCACCAATGTACTTTATTCTCTTTCACATTACACGGACATGGGCCCAAAGCACCTGCACAGACACAAGCCTCCTTGAATGCCTGGGAACTTAATATCCAGAACCAAATATGAAATTCATGGTTGACTGACCATGCACTGAATTAAGCCTCTGTATCTAAATGTGATAGATGCTATCTTGGCCAAGACACTGACGTCTGAACCAAGAACTTCCAGTTCCAAATAAAAGCAAAAGATGTTGCAGCATAAGCAAAAAAAAAAAAAAACATTCCTCTGTTGAGTCTTGTAACACACAGTTGGGCAGCAGATACCTCCAAAAGTAAATGGCAGCAAGCTCAGGTTTATCTGTGTTTTATCTTCATTGCACAAGCATTTTAACTTGTTTATCATCTAAAAATCATATTATACAGTACAGCAGAAAATACTTCAGAACTTCTCACTTCAGAAAATTGCTGTGAGAAGTCTTTACTATGGTTGAATGTGACAGAATAATTCTCAGTTCTCTCCTAACAGTGGCCAAGCACTCGTGTGAATCTTTTTTAGGTGGCTGCTATGCAAGTTGGAATTTTTAATTTCTTAAACTTCATTATATTCTGAAAGAAGAGCCTAGAACCACTGCATCAATGGCAGAGAAACACAAAGAGAATTAAAACTAACTTGTGAGATGCAGATAGATTTATAAGAACAGAAAATATTATTATCATGATGTAGTTTAACCAATGAATTTCATTCATGTGCTTATACAGCAAATACTTGTCTCATGGATGAATTACGGCATGGCCTTCATAGGGTGTAGGGAAATGAAATTTTAATGAAATTATATTAGGTACCTGTGAGTTTATCATGACTCAAAGTTATTCCAGTTTCGCTGTTACAAATGGTTTTATACCAGAAAGGTCTCCCAGATCCTGAAACTTTTATGCAATAATTTCTAGCTTACAACAGCCTCTGTGAGAAATTTTCCATATGTGTTGACTACAATCAAATCACTTCTTAGCCTTCTCTTTAATAAGCTAGGTAGTCAGAGCTGCCTATGAGGCATGTCTAGAAGGCATGACTTATCCTCTCAGTCCTTTTTCCTGAATCCCTTCCAATTTTCTTTCTATAGCAGGAACAATAATGCTTTCCATATCACATAAGATCAGGCTCTATTATTTCCTCCTAATTGCTAATCTCTAGGATTATGGTCAAATAGAAACATGAAAAGTATATTGTTATTGACAAGCATTAAAAAAAGTAAATGTCCCATTTGCTAGATTTAATTCAGTCAGCTATTTATTTTCCCTCTTAGAGAAAACTGGAATGAGTGAGAAGGGAGAAGCTATAAGGATGGCATTGGTGTTGAAAAACTTTTGTCAGTGCCCTCTGGATGACAACCAAATGTGCCCCAACAAGCATTGCTATCTGGGCAGTTAAACTGATATGTCTCCTCCCATTCTAGTGCCATTTGTTGTGACTCAGCAGGCACTTTGGGGACTCTTTACAGCTAGCATGCAGGTGTAGGACATTACACGAATGAAGTGAGGACAGTTTGCGTGATGATCACAGCTGCAACAGTGACAGTCATTGACCCTGGCTGTTCAGAGTTATTTGCTTTGCATTAATCGGCAAAGCACTTCAGCTATTTATTTTTTCTCCACTTTGCAATCCAAAGACATTAACACCAGCCTTGGAATGATTGCCAGAATAGGCCATTTCACTTGTCTTTTTCACCCTCTCACTGGGATATTATTCTAAGTTAAATATATCTTTTGCTGTGAGCCACATGGAAGTGTCAGTGTCAGAGCTCTACTGCAGGAGTGGGCTAGCAACCAGATCCACTTTGAAAGCTGCCGATGACACAGCCCTCTGCCAGCACGGCTCTGTCAGTGAAGGAGAGTCAGAGATGCTGTTTTACTGGGAAAGGGCTAAAAGAAGGGAAATACACTTTTAACAGCATAAAGCATTTCACTTCTGGGGTGTCACCCTCTTACATTGCTGCAAAGACCAGTATTAGGACTAGGGCTGTATCTGAACTTGGCCACGCAAAAACTGTGCAAGGAAAATACCCCAGCTGAGTTAAGTGAGAAAGTCAGAAAGTGAAGTTTGCTCTATTCCTATGATGAAGCTGACAGTGACTAATTCCTAGCTAGCAAAGGTCAGTATGTTACATAAGTGCAATCACGTTAAAGGTGTCTCTGGGCTAATGTGTAGGGCCCTGAGTATACTGAACCCTCACCAAATTTTCATAAAATTTTAGAAAGGTTTGTGTTGAAAGGGACCTTAAAAATCATCGAGTTCCAATCCACCCTGACAAGGGGACACCTTCCACTAGAGCAGATTGCTCAGAACTCCATCCAGCCTGATCTTGAACTCTTCCAGGGATGGGACATCCACAAATTCTCTGGGCACCCTGTTCCAGTGTCTCACTGCTCTTCATTTATCTTGATTTATTTCTATTCTTAAATGTTCCAGTTTAACTTCACATGTCTAAACAAGATTATGGTGAAAACCATTAAAACTCCCGTTCCACCAAAAAAATAGACCCCCCCAAAAAAACCCTATACCCACCCAAAAAACACTTCCTGTCTAAAGTTTCTCTCTTACTGGGGTAAAATTTTAGCTATATTTTTTTTTTCAGAAGCATCAAAACCAAGTTNCTTGTCCTTGAAGCAATGTAAGAGCATGAAACCCCACATGTGAATACCTTCATAGTGTTATAATTTTATTTTCCCCCTTTCTGTCCCAGTGAGAATAGGCCATGACTGTTCTATGGCAAGCGTCTTCTTTGTCTGGAAACCACCAATATCTAAACTCAGCTCTTTTAGGTCTGTCTATCTAACAGTGACTTTGTGTAATTTTGTCAGAAACAAGAACGTGAGAAACATCAAGAGAACATATCCATTTGCAATACCACAATGTGAAAACAGTCTCTCAACTTAATGTATTCCCAGTGTCAATTTTCTTCTCTGCATATCTTTCTCTTTCTTTTTTTTTCCACCGAAACAAATCAAAAGAAACACACATACACATGCAGACACACACACACACACACGCACACACACGCACACATGCACACACACACACAAAATCCCCACAATAAAAGGTCTTCTCAAAAGTACAAATTAATGAAAAATATCTTGGAGTTTTCTTCTCCTTTGAAGATATAGTAGTCTTGTTTTCTGGGCAAAGTTATACATAACTGCAGTTGTGTTAATGGAAACAGGAGAAAATCTTGGTACACAAGGAACTCTTTCCAAGTGCATCAGCTAGTTCTCCAGGTTTTTAATTGTTCATAAAGAAGATGCACAAAGCCCAATTCTGCTAAAACCTCATGCAAATCTTCTGAAAATCTTGGAAAAGCAATAATAAATTGCTGGCACTGCCATAGTTTCATGCACACTGTGTTTTCTGCTGAACTGATGTAATAAGAGGAAGAAATGAACTTCACTGGAATGGTATTTCATATCTGCTCTTTTGTATCTTGCAATATCCTTTCTGATCAACTGCCCTATCTCTGGAGCAAGTATTGATTTTCACAGCTGAAATACAATGTCTCAGCATGCTAACCCTCTTTCACACACACTTCCCTGTTCCAACACTTTCTGCCTGTCCTATAATTATAAAATGTTAAAGGTACAGCTGCACATTTTCTTTAAAATTAAGACATTTGCTCAAAAAAACCCCCAAACCCAAAAAACTGCCAAACACAAAAAAAATCAACTTCATCATTTCTATATTCCAGATTTCAACACAACTCTTTTAAATCTTTCTAGTGCTCATTTTTTCTCTACTTTTTAAAGGAATCTATTTGATAGTTTTACAATTCATCTTCCAGATATTGCAATTTCTTCTGCAATTTTGTACTTAGTTGTATAATAATATATATACCTTCCACAAATTGTTAGAGATGTGAAGCAGATAGTTGCATACAATATGGACTGTACATATGCCTTCTACTTATACCATTAAAGCAACTGATGTGGGACATTCTCCTCCAGAGAGGTAATTAATTTCTACCTGTATGGTAGAACTAATGTGTGAATATATTACAAGCTTTGAATTTATATTCAATGTTCAGCCCTGTTTTGCCAACTGTAAGTAAATCTGTGGATATGAGGAATGTTACATTATCTCAGACCTATACCTCCTACTGAGAAAGAGTTTGAATTTCTGTAGTCTTTTGTAACACCTAAAGCAAGTAGAAATGCTTAATACAGGATCCATTCAACCAACCCTCTTTAAGGACAATAAAAAACAATCCTATGTCTTTTCAAGGTACTTCACCAGACATCAGCAATTAGAATCTCATTGGCTAAGGCTCATTGAATTATATCCTAGTCAAGTTTAAGCTATGAGCATTCAATGGTAGTGTGTTTTCATCTGTTCTTTTTAGGGGCTCCTATTCTGCTCCCCATTACATCACTGTAAATCCAAAGGGACACCACAGAAGTCACAACTGTTATTCTGTTTCTGGGCGAAGGAAAAAAAAAAAGTAGTGACACACACTTCATTATTATAGAGCTAAGGTGGCCCAGTGGTACCTAATGGCCTTCCAGAATGGAGAGAGTACCTAAAATTAATCTTCTGAAAATCAAGTAATGAAGCGTTAAGGTACACGTCAATCCGACCTTAATTCTTCCCTCCTTGAGCAATGACCCAATACACTCATAATACTCAGACTTATTCTCTGCCTTTTTGGACAGTGAAGAACTTTGAGGGAGCAGGGCATGCATAGGGGAGGATAGGATATGAAACCTTCTTTCTGCTGGGAAAATCTGGCACTTACATGTAAGATTTGAAAACTAGTTCTTTCCACTTGCTCTGCCCAAAGCTGCACAACTTCCCAGGACACTTCAATAACAGCTCTTGCATCTACCATGGTATGCCTGTATAGATCTCATGAAACCTCTGCATGCATCCTGTTTCCCCTTTCACTGCTGACTTTCCCTGCAGGAAGGAAAGACAGATCTTTTGCCTATGGCATGACTCAGCAGACGACATCCTTTCAAGTACAGATTTAGCATACTCATGGGGTGTAGGAAAAGCTGGAACTCACAGATCCCCACACTACAAAAGCAAATCTGCTTTACTTCTCCAGATAATCTCTCCTCCACTTAATACAGCTTTACTGAATTCAGTTGGAAAACAGATATTTCCCATGGGCTGTTAACAGCACCCAGGAACTGCAGTTGTGTTTCATGATTTTGGCCTGACTCCTGTTTTCTTCCTCTGTTTTAAGTCCTCCCTATTCTCTCTCCTCTAATTCTGTAGCAGTGCTTCTGCTTGCCCTTAATTTATCCAGCTAGCCTTATTCCATTATATTCTTCTTAACTGGTATAATGACAATGTTACTCCATCCAAAAATGTTGTGAGTTTTTCCTATTAAGGGACTGCATATTAGCAATGCTTGACCTTAAGCACATTCAGGTCCACTGTTCAGCAAACCCAGTTATATTACCCTCACCGCCTTTCATCTTCCCCTCTAGTTAATCAGAGCTGGTGCTCTAATAGTTCCCCAGCTGTCCTGCAGCCTTTCTCATACACCTGCCTCGAGAATGTGTAATTTGTTATCTTTCAGAAGTGGTTAGAATCCCATCTAAATTAATTTTACAAAAGTAGCAAAGCACCTTTTTAGAAGTTTGCATTGTGTTTGGTTTAGTGTTTGGGGCTTTTTGTTTGATGGTTTTGGTTGGTTGGTTTGTTTGTGAGTTATTTCAGGTAAAAGAACCCAACTCCTGTGTGATAGAAAAGATCAAGGAAACAAGTTGCTTGTCACTAAGGGTCTCTAAGAGCACTTTAAGAGTAGTTAAGATGATGGTGAGGAATGGCTTGACTAGAGGTGACTTTGCTGTGAGGAAAAGGATGTGCTCCACTTCAGACTTACTGTAATACAGAACTTTAGAATCACAGAATGGTTTGGGTTGGAAGGGATCTTAAAGTTCATCAAGTTTCAAGTCCCCTGCCATGGGCAGAGACACCTTCCAGTAGACCTCAATGTTCACAGATCCCTATGGGTGGGCTTTTACCAAGGAACAGTTGCAAGATTTTAATGTATAGGGTCATCTCGTATCTTAAACCAAGCAGATACTTGTTCTGTACAATAAATTACAAAGAACGGTAGAAAAAAATGTGGTTTCCCTGCTGTTTCTTCTGCTAAGGTATGTGAGTAGGACTTTGTTTCAATGACAGCAGCTTATCTCTTGCAATGACTTTATGTTTGCCACCACAACTTCTAGCAAAGCTGCTACTTGGTCAAACTGTTTCTGCATTTGCATTTCCAAAGAATTGAACACATCTTTTGATAATTTTGCCAATGTTTCTTTTTTTCCTAGGAGTAGGAGGAGCTGTACTACAAGTGTGATAAGTGGAATAGTAGTCAAAAATGGAGTGATCATGCTGAATGTAGAATATGCCAGGAAAAAACACACCAAACAAACCAACTCAAAAAGACTTTTCTGAGAAGCAGCTTATCTAATTTCAGCCTGACAAAGCATATGGACTTTATATTGATACAGAGGCTGGTAGAAATGCCAGGAAGAAGAAGGATCTGAGAAGAACATGTTCAGGCATGTGTTCCTCATGATGGTCTGTGATGCTTTTAATTAGAAAATGGGTCTCAGGGATAAACACAGGAGATCTGAGCTTCCTCCAAAGTAAAAGGAGAATAATTTTCTCAAAAATATATTATTTTTGTATCCAGTTTTATCATTCAACTACACATTTTGTTTTCATCAGTTTGTACAAGGATATTTTTGAACACCTTTGAAGAGGTTTGAATGGTCCTGCTTTACATTATTCTCAAACCCCTCACACACTGGAGGGTGCTCCAGCCTAACTTTTTTTGTTGTTTTTGGTTGTTTTTTTTTAGTAGACCAGACTTCTTAGCTATACATTTTCTCACTCTGATACTTATTAGTTTTCCAGTTACACATGTCATCTTTACTTGTGAAGGGAAAAAAACCCAAAAAAACAAAAACCAAAGTAAGANAAATTGATATGTTAGGATAAAAGTCAGAAAAAATCCTATGCCAGTGTGTTCATAATCGTATTATTAAACATTTGTGATATGTGATGGGGAATTATCCGTTAATCCAAAATATGCATGGAGTGCTTGAAATACTTGCTCTCCCCCAGATCAGATATATCCTTTCTAAGCAGGTCTTTGTTCTGAATGTAATTCATCATAGTTATCACATGTCACAAAGTGTTACACCATGTCATTTTGCATTNAAGAAAAAAGGCTTTTTAATAAATTTCATATTGCAGAATCAACGCAAGTCTGGACAAGAGTTCTGGATTCTTCTCTGTCTCATGCATCATCAACAAAATGGTCAGCAGCTCAGCTTGCTTTGCAAGATCCTCTTTGCTAGCAATGGCTCAATGACAGAAGAACGTGGTTTGATTTTCGTATCCCAACTTGCAGCTGTACTACTGTCAGTCAAGGGAAAAAAATAAAAAAAATTGCTTTGATATGCATCACAAACATCTGATCTGAAAGTCACTGTGAGATTCTTAAGATGGCAATTTCTAGAAACTTTTCCAATACTTTTGTTTGTTTGTTTGTTGTCTGTTTAAAAATACAATTTAAGAGAAATCTACTTTCTATGACATCTGATAAAATTACCAGTGATGCTTTGGCTTCCTAACTGTCTGTTTGGGGTTATTTTTCACTGATGTATTAGTAAAATTGTACTAATAGTTGTTGTAGAGGGTTTGGTTTTGTTTATTTTGTTTTGGTTTTTTTGTTTATTGTTTTTTTGTTTCTTTGGGTGGTTGTTTTTTTTTGTATGAAGGGAATGTTCCAGTTAGTGAAGAGCTCTCTCCTCTTTCACATTAATTTCATTGCTTAATATGATTATTCCAAGAAATTGAAT
>VWZD01012249.1:883-24550 GCA_013396695.1 Sakesphorus luctuosus
GGGTTGGATGTGTGTTCTTGGCTCAGGGTGGTGAGCACTGGTAAGGGTTGGATGTGTGTTCTTGGCTCAGAGTGGTGAGTACTGGTAAGGGTTGGATGTGTGTTCTTGTCTCAGAGTGGTGAGCACTGGTGGGGTGTAGGTGTGTGTTCTTGGCTCAGAGTGGTGAGCACTGGTAGGGGTGTAGATGTGTGTTCTTGGCTCACCAATGGCTCTTCCCAGCAGCCACAGCACAAGGGGTCAGGCCTGTCTGGGCTTTGCAAACTGAACATTTTCTCCCAGCCCCACTCACAACTCCTGGCTCTTCAAGGGCTGGGACATATTTGCAGTGTGGAGAAGATGTGCATTGCCAAAAAAGACATGAACCATGTGCTTCACTTCATTCCCCAGTTTGAGGTTCATGAGTGCAAATGGCTAAAATTAAAACTACAAAAATAGATAAAATGAGGACTCTCAATGATGAGCTCTCAGGATTTAGAAACAAAGCCTCTTGCTTTCTTTAAAGCTGCCTAATAAATAACACCAGCAGAATAGCACTTACTTATAAAATGCATCATTTCACAGCCCTGACACAAACATGTATTCTGGGGTTTAAAAGCTGCTCTTTTGGCAGATTGTGGCTCTCCTGAGAGCCAGTTCCTGCTCTCCAGCAGTGACTGATGAACCCTGGTCAGATACATGTGGTATTTGGTGCTGGCTCTTGCACTCTGGACTTCTTAGGTGGTCTTGGCAGCTGAAGGGTGGATGAGAGTGGCACCTCAACCCCTCCACTCCCTGCTGGGGCTGCCCCAGTGTCTGCACTGCCAGCAGCAGTGCCACTGTGGTCCTTGAGGAGCAGAAGGGACTTGGCCATGGTGGAATCCCCAGTGCAGGGAGGTGACCAAGGCCTGGGTGTCACCAGGGAGGTGACCAAGGCATGGGTGTCACTAGATATGTGACCAAGGTGTGGGTGTCACCAGGGAGATGACCAAGGCATGGGTGTCACCGGGGACGTGACCAAGGTGTGGATGTCACCAGGGAGGTGGCCAAGGCGTGGATGTCACCAGAGATGTGACCAAGGTGTGGGTGTCACCAGGGATGTGACCAAGGCGTGGGTGTCACCAGGGAGATGACCAAGGCGTGGATATCACCACTGCCTTGAGAGGTGCAGGTGGGAACAGGAGCGGCTCTGCAGGGCCTCAGTCTGGTTTCCACCTCAGGAGAGCAGCTCCAGACGTGGAGTTCACAGAAACAACGCTTTGGTTCAGCCTCAGAGGGCCCATGGTTTCCCTTTTTTGTGCATCTGGGAGGTTCTCACAAATGCTGAGCTCCCCCAGCATTCCCACATGGGGGGACTGGAGCACAGACTGCTGAGGCAGAGCTGCCATCACCACTTCCTCTGTACTCTGCACTGCCACCAGCCTATTACCCATCCCAGGGCTTCAGGGAGGGTTAGTCTGTCCTAGCAAAACCCAAAATCACACAAATTTAAAGCTTTCCTTCCTCTTCTATCCTCTTTGCCCCACTGCTCTTTGCTGAGGTTACAGTGAGGAACCTTGATCTGCCGGGGAAATAATGAAATGAAAATGAAATAAAGAGTCTTGCTCATTCAAAATGACATAAACACAGGGTGGTTTGGGTTGGAAGGGACCTTAAAACTCATCTCATTCCACCCCCTGCCTTGGACAGGGACACCTCCCACCAGCCCAGATTGCTCCAAGTCCCGTCCAGCCTGGCCTTGGACACTTCCAGGGATGGGGCAGCCACAGCTCCTCTGGAAAAATGGTCAAACACCTTTGCTTTAAGTGTGAGTTCTAGTCCTCAACAGATGTAAAATCATGATCTTCATCAAAAACAGGGAGGCAAGAGAAGAGGCTGCTGCACTTCAGTGTGATATTCCAAAGTAATTTTGCTTTTTCCTCATGGCACAGGAAAATATTGAGCTTTGAAGTGAAATACAGTGCAGAACACTGTGAATAGTGGTGGCCCTGCAAGCATCTGCAAACCTGGAGCACAGCCAAAAGTGACATCATTTAACCCTCTCTGAGAGAGTTCAAAGGCCAGAAAAAGCCCAAGCTCTGCTTATCTGGAGAGCTCTTTAACCAGCAGAGAAGGTACAGTGTGTCTCCAGATTCAGCAAAAAAACCCCCTAATGTCTGTCCAAAATGATGGTTACTGATTGGAAGTGTTCTGCATTACTGCCCAGAAAGAAGAAAAACGTCCTTAGGAACAGTCTCCACAATCATCCCTAATAACAGCCCAAGGAAAATGTGCAGCTTCCCCTTGACCTGCCTGAGGAGCCTGAAAGTGTCTGTGTGATGAGATCCAGAGGCTGAGCCTTGAAACCCATTTGGATAAGGAGGAAAATGTGAAAAATGTATCTTCTGAGGGAGAGGAGATTGGTGTGACAGCTCCTGAATGAATTGGATCCCGGGGTTTACAGAGCCCATCAGCTCAGCTCTCTGCTTCATATTTGGTGTTTTTCCATCTGCAGGAATAACTGAAACACTCTCATTTAGGATGAACTTTGGCCACTTCTTGATGGATGGAATTATCATAGAATCATAGAATGGATTGGGTTGGAAAAGACCTCCCAGATCATCAAGTCCAACCCTTGGGCCAACTCCAGTCCCTTTACCAGATCATGGCACTCAGTGCCACGGCCAAGCTCAGCTGAAAAACCTCCAGGGATGGGGAATCCACCCCCTCTCTGGGCAGCCCATTCCAATGCCTGAGCACTCTCTCTGCAAAGAATTTCTTTCTGCTCTCCAACTTCAATTTCCCCTGGCAGAGCTTGAGCCCCCCGTGCCCCCTTGTCCTATTGCTGAGTGCCTGGGAGAAGAGACCAACCCCCACCTGGCCACAACTTCCCTTCAGGCACTTCCAGACAGTGCTGAGGTCACCTCTCAGCCTCCTCTTCTCCGGCACAAACACCCCCAGCTCCCTCAGCCTCTCCCCACAGCACTTGTGCTCCACTCCCTTCTCCAGCCTCGTTGCTCTTCTCTGGCCCCGCTCCAGCCCCTCAATCTCTTGCCTCAACTCAGGGGCCCAGAACTGAACACAACACTCAAGGTGTGGCCTCACCAATGCAGAGTACAGGGGAATTATCACACCAAAGGAGGCTGACAGATGAAGGGAGATTAGAAGTGGGTTTGCTGCATTGCTTTCCAGGCTCCTGTTTATTCAAACCCCTTCAATAATGGGCAAAAATCTGACAGAGCAGAAAACGAGCTGTTCTATGCTCACCTACCCCTTGCACAGCTGCTTGGAGAGGAGATTCGACTTGATTAAACCAGAGGGACTTCAGAGGAGAGCAGCAAAACTTCAGAACTGAACAGGTTTAAGTGAGCAATGACAACACAACGTTAATGAGCTCGACATCAAGCATAAAGCAGGGGAAGGAAATACTGGGCTGAGCCAGTGAGAGCACTTGGGGAAAAATGGCAAGAATTCAAGAGTTTGTCTGACTACACAGTTGGACTGATTTAATTTAGCTGTGCTTTAAGGTGCTTTAGGTAAATAAGGTCAAAAGACTAAGCAGACACTCTTCTTTCTCTATAAACCATGTTTGGAGTTCAAATATTGGGAAATAAACTTTAAACTAACCAGCAAAAATTCTGTTTCTAAGCCAAAGGAAGAAGAATTGCAGGAGTTTTTGCTCGCTAAGTTAAATGAGAACAAAGGCATGAATGGAGAGGGACAAAGAGGGCAAAGCCAGTGAGAACTGGGGGGAAACTACCAGAGGAAGAGTCTTGCATTGTCTCTGTTAGTGATGGATTGGATCATCTTCTCTAGCCCCATTGTCCCTGGTTTTGAGGCTTTTTGAGTGAAAGTGCAGATCCTTTGTAGCGTTAGTGACGTGGTTTTCCTGTGCTGGCCCCAGAGGACACAGGCACAGCTCGGAAGGACTCTGAGAACGCACCAACAACTCGGTATATGCAGGTTGTGTTCTGCTGCTTCAGGGTCTGTGCTGGTCCTGCAAACAGCTCTGCCCAAGGCAGTGGGAGTCTGGCTCAGACTCTGCCACCTTGCCAGGGGGTAGAGGGCAATCCAGCAGGAACAATCAGCTGGCAGCCTTCCAGTTTGCCCTGGAAAACAATGAGATTTCTGGTACAGCCCAAGTTTCTTTTGATGTCTCAGGAAGTTATTCTTTCCTCTCCATTTGTACACCTGACCCAAATCCTGGGAGTAGCCAGGTGCCCTGGATACAAACATTTCTGTCTGAGCTGGTCCTTGGAATCAGGATCTGAATTTCCTGTTCCGATCCTCTGCATCAGTGTAAATGTGGGATCCAACCAGCTGAGCATTTAAGGGATGCAGAAGCAAGGTGTGAATTCAGCTGTTGATAGTTCAGCCCTCCCTGCTGCACTTTGGGCCTTTATTTCTTTATTCCTCAGTGCTGGTGCTCTCCCCTGGGTGCTCAGGGGAGGGACAGACACGTGTCCATGCCCTTCCTCTCACCCATGCACACAGTGACTCCAGCTGAGACATCTGGCCAAAAGCAGCAGCAAGTCCCAGCAAACCCCAAAAATAGAGCCTGACTTTCCCATCTCCCAGGTCACACTGGATTTCCATGGGGAGCCACTGGGGACGTGTGAGAAATGCAACTGTCAGGAACAAGGCAGAAAAAAAGCATTTACAAACATCCTCAGTAATTCCCAATATTGCTGTGGCTGCTCAGTGCCAGCCTTCTGTCAGGCTTGGCTCACTCAGCTCCTACCACAGCTCGGAATTTCAGCCACTTTTTCCAGGTTTTAATTACACCCTGGTGAGACACAGCTCCCTGTGCATACCTGGAGGGAGCTGTACGGTCTGGCAGTTGTTGTAAAGAGTTGGGAATTAGTTCCAAAGGACACAGGGTTGGAGTTGCTCTCAGGCACTGCTCAGCTGTGTAACCCTGGGGCAAACGCTCAGCTGCTCTGTGCCCAAGTAAACCCAGCTGGAAACCATCCTGAAAACCAGATGGTGCACAAGACTCAAAATGCTCAGGAGAATGATGAGGGATGGAGGGAAAAAGGAATTCTACAGCATGTTGGTATTGATTCCAGCAAGGTTAGTCTGCACTAAAACAACACAACTGAGAAGAGAATTTTCTCTGATACCCAAAAAACACCCCACACTCTCAAATAATTTTTTTCCCTTTCCTCTCTTGGCTTTATGTCAAGTACCTTCTCTCCAGAGGGTTAATTTAAACCTTCAGTGAATACATGTTTTTCCCTGGCAGCCTGAAGTTTCTAATTCAGGATCAGGTTCTACATGACTAAACTTTGATCTTTTACATGATTATTTTTAGGCACTTCATTCTCTAGCATTCTTTTCTCCCTGCCTTTCCTGCTGCCACTCCCCTCATGGCACAGGGATGTTCTGGGGCTCAGTTGCTGCCCCCAGAACCAATGCTGAGCTTTTCTGCCTTCTGTAGATGGCATAAAACCAGTGTCAAATCCACTACAGGATCAGCGTTGCTGGTCAAACAAAGGAAATACTGAAGTTTCTGCAGCAGAATAAATGTTTGCCACAAGTTGGTATTTCAGAGAAGATTTAAGTGTTTCAATATTTTTTGGCTTTAGCAAAAATGTAGTTTTCTTCCTTTAGCTAAAATGTAGGGGTTTTCCCCAAAGGAAAGTGGGAATACTCATTTATGTAAGGAATATTTCTGTGCACTTGCAAAGTGTCTGAGGTTACAAGAGGGCAAACAACATCCTTTAGTATAAACAAGGAATATTTGAAGATGTGAGACATAAAGGAGCCGTTTTATCCACTACTCAGGAAAGACCTTGCATGTTTTTATTAATCACTGATGAAAATAAAACATGGACAGGTTTGAAATCAGATGAACTTCCTTCCCAAATAAGAAAGGATTAGAGCTGGAGGAGCGAGTTACAAACAAATCTAACAAGCTGGAGCACCAAATTCTCTCAGGCTTTTATGAAAACAGATGTCAGCAAATTGCCCTCAGCAAATTCAGCCCTTGTACAAAGTACTGGGATGGCAAAATACTTAATTGTTATTCAAAATTGATGATCATTTTTCCAACAGAAAAATATTTCAGTCTGTGTGTCTCTTACAACCTGCTCTGCTTCATGATATTGGATCTTTAGGGTCAATATTTGAGCCATTGAATCTTTACATTCAATATTTGAGCTGTGCTATTAGTAATTTACAACATTGAAATTCTGAGCCATAAATACCATTCTGAAGTGCCTGCAATGATTAATGAAACATCAGATTGGTGATTAACCATTAGCCAAAGCAGAAAGTCCCTGATATCCTCTGAGTCCCTGTTTGGGTGATCCAACTTCCCTTTTCCCCTCCCACAATCACTTGAAACTGAACTTAAAAACAGGTGCAGGTCACTTGTGGGAATAAAAGAATTCTAAATCAATCAGAACACAGACATTCTCAGATGCCCAGCTGTGGAAAACAATAAATAAACAGAAAGTGAGCTGTAGATAAAGCAAATCCAGGTGATCAGAGTTGTCTCACGTGGGCACAATAAAAATACAAAACACATTTCCAAGCCCTGAGCTACACAAACCCTCATCAGGCTCAATTTACAGTTTTGCTGCTCAGAATGAGTGGAAGGTTGATTTTGCTCCTGTTTCCAGCTGAAACTGCAGCTGGGAGTCTTTTCCATATCCATCAAATCTGGGGTTTCCCTTCTGTGTCTCTGAATAGGAATCACTAAGCTTCACTTCACTTCATGGTCCCAGGAGGGGCTCACATAGGTCTTTGGAAGGAAAGGTTGTTGCATCATGAATTTGTTGTGGTCCAAGCCCATTTCTTCCCACTCTCCTTGAGAACTGAATAAGGAAAGTTAGTGGTGTTGTTCCATAAATAAATCAGGGAAGCTCATGGGATGCAGCTTCAAATGCTTGGATGTGCTGGGACACAGCCCAGTGAGACACTGCTACTGAAATAGGTGTTGTTATGATTTGGGTGCTCTGGGAGGTACCAGTGAAATCTGGTCTTCAGCAAAACAACAAAATCAGGAATCCCTGAAGTAAAAAATTTCAGGCATCATAAAACCTTTTCTTCTTCTTCTTCAAAAAAATAAACCTAATGATTTAAATACACTTCATGTGAAGGCCTTGTTTCTTTAAAACAGCATCTTGAAGTATAACTAGCTTGGGAAAAAAGTAGTTTTAGGTGCCCTCCTTGCTCTTGGTCA
Source organism: Sakesphorus luctuosus (assembly GCA_013396695.1). NCBI lineage: Eukaryota > Metazoa > Chordata > Aves > Passeriformes > Thamnophilidae > Sakesphorus > Sakesphorus luctuosus. Next base: position 8,028 of record VWZD01012249.1, read on the forward strand.
ATACAGTCCATTTTGGGGCAGGTTTTAAACCTCTCTGATCTCTTTGTTCCTCTCTCATTGCCATGTAGGGCACCTCCAGAAAAATGAGAGATGTGCCATTGAGAGATGGCTTACAAATCACTGCCCCAAGGATGTATTTTCATAGAATCATAGAATGGATTGGGTTGGAAAAGACCTTCGAGATCATCAAGTCCAACCCTTGGGCCAACTCCACTCCCTTTACCAGATCATGGCACTCAGTGCCACGGCCAAGCTCAGGTTAAAAACCTCCAGGGATGGGGAATCCACCCCCTCTCTGGGCAGCCCATTCCAATGCCTGAGCACTCTCTCTGCAAAGAATTTCTACCTGCTCTCCAACTTCAATTTCCCCTGGCAGAGCTTGAGCCCCCCGTGCCCCCTTGTCCTACTGCTGAGTGCCCGGGAGGAGACCAACTCCCACCTGGCCACAACTTCCCTTCAGGTAGTAGATTTTGCTGAAATAATCACCTTTCAGAAACAGTCAATGTGCTTTTAAAGAAAAACAATCTGGAAAAAAAGAGATATTTAAAAATATCTGTCTTTGAAGAGACACTGTGAGGCTACAGCTTGCATTTGAGCAAATCTCTCCCCAAAGTTGCTCTGCACACTTTCTAAACTGCAATTTAAAAACTTTCAGTTACTACTTTTCACTATTTGTGCTCTGCATTTCCTTTTTGCCTTTGTTTTCCTTTTTGCTGTGACCAAACCAGCCTGGTACACTTTGCTGCTCAGTGTGGCTCACGTCGCTCTCCTCACGTCTCGCTGTGGCTCGGTGCCTGTGTCTGGGGGCACAACCACCCCCAGGAAGAGACACATCTCTTAAAAGCAGGATTCAATTATTTCCATTAATCAAACCCCTTTTTGAAGACTAAACCATTTGGCTGTGCTCCTTTCAGCACGGAAATACTGTTTTTATAGGCAGTTAAATCCTCCCTGACACTGATCCTGTCAGATCTCGGAAGCTGAGCGGGGTCAGCCTCGGTTTGTACTTGGATGGGAGACTTCCTGGGAATACCGGGAGCTGTAGGTTCGAGTCCTGAGGACTTCCCTGTCCCAGCCAAGCTCGCTCAGCTGTGGTAGATGAACCTCAGGAGTTAAAGGATGGGGGCAGTTCCACACATGCTGTGCCTCACCTAAAACATCCACTGTGCAGGCTCCAAGGACACACCCACATGGGGAGAGCCCTTCCCAAATCTTCGTTCTCAAAGCCAAGCCATACACACATACTGGTTTTATATCCCAGTTTGTAAATTCTTGCCCAAAAGTGCAAATCCTGTGAGTTCCTTTGCAGAACGAGCTGTGGCCTTTTTAATGCAGATGCAGAGGAGAAGTACAGGAGCTTCTCACACAACTTCTGGCCGAGGTGTCACAGCTCAGTCAGGCTGGGGAATGCCGCCATCAGAGTGCCGTGGCCGATTTCCCCTTGGAGGTCAGTGCCTGCTTCAGGCGCCTCTTCAGGTCCTGCATGTTGGGCGACTTGGGCCGGGCGAGGTGGAGGCCGCGACGCTTCTCGGCACCGGCGCTGCCCATGACCCTGCTGAGCTCCTGGCACAGCTGCTGGAAGGCCTCGTGCACGGCCTCGCCGCCCTCCCGCGCCGACACCTCGTGGTAGGAGCCGCCCAGCTCCCCGGCCAGGCGCAGCCCCTCGCTGCAGGGCACCTGCCTGGCACGCGGCAGGTCACCCTTGTTGGCCACGAGCAGCAGTGGCAGGTTGGCGGTGGGGTGGATGCGGCGGATGTGCTGGTGCAGCGGGCGCAGAACGCGGTAGCTCTCGTAGTCCGTGATGGAGTACACGAGCACGAACCCATCGGCCCAGTAGATGGAGCGGTTTATCTGCTCCTGGCAACAGATGCTGTCCGTGTCATCCTGTGCCAAGGCAAGAGGGGAATATCAGGAAAAGGAGGGTGTCCCAGTTCAGCAGGTGGGACCAGTTTATCCCTGTGTGGGTGTGACCAAAGCTGGGCATTCTAAGCCCTCTGGGCCATTGCCCAGCAACTCTTCCCAATGGCCCATTGGCAGCAGCTGCCCAGGGCACAGCTGAGCCCTCAGCCTGGCAGCTGGCTGGGAAAGAAGCCTGGCAGAGGAGCTGGGAGAACTCCCCTCCAGGGACTCCTTGGCACCTCCACACCCACCTGAGGGCTCAGCTCTGCTCAGGGGCCAGCAACCATTCCAAAATCCCCCCTGACTCCCAGACTCACATCCCCCACTCTGGAACTCCCTGCCCTGGGGGAGGGACTGGGGGCTCCCACCTGCACCTCAGGGGAGACAATCTTGGGCTTGGGCTTTGGGGACTTGGGGAACCACTGGTTGGATCCAGAGGAGGATCAGAACCTGGACAGGAGGAGCCCACCACTCTCCACCAGACTGGGACATCATCTGCACCAACAGGTTTGTCCCTTCCTTTTCCTTTGGACTCGGGGGAACCACGTGGGGCTCAGCACAGGGGCCACCAAACCCCACTGTGTTTGTGCCCCAGGGGGCTGGGTTATACTTGTGGGTTTTGTGGGTTAAAACTAATTTGTTTGTGCCATTGTATTTATTGTAATATTGTTATTTAATTGTAACTCTGACTTACAATCTCTCCTGATCTGGATTCATTTCTCCTGCCAGTTTGCCTTTAAACCAGCACAGAGGGCAGGGACAACAGGGAGCCAACAGTGTCAGTGTGGGGTGTTCTCACCCCACAGGCAGAAGCCTCTCTGGATACCCCAGGCACAAGGGAAATGCCAATCACACTGTGCCAGGTCACTCAGCCTGGAGAAAAGGAGGCTCAGGGGGCACCTTCTGGCTCTGCAATCCCTGCCAGGAGGGGGGAGCCAGAGGGGGTCGGGCTGTGCTCCAGGGCACAGGGACAGGAGCAGAGGGCATGGCCTCAGGCTGGGCCAGGGCAGGGGCAGGTGGTGCAGCAGGAGGGATTTCCTCATGGAAAGGGTGGTCAGGCACTGGAAGGGGCTGCCCAGGGAGGCTTGGAGTGCCCAGCCCTGGAGGTGCCCAAGGAAGGATGCTCAGTGCTCCGGGCTGGGGGACAAGGTGGGCATTGGGCACAGGATGGGCTCGATGACCTCAGAGGTGTTTTCCAACCAAAATGATTCTGTGACTCCATGAACACATTGCAGGTAAGCAATAACATGGAGATGGGGCAGAGCAAATTGGTTGAAAAGAAGAAAACAGCCAAAATACTGCTGTTGGAAAGTTTGCTCTGTATTCTACTGCACCAACCCTGTCAGAAACTCCCACTGATACTGAGGATAAAACTGTCATGGGCACAGTAAGAGCACTATAAAATTCAGCAGCCTTGTCACTCAGTGTCCCCCAAGGTGTGATTTAGGGCTTTTTCCAGTCCTTTATTCAGTCTCCATGGAGGTCCTCACTAACTCTTTCTGGAGAAGCCTGACAGGTTTTCCTGCCTTGCAGGTCTCCAGATAGCCAAAGGCATTCAAGAAAGCAATTTGTTACAAAGAACCAATGACAGGAACTGCAAATGAGGTGAAATCTCCTTGGCAGTGATGAGTTCATATCATTTTTGCTGGTCACACCTTTGTTCAGCTCATCCCCACTCCTACTCACACAGCCACCACTCACCAGCACTGGGAACTCAGAATGAATGTGGGGCTTGAAAAGAGATCAGCTCAGTTTTCAGGATGAAGCTATTCCAGCTAATCCTGCCCCTTTGTTGTCCCTGCTGGCTGTGACCCAGCCAGGAGATCCCTCTGCAGACACTGCCTGGAGAGCAAGGACTGATGTTCCCATCAACATGACAGCATTGCTGGGACTTTGTCACTGCTTTCCTGTCCAACAAGGCACCAAGAACACCCTGTGTCCAGCTCTTCGTGAACCTGGGAGGAATTAGAGGCCTTTGTGTGTTTTGGGGGGAGTTCAACACCATAAATACAGAGCCCAAACTTTTATTATTGTTGCTGAATTCCACATTTTCCTTGACTTCAGTCCGACTATTAGGGCACATATCCCTTATCCACAGGTTAAATACCTGCCACTCACACCCATTTTAACAGAATTTGCATGTGCTCAGCAACCTCCCCCAGCTGATCACTTTTATTTAGGCACCTAAATATGGATTACAAAGCCTAACTTCAGGAAGCAGAGGCAGAAAATAAGGAGTAAAACTAATCAGCTCTTTTATGGTAGATCAGGCAGTAAAAAAAGAACTACTGACAAGCTCTTCAGTGAGAAGAAGGAAGCAGAGACTCTGAAGGCTCAGAGTATAAATTAGGCTGACAGTTTTCATCAGGAGTTGTGCCAACCAGCTGCCCTTGGGGGGTATTTCAGCACTGCCCACAGAGGCACGGGCTCATCACACCCTGTGGTCCCTTGCCAGCTCACAGCGATGCTGACCCTGTCAAGATGAAGGTGTTTAACTCTCCTCCCTCCTCCCCAGGCCCCTCAGCCCCCCAGCCCAGCAGAGCTGCCCAAGGAGTGAGTGAGGAGCATCCTCACCCCCAGCCCTGCTGGAGGTCAGTGAGAGCAGCCCCGGTGGGGAGAAGGGCAGTTTGCACTGCTGGGCTGTCTCCACTCCGGGGATAATCAGCCACCAGCCACGGCCTGGAGGCCTCTTTTCACCAGCAAACTCCTTTCATGGCACAAAAAGAGAACTAATTGCACTGGCAAGCGTTTGGAAATGGGTTTGGAGGGGAGGCACATCCAGGGAGCCCTAATGAGCAGAAACTTGGTTATCCAGCTCACCAGGGAGGGACAGGGGGGATAATCCCAAGTGGAATGCTTTATTGGAAAAATCAAAGGCTAATGGGCTACTTTTTAAATGGAAATCCCTGCTCCAGAATGGATTTTGAAGCACACAGCCCTTTGCCACGGATAGACCCAGCAGCAACGAATCACCCAACAAAACCAGCTATCTGCTTGCTTCTGTTTCTCTCTTAAACTGTTTTTCTGGTGCTTGAATCCCGAGGGATTCCACGTGACTTCCTCCTGAAACGCTGTGCTCAGCCTGCAGGGTGCAAGAGACTCTCTTCCTCAAGGATTTTAACAGAAAACACAACCTATTCTCAGTTTTAACCAGTCCTGTGAGGGGCCAGTCCCTCCAGTTATTTCAGACACACCGTTGGACGCAAACAGAAACAGGGATAAGGATGTTTGTGGGGATTGCTGTGCAGACCTTTGACTCCCTCATAACTAAATTAAAATAATTTCTGATTAAGAAATCTCAGCTGTTTGCAAAACTAAGTTTTGTGGAGCTCTGGTGACATCCCCTGAACCACAGGGCACAGTCATAATAAAAACAGGAAAACAACATATATCTGGTCTGAAAGAGGGAATGAAATCCTTCCATGGCCTCCTTTGTGCATGGGATAGAGCAGAGAGGGGGTTCCCTGTGAGAAGAGGTTTCCAGGCAATCCCAGCCATGGGATCACCACCCACAGCTCCTCTTTGCAGATCCTCCCCAGGCAAACTGGCAAAGGGCCCTGGGGCTGTGCAGTCCCACTTGAACATTTATTTGGAGGACTTCCACAGCAGCTTTTGTTTGTTTTTTAGTGTCCAGAGCAAAGGAGGGCTCCTCTCCCCTCTCTGAGCACCCCAGAGGCAGCAGAGAGTGGAACTTCACCAAAGCTTTCCACTCAATGAACTTCAGTCATGGGAGAAGTTGGAAGTGGGAAGGGAGGCTGAGGAGCTTTGCTTGTCCCATCCTGAAACAGCCCCGAGAGGCACAGAGGGCTCTGGGCAGGGAAAACAACCCCTGCAAAGCTGCCCAGGGTTGGCCTGAAACACAGTGGTGGTCCCATCCAGACAAGTCTCTGGCCAAGCCTAAGTTTAGACTGAGCTTAAGGCCACACCAAGTTGTTTAGGCTTGATGGAGGAAAGAGGATACTTAATTTCCCCATGACATCTCAGCTGTGCTACAGGAATTATTACTCTCAAGAGATTTCCACCACTCACATAAAACCAAATTTCAATGCATTTCCTGCTGCTTTGACCCTGTTTTCATCCTCCTGTTCTGCATGTGAAGCAGATCTTCAAGGAAGGACATCTTAACCTTAAATCCTCCTTGGAAAAATATTTCCAGAAGCAAGTTCCCAGTCAAACATGAAATCTAGAATGTCACAGAATCATTAGTGTTGGAAAAGACCTCCAAGATCATCAGGTCCTATAGAATATCTAAAACACTGATAGAAAGAGGGGTGTAGGTGAATGCTAACACCTTAAAAATAAGGAATTCATTACAAACAAAGCAAGGAAACCAGTGCAAAGCACTGGGAGTGACAACTGCTGGAGGGCTGTCCCCCTGGAAAGAAACACTTTCCTATGTGAGGGACTTTGGGGGTGTGGAAAGATCTAAGTTCAGCCAGCTGGGCCTCTGGGCAGGTGAGTTTTCTGCCATCAGGGACAGAAACCACCTGACAGGAAATAGAACAACGCAGGAGTTGGCAGGAACAGGCCAGCTCAGGGTTCTCCTGCTGTTTAGTCTCTGGATGCACTCATGTGTTTGGAACAGACTTGGTTTAACTTTGATTTACTCTTACTGGAGCCTGATTTAACCACTCCAAGGGCTCATTTTTGTGGGGCTTAAGGAACCTCTGTTAATCCTGGGTTTAGGCCCAGGCATTTTCCTGCTGCTGAGTGGAGTGACTTAGAGGTGGAAGTGCTGGCAACAAACAGGAGACAATAAGTGTGTGGCAAAGCACCGAGCAGATGTTTTACCTCCAGTGAGACAAAGGGAGTGTCCTGCACCTGCAGAGAGATCTGCTCCCCATCTATGGTGAACTTCCTGGAATACAAAGCACCTGGTGGAGAAGGGAGAGTGTTAGTCAGGGGCTGGAACAGAGGAGGGAGAGCAGAAAGGCAAAAGGGAACTGTTGAAACAGAGTTTTGAGGCTTTGGGTGTGTGGAACATGGATGGCACTGCAGTGGCTGTGCTGAGGGAGGTGGCTCTGTGAGTGCTGGGGGGGTTGAATGGACAGCCAGGATGGCGCTGGGAAAGGGGCACTTGGTATGGAATCAAATGCTCCAAGTGGGTGCACAAATCCCAGCCAGGTCCCAATCCATATTGTTCACTTTATAAAATGTGAACTGCATTGATACCTAATCTCAAACCAAGATATCCAGGTGTTGTCTGGGAAAAGGAATGAGCTGTTTCTCACTGCATTTTCCTGGATGTCTTTAAAGAAGAAAAGTTTGGGACAGAGGGAGTGGCTGTATCCAAACCACCCAGATGCTCTTTGGGTTTGTGTGATTTTAGCAGAGTTTGGTTGAAATCCCCCAGGAGTGGCCACTTTGAACCTGACCTGTGGTCAATCTGGATGACACATTCAGGGCCAAGTGCCAGCTCAGACCTCTAGGACTGATCTAGATCTAAGAAAACCATCACTATTATGGGCTTGAACTTCGCTAAGTGACAATGAAAATGTAAGTCTTGATCTTGTGAACTGTCTATGGTTGCAACAAGAACAACTTCAGAGGTGGATTTTCAGGGGTTTTCTGTAGAATTGAATCCCAGTCACGTGGGGATGTGAAGAAATGCTTTCTGCACAGCTGTTGTGTACAGCCCTTCTGTCTTGTCCAAATACCATTGTCACTGCTGCCTCTAAAACAATGTGCTGCAGCTCAAACACAGAGAAATCTCAGCTACTGGAGAGTGAGGAATTCAGATTAACAAGGAGGTCAGCTAGTGACAAGAATGCTTCTGAAAATCATCTTTGTTTCAAGGAAACAAGTGGGCTCATTCCAGTGGAAAAGAGTCTGAGCTCATAGAAACATTCACAGTGCAAGGAAATTTAGCATCTGAATCCAACATTATCACACTGTGTTTTAATACTCACTGGGAGGGGGTCTGGCCCTTGAGGGGTTTATTTTGGGTTTTTTAAACAGATCAGATCTGAAGCTGAGAAGATGATACTGTTTCATGGGAAGATGCTGCACTCCTGATCCAGGAGCAGACAACCAGGTAGGAGCTCCAATACCCCGGGAGGGAGAAGCACCATTGGATGGGCACAAACCCACTGCCACCTGTTTCTTATTTCTGGCATATTTAGTTCCCCTCCAGCATGGCTGTTGGGCTGGAGCTTAATGAGGAAAGCATGTGGTTCCCAGGCACGGCTCTGGCAACAATCCACTGACAGCTCCTGACTTGATGTACAACCTCCCAGAGAAGGGAGGACGGAAAAGGAAGAGGACAGAGCAGCCAACCACCAGGGTTACTCAGGGCCAGCGAGGGGGAGCTGTCAGGAGGAGCCTCCAGATTGTATGTCACCAGACAGGCAGAGATCAAAGGTGTCTTGCACTGCTCTTTGTTTCCCAGCCCTCATCCTGAACTGTGCAGGCAGCTCCAAAGTGAAGCAATTGCTGCTCTGAGTCGTGTCCACTCCACCCAAACCTGTGCTGGCCCACGAGTGGGATGTGACAGCAGGAATGGGCATGGGGCACGTGATCCATCCTGAACACTGGCCAGGGGAGGGGGCACTTTGGGAGCAGAGGCTGTGAATGGACACACCTCCGAGCAGCCAGGCTTAAACAAGGGAGGGATGGTCACTTTGCTTGTCTGATGGAAAGAACACCTCAGTTTGGGAGTCTCTCTGGTCACAAAAGCCTCTGAAAAAAGGGAGTGCACAGAAAAACTTCTGAACTGCCTTTTACACCCCTTGGAATTCTCTGGCTTCCCTAGGGTTCCAGGCAGAGCAGCACTGGCTTTCCATGGGTTAGGAGGTATGTAAGTTGTTCCTTGAATCTGTATTTTAATACAGGTATGTCCCCAAGCAAACCTTTTACTCTGATCCTTTTCCATCGAGTAGGAAAAAAATAGCTGAAAGGATCATAAATAATGAGCCTTTGATTTATTGCTTTCATAGCTTGAGGCTATTAACTGAAAATATGCACCTTATGGACATCTAACACCACTTGGCTTTCCTGTAATGTGCACCAGCCACTAAACAGAGTGGATTTATTTTCAAACCCTCTGCAGCCCTGCTGGAGAGAGACACTCACCAGTGTTGGCTTCGTAGTCTCCAATAAATCTCTTGGTGAGGAAACGCACAACCAGAGCTGTAAAACAATGAAAACAATTCAGGGCCTCAATGCAAACCAAAATCAACCTTTGCAGAACATGTGTAGTCTCTCACTGGAAGAATTAGCCTCATATGAAACCAAGTTAATCTTGGGATGGCTCACACGTTGTTCTGCAAATGCTTCTCCCAGCACTGACAGAGAAAGGTCTGGGGCCAGGCTGTGATATCTGATACAGAGCTTTTCACAGCTTGTCTTGGAAACGAGCCCTGGGTTCAGTGTGGGACACAGAAGTTGTTCCTTGTGACTGCAGGTAAAACAATCTGTCCTTTGCTCTGAAATAATGCAGGAAAAGACTAACAAGCCAGGAGGCTGCATCTAGTCCCAACAGCACATTTAAGCATCCCGTGCCACACAGGGAGTGAGGCTGTGGATGGAATGGTCCTTCCTGGCGAACCAAGGTAGTGAGATGTGATCACACCCAGCAGACAAACTGCTCTGCCCCCTGGGGCTCCTGCAGCACCCTGGGCCTTCTTACCCACCTTACTCTGTGGCTTTTACATTAGAACAGTCTCCTTTTTCTTGATATATTACACCGCTTAAAATCCCATTAGGGCAACAGTAACTTATATTCCTGCAGTGCTTTCCTCTCAGTACTTCCTGGTAACTTGCAAAACCACTTAATTACCGGCTAAATAAAATGGTTTATTCTGCAAACAACTCTTATTACGCATTTCATTTAAAATAATTTCATTTTTCTCACTGTGGTCACCCTTTAGCACCCTCAGATGAAATTGGCTCTGCAATAATCTTCAACAAACTAATTCAAAATAACGGGAAAATGTGGCTGCTTCAAAGCCAAGCCAATTCAGTATTTATTCCACAGAGTCCTGTGGAATCTCAGACGTAATCAATCAGATCTGGTTTTAATACTCTCTGTACTCACCAACCATATATTCAAAAGCATAAATGCTCATTTTACCCTCTTTTCTTTCCCTCTCCGTTGGAGAATAATACAGAAGACACCTCTTGCAGGCTCCTATCTGTGTGCAGAGTACACACCCCTTGCGGCAGGGGCTGAGCCGCTGGTCCCGCGTTGGGTTGTGCAGATTCAGCCGCGGGGCAATAACTGACACGAACCCATCGAGACCCCGCCGTGAGTCCCGACCCGCCCGCGCTGCGCCCTCCCCTGCGCTCCCACACCCCCACAGCGAATCTGCCCCACTTTAACAAAACCCCATTAAACTGTGGGAGCTGCAGCGAACTCGCAGCGTGGCTGTGCCCGAGGAGCAGCCGAGCGGGCTGGAGGAACGGCAGCACCTCCGTCCTTACCTGTCTTGCCCACGCTGCTGCCGCCCAGCACCACCAGCTTGAGGATCTTGGTGGGCGCGCAGTCCAGCGCGGGGCACTCCGGGATGGGCAGCAGCAGGAAATTAGGGCAGTACTGAGCCATGGTGGCCGCGGGGATGAGCCGCATGCCAGACTCGGGAGCTGCTCGGCCCGGCCCGGCGCGGGGCAGAATTTGGAAAGCGGCCCCGGAGCGCTCGGTCCCGGCTTCGGCTCCTCGGGGGGAGCAGCGCTCTCATCGCCCCGAGCAGCCTCCCCAGGAATGCGGCAGCGCCAGGACTACTCTGCCCGTTGCCTCCGCTCAGACAGCGACTTGGGAAAGCCAAAGGGAACTTTTTGATCGGCCCCCGTGAAAACTGACTCCTGCCTTGCTCAGCCAATCACAAGAGGAACGAGGACATTCCTGGAGCCGGGCACGGGGAGCCTGAGCCTCCATCCGCTGCTCTGCCTCCGCTTTATCTCTCCCCACGGCCTGTTTCGGGGCTGTCCCTTGGCTCTCTGCTAAAACGAGCTCCCTCTGTTTTCCAGCCACCACGACACAGTCACCCCCATGCTCTGCCCTAATTCCACTCTGAATAATCCGGTTCTGCCTGTCCAGTTCCTTTGCGTTTTCAATGGGCTCCAACTCCGCTCGCTGTTGTTCTCCCTGTCCTATTGTGTCCTGCACTTGGGCCCCTTTGGAGCACTGGTGGGACACTCCTCTTCAGGAAAACAACCACATTTTCTCCCCCTCAGAGTTTCCAGGCAGCTGTGGGGTTTTCCCAAATCCCAGCTGACATGTGTGTCCTCCAGGATACATTTGATCCACTGGTTTGTACGTGTTGTTGGTCCTAATGGCCTGCTGGAAGGTGGGGCAGCCTTCGGGTGGGACAGAGCAGCTTCTCCCAACATGGAAAAGGGAATTTAGGGCTGGTGACAGCCTTGGGAAGCTGAGGAAGGACTCAGCATCCTTCGGTGGGGTGAGCCAGCCAGAGGGAGTGAAAGAAGAATGACTTCCATAGGAAAAGTGAGCATAGCTTTGGGCCAGCTGGGGCTGCCAGGCCTGTTGGAGTGACAGGGTGGAACTGGAACCACAACCAGCTCCCAGTTCCCAGGGATAATGAACAGGGAAGAAAATGGGAAGAACACTGGGGAGGGAATGACCCAGATAAAGCAAAACTGCAAATAATACAAACCAGATGGAAACAAAACGACAGAAAATGCAGTTGGAGCATTTCTTCATTGAAAGGCTCATTCTCCAGAGAGGTCTGCAGGGCAGGAGCTGCAGAGCCAAGCCCGGTGCAGGCAGAGGAGCTCTGGGACATGGATCCTGTCCCGCTGTGTGGGAGACACGGAAACGAGAGCGGCACCACGAGCTGATCCACCCACAGCCCTGGGGGACCGGAGGATGCAGATCCTTCCCGAGCTCCGCGCGCTCCCGCAGGAAGGAGTGGGCTCAGCTCCCTGTGGGGAGGCTGGAGGTTCCAGGGAGTGCCCAGCTGTGCCACAGCACCGCCTGCACCCCCAGCACACCCCCCAGCTCTGCCCAGCAGGGCCCGAGGGCAGCGCTGGAGGGGGAGGCACAACCAGAGGCTGGGAAATCAGAGCTGGTCCCCAGGTCGCTGCCCCTTCCCAAAACTCTGGAAACCACGGTCTCAGTTTCCACACCAGCATTGAGAGGATGTGAACAGTCTTTACAAAAATCCAGCTTTAGGACAGAGCAGTCCAGTGAAATCAGCACAAGAATCTGAAGATTTATGGACATGTCACTTCTGTAAGGTCCTGTTTCCCCTCCAAGAACTACTTGTGCAGCAGTATTTGTGCAAGCACTGGGTGTTATGACTGTGACCATCATGACAGTCAGCTGATGAAGAGGTGGAAAAAACATTTGGAGGCTCACACAGCTCGTGGTCCTGGGAGGGAGCCTCCAGATCATGTGTCTTTGGGGACACAGTTCCTGAGGGAATGGTGTTCAAGTCATCCACTATAAATTTGCTTCCAGACTGAAAACACTAAAACACTACAAAAAAAAATCTTTTCCAGGAAATTTCATTCCCAGGCTGCTTTAATCTCCCACAGGTTTTGTAAGAACAGGCAAAACGAGAGGAGAAAGAGGAAAAAGCTCAAAACCTTGTGGGCAATTAATAGAGTACTTTGAAATGTGTTCTTGAGCTGGACATGTTGTAAATCTGGGATTAGAAGCTGTGTGTCACTGTCTGCCTCTTCCAGCGAAAAGGAGGTTGGAACCTTTGTTCCATTTTGCTATTAAAAGCATGTGTTGGTGAGTAATGTAAAAGTGTTCATCACAACAGTCCTCCTAAGCAGGAGGATATCCATCAGCTTCTAGGTGGCCACGGGAGTCTCAGCCCAGGAAAAAGGCCAGAGGAGTTAAACAAGATCATGAAGAATATTCTGTATGAGCAAAGACATTCCTAGCTGAAAACACAACTTGTGGCTTGTTCCAAGGTTGACTGAAACAATTAAAGTCCTTCTGGGACACCCAATGCCGTGCCAGTGCTGAGGGATCCCCTGAAGTGAGTCAGTTGGAGCCACACAAAGCTGGAGGCTGAGCTTTAGGCTGGATAAACGTAAGGCAGAGGAAAGAATGTAAACTGAGCTTAGAGGATGCTGAGCTTGGCCGTGGGATGTGAAAAGGGGAGCCAGGACCAGGCACGGAGCAGCGTGAGGAGCTGGGAGAGCTGCTGCCCATGTGCTGGAGGGGTGGCTGCTGGTGCTGACACAGGAGAGGACATGTGTGGGGGCAGGATGGGGAAAGCAGTGGTGCAGGAAATGTTGAACTGCTGCTTTTGGCAGCTGGGAGGGCTTCTGGCTGCTTAAATCAAATGTGAAAGCAGTTTTAGGCTGCGTGTTGGAAGCAGAGCAGTGGGTTGGTTTCTAGTTCCTTTGCAACAGGGTTCAGTCTGAATTTCTGATGCACCAGCCCAGGATTCTTGTGCTTCTGCCCAAGGCTTGTTCCACTGGGTGCAGAAATCTCTGCCCAGAGAGAAGGGCTTTGGGTAAAAATAAAAAACCAGCATATTCTCCAAAAGCTTCAAATCTATTCTCGAGTTCCTTATAACTTTTAGCCCGTAATTGTGAAAGAATTCAAGTGAGATATAAAACCAACCCCAGAGGTTTTCCAGCCTGATCCTTCTCTGATTTTCTAAATTGTCAGAACAGTCTTTTCACTGAGTGAAACCATGCAGAAGGATTCACACTCTTTGACACTGTATAACCCTGGGCATGTAGAATAACAATTGTTTTTAAAGGAGGCTTTCATTGTTTGTGCACAATGGACTTATATTTAGCTAAGAAACCCATGTTTTAAATTTAAATTCTCTTGGAAAAACAATAGCTTAAGTTAGAGGGAGAATGTTTGCAAAACTGAGAGTGACTTTGGGAACATTTGGATGGTTCTGGAGATTTCACAAACCACTCCTTGGGTTGCTCATGCAAAGATTTGTGCCTTTGCATGTTGTACATAAATTGTGTTATTTCCACACCAGATATTTTACAGATTTATTTGTTGGTCTGTGTTGCTTTTGGCTCTGCTTTTATAAGATTTTCTATTTATATTGTTTTTGGCCCTCCTACACATCTTCAGAGATGAAGCTTTCCAAAAATAAAACTATTTGCCATGACCACAGTGCTTGTCCCAGGGGGATGTCAGGTTGCTGTTAAAGCTGGCTGTAATGATTCCTCACACGTTGTACAAAAGGAGTGAGAGATGAGCAGAGCCAGAGCGACCTAAAGATCCCAGAACACCGGGAAGAGGTTGCCCTTCCTGCCAAAAACGATCTTCCCTCCAAAAGTCCCTTTGTGACAGCTGCATTTGCCTCTAGGACACCTTTGGTACAGTATGTTGATGTCAGGGGGGCTTGGATGGAGAAACACGGCTCATTTTGGAGCAGAAATGGTGAATGTGGCCCTGGGGAAAGGCCTCTTGCCTTGGCAGATGCTGAGATAAAACTCCCCTGCTCCTGAATCCATCCCAACAGCAGCACTCTGATCCTTGCAGCTCTGGCTGATCCTCTCTGCTGCAAACTCAGGGCCCAAAAGGTCAATTCTTACCCTGCACTCAGCAAAAACTGTGCTTTAACCACCTTTTTGCACCCAGGGACTAAACACCCTCAAAGGTGGGGGAGGCAAAAGAGGAGGAGAGAAGAAAGGAGCAGAAAGGGATGTGACATGCTTGAGGAACCAGAGTTTGTGTGCCTGGGGTTTCACCTTGCACAGAGCCCAGCTGTGTGCCAAGTGGATTAAAAGTGCATCTGTGTGCTCCAGCAGTAACCTCAGAAGGTGTTTTGGGGACAAGGCCACGGGTTTAGCCCCATAATTATACCCAGCACCAAGTTGTTCTGACCCTGAGGCCAAAGGGGGAGGAAACGTGCCCAGATGCTGCTGTGCCAGCTGTGATAAATCACATTGGGTTCTGCCTGGGGGTGTGAGAGAGAGCATTTAAATGCACAGTTCAGTCTGGTGAAACACTGCTCAGACTCCACTGTTTCTGGGTTTCCTGCCCCTGATTTTGGTGCAGTGCTGTTGGTGGCAGCCCTGTGAGGAGCAAATGTCCTTTTTCACTTCCAGGACGTTTTGTGTGGGTGGGTTTGGGGTTGCTGAACCCCCTCCCTGGGGAGGCTGCAGTGGGTGACGTGGAGAGCTCAGGGTGCACCAGGAACATCACTGCAGGCAGTGACTCAGAGAGGATGGAAACATCCTGGCCTCGGCAAAACTCTGTGCTTTGGGAACTGACCCAGCCTCCCTTCCCTGCAGATATTCCCACGGGATCAGGGCTGGGGGATGGCACTGGTGCTGCTGTGCTGGGGGGGTGACAGGGGGCTCCAGCCAGGGGCTGGGGGGTGGCACTGGTGCTGCTGTGCTGGGGGGGTGACAGGGGGCTCCAGCCAGGGGCTGGGGGGTGGCACTGGTGCTGCTGTGCTGGGGGGGTGACAGGGGGCTCCAGCCAGGGGCTGGGGGGTGGCACTGGTGCTGCCGTGCTGGGGGGGTGACAGGGAGCTCCAGCCACCTTTGGACACCCTCAGCTCATGGCTAACGTGACAGAGGAGCCAGGCTCCTTCCATCCTGGACACAGCCTGGAGACCTGAACCAGCCAGAGGACAAACATCCCCACCCAGCCCTGGCTGCCCAAGGGAGGATTCCTCTGAGCAGCATTTGCCTTTGGGGTGTGCTGAGGGGAGAGCTGTGTGGTGGCTCAGGAGCGTTTTCCACTCCTTTTCCCTGGGTTTACAATGGACACTGATTCCCTTTCCAGCACTGTGCTCTGAAAGGGCCTTTTTGTGGTTGTGCTGGAGCAGGACACTCTGTGTGGGACAGCAAAGGGTCACTGGGGCAACACCACTGTCCCATTCCCACCAAATCCCATTTGTGGGTGCTCCCAGCCCCTGGGAAGAGCCCTGGGAGTGGCAGTTCCATCGTGCTCCAGGGTGGCCGTGGGGGGTGGTGACATCCCCCAGCTCCCCATGGCCATCCTCCAGTTCCACCAGTGACACCTGCACTGCCCATCCCAGTGAGGCTCCAGCCTCCACTCTGGGCCAAGGAAACATCTCATTGGGGCCTCCAGGCTCCTGCCTGAGCCCAGGGAATCAGGGAATCACGGAATCACAGATTATCCCAAGTTGGGAGGGACATCCAGTCACTGTAGAATCACAGGGTTAAGGCTTGTTAAGGCTTGGAAGGACCTTAAAGCTCATCCAGTTCCACCCCCTGCCATGGGCACGGACACCTCCCACCAGCCCAGACTGCTCCAAGCCCTGTCCAACCTGGCCTGGGACACTCCCAGGGATGGGGCAGCCACAGCTTCTCTGCCCAACCTGTGCCAGGGCCTGCCCACCCTCACAGGCAGCAATTCCTTCCCAATATCCAACATAAATCTCCCCTCTTTCAGTTCACACTCATTCCCCCTTGTCCTGTGGCTCCTGTTCCTGAGGAACTTTCCTCCCCCCGTGGGAATCCAGGTTGGCACAGCCCCCTCCAGAGCCCTGGAGTGAGGGGGTCCTGCAGTGATGGAAGGGCCTGGAAGGGAAGGTGTGAGGGCACTGGGGGCACTTGGTGTGTTCAGCTGGAGAAGAGGAGGCTGAGGGGAGACCTCAGTGCAGTTCCAGCTTCCTGGGCAGGGGCAGAGGAGGGGCAGGCACTGATCTCTGCTCTGTGGGACCAGGGACAGCACTCAGGGAATGGCTGGAGCTGTG
>VWZD01012249.1:35867-57474 GCA_013396695.1 Sakesphorus luctuosus
TTCCAGCAGGTCGACACTCCCTCCCAACTTGGTGTCATCAGCAAATTTGCTGATGATGGACTCAGTCCCCTCATCTAAATCATCAATAAAGATGTTAAACAGGACTGGCCCCAACACTGACCCCTGGGGACACCACTGGTGACCAGCTGGAGGCAGCTCCATTCACCAGCACTCTCTGGGCCCAGCCCTCCAGCCTCTCCTGACCCAGCAGAGGGTACACCTGTCCAAGCCATGGGCTGCAGCTTTTCCAGGAGTACATTATGGGAGACAGTGATGGATTGAGTTTTGCTGGACTGTAAGTTTTGGGTTCATGCTTTTCTGAGGGGTTTCAAGAAGGATTTCTGGTTGCAAAAGGTTGTACTTGGGGTGATTTGGATATTTCAAACAGAATTAAGAGTCTGCAGTGTTTGGATTCTGCATAAATAACAGCACAGGGCTGGTGGAGGATCAAGAGGAAACATTAAAGAGCAAAGATGGAGGGAATGAGGGAAGGGCCAGATCCCAAGTGGGAGCCTGACATCAGGTGTTGGTGGATGAAAATGGAAAGAGATGCATAAACCACTCTGATGTAAAAAACTAAAAAAAAACATGTTGGTATGGTGTAGTTGTTGTTTTACAGGCCAAGGGAACCCATATGGATGTGCAGTGATATCTTTCAGTTGTACCTAAATTAAGTTCTCTCCTCATTGTGTTGCTGGAAACTCAAGGTTGTCTCAAAATGCATCACAGACTTGGTGTATCAGCCTTAAATTAGGCAAGGCCAAAGCACTTGAGGTGATCTGTGTTTGTGTCTGATAAAATCTGTGTTTCCATTCCTTTGGGGCTCTGTAACTGTGCTTCTCTTGTCCACAAATAAAGTTAGAAAATGGCAGTATTTCTAATGGGAAGTGTCAGTGAAGGCAAGATTTTTGTCAGGAATTCTTTATATGAGATGCAAATAATACAGAGCCACATCAGCCCTTTGTGCAGTTCACACCAACAGGTGTTTTTATCCCATGGTTTCTGTCCTTTAGTTTTAGAAGTTCTGTGTCCTACAAGTTTCTTGGCTAAATTGGTGTTTCTGGGTCACTGTGACTCACCTGATGTTTTAATAAGTAAGAAAAACTTCTTGTGTTAATTTTCAAATAAATTCAATAGCAGAAAACCCTTTGTTGCATCAGGCAACTAATTCTGGCTCCTGGAGCTGAGTGTTAGAATGAAACCTTGGTACCTTTATAACAAATAAAGCATCACAGTCATTTTCTTTTGAAGAACACAGCAAACATGGGGTGCTAATTCTCCACTTTGTTTTTACAGCAGTGCTCTGAGATCTGTTGGGTTTGTTTAGGAGGTTTTTATTCTCTCTAACGTGAACATGTTTTTTTGTAGGGCGCCAATGCCTCTGCTTTGGAGAAAGAGATTGGTCCTGAGCAGTTCCCTGTGAATGAGCATTATTTTGGCTTGGTCAATGTAAGTGAACTTTTCTGTGCTTGCAAAACTGTTCTTTAATTCATACCCTAATTTGAATTTAACAGGATTGTCTGTGGGATCTTTATTGATGGGCAGTTCTCACTTGGGGTGGGATTCTGCACAGGCACCTCATCCTGCAATGGGGGCTGTGCCTGGTTATGACCAAGATGGAAATTCCACCTGAAATACAGAGTATTTGTTTTAAAGCCTTTGAGAGAGACCTTCCCACTCTGGTACATTTGCAATGACACGGTTTTAGTGCAGAGTGGGAGCTAATGAAGTGTGCACATGGTTCACATGCTCTCCTGGGGAAGAGGGGATGGATTTTACCCTGAAGCTGCAGGTTTGGGGACAGCTTAAAATGGGAATGTGTCCCTGGTGGGAGCAGCAGGAGCTCCTTCTGCAGGAGCATTTCCAGGGCAGGAATGGCAGGGACTTGGCCAGGAATTCCTTTTTGATTTTCTCCCAGCCTTGTGTCACCGTGTGTCCCCCCAGAAGGCTGTACTTCGTCTCAGTCTGTGTGTGGGTCTGATTGACTGAGATTAGCTCAGGTGGTTGGAACTTGGTTGTAGTAATGCCAAGATCATGGGTTCAACCCCCTGTGTGGGCCATTGACTTAAGAGTTGGACTCCATGATCCTTGTGGGTCCCTTCCAGCTCAGAATGGTCTGTGATAATGATTGACTGGGATCTGGTCAGATCCTGGCAATGGGATCTCTTGGGCAGCAGCACTTGTCTGCCTGATTAGCTGTGGAGAGGATGGATGTTGATCCCTTGGGCCTGTGACATCTTCCCCCAGGGAAGAGAGGGAGTCACTTCATGCAGACAGTGGTTCTGTGGCTCCTGTTTGGGATGGGGAAGTGCAGGTTTGGCACAACTCACTAGAAACGGGGATATTTGTGTCTGCTGCTCCTCTGGGTGTGTTGTGTTGAGAGCTGAAAGATGCTCAGTCTCTTCACACACCAAATAAGGCCGTAGCTCCGAAGTGATATTAATTGCTGCTCATTAGAACCCCATTAATTGCCTTGTGGGTGGGTTTGTGCCAGGCTGTGTTTGCAGACACCCAGCAGAGCTCTGCTCCTTAAGGACGGTGTTAATGGCCATTCCAAAGCTGCTGAGGTTTGCACAGGAGGAGAAAAATGGGAGGCATCTCCATTGTAACATAAATAGCAGAGAGTTGAATAGTGTGAGGAGGAAAAATAGCAGCCTAAAAATACCCAGAGTT
The DNA here is from genome assembly GCA_013396695.1 of Sakesphorus luctuosus. NCBI lineage: Eukaryota > Metazoa > Chordata > Aves > Passeriformes > Thamnophilidae > Sakesphorus > Sakesphorus luctuosus. The sequence goes on from VWZD01012249.1 coordinate 38,541, forward strand.
ATTATAACCACGTCCATTCTGTGTTTTGAAGGACAGAACATGACTAACACTGTTGGGCTTCCTTTCTTGCAGCCGGTTTCTTTCGGGTCATGATTTTCATATCATTGTTCTGCAGAGCTTTTGCCTGAGTTATTTCCAGTCCTTTCACCATTTGGAGCATTTTAGAGGGTTTCATGGCTTCAACATCAATGCTCTTGGACATGTGGTTGCACTGCAGATAGAGGCAGGTGTGGGACTGGTGGCCAATGGAGGCTGCAACATTTGGGTTTAATAGTTATTTTCTTTTTGGCTCAGTGAGCTGAGCCAGCCTGGCTGCAGTGAAACTGTGCTAAAGCCACTGCAGAGGATGTGGGAGAGGGGGACAGCCTGCTGAAATAGTTTCTATGTAATGTAGTGCAGGAGGGATAGAACCATGTTTGCATTCCAGAATTTCATCTGTTCTCATTTTAAGAACCTTCTATGTTAAAATAAGCTTTCTGACTTTACATTGGGCACGTTCTTAGGGAGTTAGGTAATGCTGACTCTAAAAACAGGCAGTTTTAAGCAAAACCCCCCATGGTTTGGCATCTATTTAAAGTATTTATTTGTACCAGAGGAACCAAAAAGCTTTTAAAATCTTTATTCCTTTTTCTTTCATTTGTGTTTTAGATAATGTTAGACTTTATGCACAGTTGGTGTAAGTGATCTGTGCATGCAGGTCCAGGTTTGGAGCAACTGCCTTGAAAATCTGGGTTGGGGGCTCTGTTAAAGACAAATGGTTAGAGCCCTCTTCTTTTTCAGGCAGAATTTCTAGCAAAGTTCAGGTCATAGTTGGAAAGATCTGGTTGCTTTGTAGTTCTAAACACCAACTGGTTGTAGTTCCAGTGTGATGCTGCCACATAACACTGGCCATTTGTGTAGGACTCTAATACAGAGAGGGGCAGATCAATAACTGAGACATTCAGAGGTTTCCCAAGGCCCTGAGTTGCTCCAAGTTGCAAGGGTTTTGTTCCAACATGAAAAAAGACAGATTTGCTGGAATAAAATGCATCACTTAGTCTTGTTGTGAAGTACTTGGCAAGTTGTGAAATACCTGAAATGCTCAAGGAATAAAAGTTCTTCCACATTGCCCTCTGTAAAGGTGGTAGCAAAGAGAGTGGAAATACTACTTAGAAGGAGATTTTAAACCCTAACTCATGCTGTGGGGTGAATTTTTCACCACATCACTTGGACTACTATAAAAAAAAAGGATATTCNTCAGGCATTGGAATGGGCTGCCCAGAGAGGGGGTGGATTCCCCATCCCTGGAGGTTTTTCAAGTGAGCTTGGCCGTGGCACTGAGTGCCATGATCTGGTAAAGGGACTGGAGTTGGCCCAAGGGTTGGACTTGATGATCTCGGAGGTCTTTTCCAACCCAATCCATTCTGTCATTCTGTGATTCTCTGGATGTGGCACTGAGTGAGAATCCACATCTTGATCCAACTCCACTGTGATCACCAGCCCAGGGCACTGAGTGCCCTGGGCTGGTGATCACAGTGGGTTGGATCAAGGGTTGGACTTGATGATCTTGGAGGTCTTTTCCAACCCAATCGATTCTATGATTCTGTGATTCTATGAAAACATCTCACTGTCAGGAATTTCTAAAGCTATTTGGATGGAATTTTAGTTCTTTAAGTCCTTTAACTCTTCCATTTAGTTTGGTTCTAACAATTTATCTCCTGTGTGGGCAGCATCAAAGCAAGACATGTATGACCAGTTGCCTTCCTGCTTTTTGACATGATTTTTCCATGAACAGAGTCCTGAAATCTCTTTAACTCCTTATATTGCAAACTTTTTTGAGTTGATGCACCCTGACTTTCCATTTTTTTAAGATGCTCATTTCTCATTCTCTCTTAATGTCCTGAGGTGATTACAGACAGATACCACAGATACCTCACCTGAAAACAGTAATATTTAATGAGACTTTTAGTAGTTTTGTCTAATTTGATAGTCTTGCCTATTTTGTGTTGTATGCAAATTTATTTAGTAAGTTTAATTAGCATGGTATTTGTTTTTCTAGGTCACTAACAAGCATGTGAGTGAGGCTCTATCCTAATTGTTTGCTCAGCTTACATGTTTATTTTCCTCAGTCAATAAGTTTTAACTGTTGTTCTGTGTTGTTTGACACAGTATAAATTCCTGTTAATGTATCTGTAACCTGTAACCCCCTCACTGTGTGAACTGAACTGTCTCAGTCAGCAAAGTGATTGTTGAGATCATTCTGCTGAAGTGGCCACACCAGATGTTGGTGAGCACTGGCTGGGCCTCTGAGTGCCACTCACCCAAACAGTCTGTGCTCTGGAGGCACATCTGTGAGCTTTGTTGGCTTATTTGAAGTGTTTTGCTGTCATTTTTGGATTCATTTAAAATATTTTGCTCTGGGTGCTCTGGAGATGCAGAATCTCCCGACCAGAATGTGTGTGGAGTGGCAGACCCAGGGTTTGTGTCACTGCCTTGGAGCCCCAGCCAGGCAGCAGCTGCAGAGCTGTGGGTTGGCTGATGTGGGGCTATCTCAGTGTCCCTCCCTCGCAGCCCTGGGGCTGCCCCTGGGGGTGCTTATCACTGAGTGGCAGTGCCCTCAGGCAGGGCTGGGGACAGTGCTCGCTGCATTCCCTGCTCCAGACAGTCCATTACAAACAGGAAATAGTTATTGATTATATTAGTAATTCATAATATTTATTTTATTTCATGGCCTTGGCACCCCTCCGTTCTCACGGTGAGCGCTGCTGTGTCTCCAGAGCTTTTGCTTTTGTGACAATCCCTTAATTACTTTTGATGTGTATTCCCACTATCCCTGTATCCTTGTCTCTTCCTTCCCTTGCTGTTCCCAGCAGGCTCAGTCTTTCACACCATCCCTGCTTGTATTTCCCCACTAAATGAACTCTGTATTTCCCCACTAAATGAACTGTATTTCCCCAGTAAATGAACTGTATTGCTCCAGAAAATGGACTCTCTCTTTCCCCACTAAATGAACTGTGTTTCCCCAGTAAGTTAACTCTATTTCCCCAGTAAATGAACTGTATTTCCCCAGTAAGTGAACTCTGTTTCCCCAGTCAATGAACTCTGTATTTGCCCAGTAAATGAACTCTTATTTCCCTAGTAAGTGACCTATATTTCCCCACTAAGTGAACTCTGTTTCCCCAATAAATGAACTGTATTGCTCCAGAAAATGGACTCTCTATTTCCCCAGTAAATGAACTGTATTTCCCCAGTAAATGACCTCTGTTTCCCCAGTAAGTGAACTCTATTTCCTCAGGAAATTAACTCTTTATATCCCCAGTAAATGAACTTTATTTGCCCAGTAAATGAACTCTATTTCCTCAGTAAATGAACTCTTTCTTTCCCCAGTAAATGAACTGTATTTCCCCAGTAAGTGAACTCTATTTCCCCAGTAAATTAACTGTATTTCCTCAGAAAATGGACTCTATTTCCCCAGTAAGTGAACTCTATTTCCTCAGGAAATGAACTCTGTATTTGCCCAGAAAATGAAGTTTATTTCCCCAGTAAATGAACTCTGTATTTCCCCAGTAAATGAACTCTGTATTTCCCCAGTAAATGAACTCTGTATTTCCCCAGTAAATGAACTCTGTATTTCCCCAGTAAATGAACTCTGTATTTCCCCAGTAAATGAACTCTGTATTTCCCCAGTAAATGAACTCTGTATTTCCCCAGTAAATGAACTCTGTATTTCCCCAGTAAATGAACTCTGTATTTCCCCAGTAAGTGAACTCTATTTCCTCAGGAAATGAACTCTGTATTTGCCCAGAAAATGAAGTTTATTTCCCCAGTAAATGAACTCTGTATTTCCCCAGTAAATGAACTCTGTATTTCCCCAGTAAATGAACTCTGTATTTCCCCAGTAAGTGAACTCTATTTCCCCACGAAGTGAACTCTGTATTTCCCCATTAAATGAACTCTGTATTTCCCCAGTAAGTGAACTCTATTTCCCCAGTAAGTGAACTCTGTTTCCCCAGTAAATGAACTCTGTATTTCCCCATTAAATGACCTCTGCATTTCCCCAGCAATTACCCCTGACACCCAGCATTCCCAGTGCCCCTCTGTGCCCCTCTGACTGAGCAGCCTCTGGCCCTGCTGTTGGCAGCCCTGCTACAAAGCCGTTTATTCTCCTCTCTTCTGTTTTGACCAGTTCGGCAATACCTGCTACTGCAACTCAGTCTTACAGGCACTTTATTTTTGTCGTCCATTTCGGGAAAAAGTGTTGGCATACAAGGTGCAGCCCCGAAAGAAGGAGAGCCTCCTGACCTGCCTCTCTGATCTCTTCAACAGTATTGCCACGCAAAAGAAGAAGGTGGGAGTCATCCCACCCAAGAAATTTATATCCCGACTGAGGAAGGAAAATGGTAAACGGGGATATGAGTGGTTTTTAAGGCTTGGAAAATGTAAATGCAACTTCCTTTTTGAGTCTGAATTGTCAAGTTTTAACTTGTTTCTTGAAGGGTTTTGTGGTGGGAATTTCAAACCTCTGGGGCTGTACCAGCACTGGGCTGGTCCTCTGAGGGTTATCCTGGTGTCTTTGTTGCTGGGCTTGCTCAGAGCCTGTGCAGAGCCTGTGCACATGCCCCAGCATTCCTGTTACCCACACTGGCAGCTCTGTGGGGCTGTGCTGCAGTCAGCACACCCCAGGGCACTGCTCCAGGCTGGCCTGGGCCAAACGGGCAGCAGGACTTGGCCAGAGCTGAACCCTGAGGAGACTCAGCCCCTCCCAGCCTGCCCTCACATTTGTGGTGGGATGGATTCCTTGGGATGAGACTCAGCCCCTCCTGTCCTGCCCTCACATTTGTGGTGGGATGGATTCCTTGGGATGAGAACTCGTGGTTATTTCCCAGGGCTGTTGGTGAGGAAAAGTTCTGGATGTTGAGTTATCATCTCTGCTTGAACTTGAAAAGATAACAAAGTTAGAGTAGGGGATTTTTGCCCCTTGATGCTGGACTTAATGAGCTGATGGCCCAGGGCAACACATCTGAATTTCTTCATTTCTCTCCCTCTCCAAAGAAAAGGAAAAAACCTACAACCCCCTGCCCCTCGCCCCAACTCCAAACTAATTATGGTTTTCTTCAGTTCTGAGAAATGCCCCAATGAAGTTTCCTTAATGTTATTTTTCAGCTGTGTGTTTGTTGCAACCTGGGGATAAACCAAACACCCTTTGTGGGAACAGCAACGTGCAATTCTTCAAACCCCCCCAAGTGTCACCCCCAGTTGTGTAACGGGGCAGAGGAGGGGCAGGGCATGCACTGAGTGCTGGAAGCATTTTAACTTGGTGTTATGAAGGAGCTGCATTTTTTCATTCTTGGTCTCTTCCTTTGCAGAATTATTTGATAATTACATGCAGCAGGATGCACATGAATTCCTGAACTACCTACTTAACACTATTGCTGACTTGCTGCAAGAGGAGAAGAAGCAGGAGAAGCAGAATGGGAAGCTGCAGAACGGCAGCGTGGAGAGTGACGAGGGAGACAAGCCTGATCTGACGTGGGTCCATGACATCTTCCAAGGAACACTAACCAATGAAACCAGATGTCTTAACTGTGAGGCTGTACGTGCAAACCACACCCAGACCCCTTAGAGCCTCCCCAGGGGCTGCAGCCTCTGCCCCAATGCTGAGCCCCCTTTTTCATTCATTAGGGTGGATGAAATTGCACTCTCCCTGTTAAAATACGGAGCAGAGCCTATTCTAGGAGTGTCTCACCTCTGTGAAGGGGTGTTGCTCAGCAGAGCGTGGTGTTTGCCTTGTTCTCCTCCCTGTTCCCAGCCAGGCATGCCCCACCTGGCTGATCCAAGCTGCCTTTTTGTCTCCTTGTTACTGCCTGTGTCAGTGGCTGACAGTTCATGTCGTGTTCCTCCATGAGAGCTGCTCCCTCTTTGTTTAACTCAGGGGTGAACTGAGTTGCTGTTGGAATTCTCTGCTTGGTGCTGGTCTGTGGCCACTCTTCTTTGAGAGCAAAAGCAGTGCCATGAAATCCAGAATTAGAACCACACCACCTTCAGACTAGAAATTTGTAGTTAGTCATATGCTCTGACTTAATAGTTCTAAAAAAATGAAAACCCAGATGGAGATACAAAAAAAAACCAGAGAAGTGATTACAACAGAAAGGACCATTCTTGGCATTTTAGATCTAAAGTTACAGTGTGGTGAAGAGAAGCTCTAAAAAGTGACATTAAGAGGGTTCTATCTCAGGGATTTTGAAATGAAATGTGAGTGTTCCACAAATGTAAAGATGGTTTTCCTCCCTCCTAACCCATTTAATTGAAGAGCCATCTGCCTGTTCCTGCCTTTCCTCTGAGTGGCTGTTACACCCTGAAATGCAGCAAGAAGCTGTAGCAGTCTGCAGAACAGAGTGGAATGTGAGGAAAGCTTCTCTGAGGGGTTAGAAACTTGGGTTTGCCACTGAAATAATCAGATGTGTCTTCAAGTCTTGAGGGGGAGAGATGTTTGCTAAGGAAGGCTTTTGAGGTTGGGGTTTTGTGCGTTATTTCATGGGTGTTGGGGTTTGGATTGTTGTTGGTTTGGGGTTTTATTTAATACTCCTCTTTGGATTTTCATAACACATCAGATTATTTCTGCAGTTTAGTTTGCCTCAAGAAAGGACCTGTATGTGTGTGTATATTTAGTTTTTACCACTGAGGACATTGCACCATTCCAGAGATGGTTCAAAGAAATCTGCCAGTTCTAAACAGCTACCAAATCCCTCTTCTTATTTCTTTTTTAAGGTTAGTAGCAAAGATGAGGACTTTCTGGATCTCTCGGTTGATGTGGAACAAAATACATCCATTACGCATTGTCTAAGGTAAACAGGATTATTGGGGAAGGGAAGAAACACCTGCCCTTGGTCAGGAGGAAAGAGCCTGGTTTAGTAGCTCTGTGTGGTAAAATATTGTGGGGTTTCAGTGGTTTGGGTAGTTAATGAGTACTAATGGCATGTAAGATTGATTTTCACTTTCTTTAATGGGCATTTGAATTTGCTCCATTGTACAGTGAGGGTTTATCAAAACTAAACAGGCTGTGTTTGGCTTCATCATAAATCCCTGATTATTTTAATATTGTTCCAGCATTTCAGCTGCCTGCTCCTCATGCTCAGGGTGAGGTTTGTTTTCCCTGGGTTGCTCCATGTGTTTGTGTGGTAGATCCCAGGCTTAGCAGCTGCTTGGACCCTAAAGCTGCTCCCAGCTCTGGTATTGAGTGGCTGATAATGGATGTGGAGCTGCTGGGGCTGGAGGATAACCCAGACCTTGGCTGGGCAGTGGCTGTAGAGCTGAACATCTCATTTCTGCCACCAAAGAAAACATGGAGTGGCTACTGATGCCAGCAAAACTCAAACACCTCATTGCTGTTTCTTACCTTTCCTGCCCAGAAAATATGCAGTTAGTACTTGAGGGGCTGATGTCCAGGTGTTTCCAGCTGAACATCCCAGGACTGGGACAAAAACACCTGAGCCATGTGAATAAAAGGAGCTTCATTTTCCATGTGTTGTTTGGGTTTCTTCAGCATTACCTGGATGGTCTGGAATATTCCTGCTTATCCCATTCTTCTCTCCTGTCCACAGGGGATTTAGTAACACTGAAACTCTATGCAGTGAATATAAGTACTACTGTGAGCAGTGCCGCAGCAAACAGGAGGCACAGAAGAGGTAAGGGCCAAGTGTTCGGGCTACAGGGGCAGTTGTTGGGAAAACACACCTTGTGAAGGCAGTAAAAAGAAAAGGTGAGATTGTTCAGGTCTGTCTTTGGTGAGGAAGAGGGAGTAAGGAAGAGAGGAGATACCAAGGAACTTTGTGTTGACCTCATCAGAGAAATAAAGAGATTAATTTTGTATTTCTCCCAGGAGAGTTTATATCTGGTGCTTCCAGACACACACATTTTGCCCAGTTAGGATTAATCAGCTTACAGCCCCTGCAAACCATCCCATCTGCTTTGTCTGTGAGCAATACGAAAATGAGGAAAATCTTATTTCTCACCTCAGACTCAGTCACAGCCAGAGCAGCGAGACAGATTTATTGCACCTCTTTCTTCCCACTGATGTGATGAAAAATTGATGTTTTCAGCATAGACAGTTGTCCTGCATTCAGGTGTCAGTTGTGCAGTTAATAATTCAGAATAAATATTGCCTGTTCTCTGTGGCATGTAAGTGAGAAAAAGCAGCACTTTGAAAATCTGACCCACGTTTTTAAGAAGCTTCTCCCTATTGCTGAGCACAGCTTTGTCAGGGGTGACCTGAACTCCCTGTGCTTTGCTGAACCTACTTTTGTGTGCAGGATGAGGGTGAAGAAGCTGCCCATGATCCTGGCCCTGCACCTGAAGAGGTTCAAGTACATGGACCAGCTGCACCGCTACACGAAGCTGTCCTACCGCGTGGTGTTCCCGCTGGAGCTGCGGCTCTTCAACACCTCGGGGGACGCCACCAACCCCGACAGGATGTACGACCTGGTGGCCGTGGTGGTGCACTGTGGCAGGTGTGTGGCTGTGCCTGGCACTGGGAGTGCCCCTCCTTGCCTTGGGAAGGAGTCTGGGCCCAGAGCATCGCTCGGGAATGGTGATTGGCTGTTGGGGTCACCATTTATGGGCGTGGAGGGGGGAGTTCAGTGGTGGTCAGAATAGTGTAGGGGATGACTCTGTGTGTGTGTGTATTTCTTAAGGTTTGAAGTATTGATGAATGCATCTTTAAGGACTAAGAAGAAGGCCAGTGGGATCTTGGCCTGTATCAAGAATAGTGTGGCCAGCAGGCCCAGGGCAGTGACCCTTCCCCTGGACTCTGCCTTGGGGAGGCCACACCTTGAGTGTTGTGTTCAGTTCTGGGCCCCTGAGTTGAGGCAAGAGATTGAGGGGCTGGAGCGGGGCCAGAGAAGAGCAACGAGGCTGGAGAAGGGAGTGGAGCACAAGTGCTGTGGGGAGAGGCTGAGGGAGCTGGGGGTGTTTGTGCTGGAGAAGAGGAGGCTGAGAGGTGACCTCAGCACTGTCTGGAACTACCTGAAGGGAAGTTGTGGCCAGGTGGGGGTTGGTCTCTTCTCCCAGGCACTCAGCAATAGGACAAGGGGGCACGGGGGGCTCAAGCTCTGCCAGGGGAAATTGAAGTTGGAGAGCAGAAAAACTTCTTTGCAGAGAGAGTGCTGAGGGATTGGAATGGGCTGCCCAGAGAGGGGGTGGATTCCCCATCCCTGGAGGTTTTTCAGGTGAGCTTGGCCGTGGCACTGAGTGCCATGATCTGGTAAAGGGAGTGGAGTTGGCCCAAGGGTTGGACTTGATGATCTCAGAGGTCTTTTCCAAGCCAATCCATTCTATGATTCTATGGCTACAGAGCTATTTGTAGAATGTGTGATACTTTGTAACTAGTGAAATGTTTTTATGTGTGTCAGGTGAACTGACTAACCAATAGTGTGCTGGCATGTTACATACAAGAGTAGATAAAAGTGAAGCTATAACTAGAAGTCCTTTGTTTTCAGTGAGCCTTCTGATCACACTGCAGCCTGAGTTGTCTCTGCCTCCTCTGACCACCACAAACCTACCTTACCCTGACAGAAGAGATCAGGCACAGCAGCACCAGAAGGCTTAGCACTTAGAGTTTATTTTTAGTTACAGCTTCACCTTTTATATACTCTTCTGGATAACCTGCCAGCACACTATTGGTTAGTCAGTTCACTGAGCATACATGGAAACATCCTACTGGTTCCAAGGTATCCCACATTCTACAGGTGGCTCTTTGCTCCTTAAGGGGGCACTCACCAATGACCTCAGACATTGGGAGATCACACACACACACACTGGAATGGGCAAAGTGCTGGCTGAAAGTGTTTGTGTTTTAAAAAGGTTTCTGTCTTTTTCACTGCTTTTTGCTGGGGTAAATTTTGCTTTCTGAGTCTGAGGTTTGTCTTTTTATCAGCTGCCAAATACAGTGGCAATTCAGACAGGCTGTAGCAAAGTAAGAGCAGTCTGGAAAAACACAACAACAACCCAAAAACCTGACCTTGCTTTCCAAGAAAGCTGAATGGAATAAAAACAAATCTGGAAAAGCACTTACTAAAAGAGAATCAAGTCCCATTTCTCCCTGAAGTTCCTTTGCAAGCTGGTGCCATCATGTGGAATAAACTGTGCACTGCTGAGGTTTTAAAAAGCCTTGTTTTCTTCATCAAATTTTGTTGTAGTGGCTTTGCTTCTGCTTTTAGAAGCAAAGAAGAAAAAATTTTAAGCACTTTAGGGAAAAAGGTGCTTATGGAAGGCAAAAGAAATGTTTAGAAGTAACTTCTGGGAGGGTGATTTTTAAAGTAATAAGTTATTAGAGCTCACAGATGTTTTGAGATATCTTTGTGAGGAACAAATACAATCAATACTAACATTGCATGGATTTAGTAGAGCTAAATATAGTGGCTAAATGTAATACAAACTAGATAATTCTAGGGGATTTCTGTTGTGATACAGCAGTTTTATTTCATTTTTATCATTTTAAGATCTCATTCTGTGCATTTTCTTCTGTAGTTCCTGATTTGCCATCCCTGTACCTACACTTACATATTTTGATAATGGTGATTAAATAACTCAGAGGTATTAAATGCCTTTGTTTTTACCTGTTATCCTGCACTGGGTTTTTAGGAGTCCTGTGACTCCTCTGGTTTCAGTCCTTACTGGGAACTTACCAAAGGCTTAAGATAAATGAGATTTTCTAAATAATTGTTTTAAATCTTTTGCCCTGACAGTTTTCATTTGGTTCCTCTAAATAAGGAAGTTCCATGCTGTGCTGGATAATTTGGTTATCAATAATTCTGGAAGGACTGGAAAAGCTAAAGCTGGTGCAAATATTGGTTGGGTTTAAGTCTTGTGTAGTTCCTAAGGGAAAACTAAAGCTGGAGAGTGGGAATATTTTGGTTTTCCACTTGTTCCTGGGCTGTTTTCTCAGGATTTGAGGTCGGTAAATTGTAATTTTCCATCCATATAGTTTATTGTCTCAGTTGCTCTGGTCTCAGGGCACTCTGCCTGCCTTTACTCTTGGAATAAAGTCATTTTGCTAACCCTTACCTTTAAGGTGAGAATCCAGGCAGTGGGATGGGACTGGGAAGCTGCCACCAGGAAAGTGGGAACAGCAGTCACAGAAAGCCTGAGAAATAAAGAAATACCTCCTGTGCAAATGAAGTATTTCAGCCCTGAGTTAATTCAAAAGTTAAAGAACCTGAACAGTGGTCAGAATGTTCAGCAGTGGTGAATGCAGCAAAGCAGGGATTGAAATAACACATTTTAATTGTGAGTTTCTTTGAAGATGTGGAGTTGTGTATTTTGATTATATTCTATTTGCAAGTAGCAGAAGTCAGAAATTCAAATTCAAGAAGTTTGGTAAAAACCTTAAGCACCTGAACAGTGTTGTGGGTAACAGCAGACAACAGGAAGAGCTGGGAAGTGCAGCTGGGATGGCAGTGGGGGGATCCTGTGGGACAGCAGTGGGTGGGATCCTGTGGGACAGCAGTGGTGGATCCTGTGGGAGCAGTGAGGGATCCTGTGGGACAGCAGTGGGGGGGATCCTGTGGGACAGCAGTGGGGGGGATCCTGTGGTCCTGCTTTGGGAGTCACAGAGTAATGAGCTCCAACCCTTCTCTCTGGCAGTGGCCCAAACCGAGGACATTACATCACCATTGTGAAGAGCCACGGCTTCTGGTTGCTGTTTGATGATGACATTGTAGAGGTGGGTGTCATGTGCCCCTATTTCAGCCCAGCTTTCAGGCTCCTTTTTGTTTCTAACTTGCATTTCGTTCCTGCCTTTAAGAGCTTCTCACTTACGTTTTTGCAGGCAGTTTTTCCCCAACAAATTGAAGTGTATCAAAACTGAAAAAGCAAGATTTGGGAGGCTGCAGTAAGGCCCTGAGATGATATAAATGTTGGGGCTGTTACTGATGATATTTAAACAGCTCAGACAGACTTTTTCTTACCTTCTCTGCTAACATACCTGTAAGGGCTGATACCCACAGGGTTTCTGTGCCCACGTGTTCCACATAATTATTAAGCAAATATCAGCAGAACAAATGCCACAGGAGAGTTGCTTTCTGCAGAGATGAAAATGTCCTGTTTTCCTCTGACATTTTGTGGTCAAGGTCAAGGACTGATGGCAGGTGTTAAATAGGTGCAGCAGAAGCCTTGCTTGGGTTGAAGTAAAAATGTAATGACTTCTCAGTTTTAAAGTTGTTTCAAATAATTGCTCAGCTCTGAGCATCAGTGGTGACTTCTCAGGGGTTTGGGCTGATTGTGTGACTATCAGCAGTTGCCTTTCTCCCATTTTTCTGTTTTGGGGTTATTTTCCTCTGTTTCTGTCATGGGCCAAGTACAGAATTCTGTCACCTCATTTTGGAAATAGTTTTTAAATGCACTGTCTTTCCATGCAGGAGATAAAAGGGGGTGCATTTTAAAAGTGGGTGTAAAATAACTATCTTGTTCCTCTCTATTTGTTTTTTATCAATCACTCCTGTGTTGTACCTCAGCTTTCAGGTCAAAACCAAATTTCTGTTTATCAGCAAACACTGTTGGCACTTCCATAGCTGTGCCAAAACATGGCTCTGAAATATGTGCTCTCTGTTATTGGGCAGGACATTCAAGGAGCTTTCCTAACTTTAATGGTGCCTTTCTTTTTTTCAAGCTCATCTTTATAGAGTTTATCTAAAAAGCTGCAAAAATAAAGCTCTTTGGGTACTTCACATTCCAGATGTGGCACCCTAAAACCCCCAACTTGGGCAGCTGAGTGCAAAGCTCTGAGCAGACACTGCAGCTGAGAGAGAGCACAGGAGGAAGCTTTCCCCCCTGAAATACAGTTAAAAAGCTGTATTACATTTTTGGCAAGGGATGGGAATTAATAGCTCTGAACTGCCAATAGGAAGGAGTTTATCCTGATCACCCACTGAACGTCAGGGGTGGGGAAGGCAAATTTATTTGTCTGTTAGGATTTCATTGGGAGGCCAACTCTCAATTAGATTGGAGATGGATGATCAACATTCTGCAGCATATGTGGAAAAGCATCAGATCCAGGAGGCAAATCAGTCCAAGTGGGATCCTGTGCCAAGCAAAATGAATTGAGAAACCTGAGTTTCTCTGGCTAAGCTCATCTCTGGCTAATTTGACATACTGTTATTAGAGCAATTAAGTGATACATCAATGACAATATTTACCTGAAACAGAGAAGGGAAAAGCATCTACCCAGGGTGCTCTACACATGCAGGGAAGGGAGGGAGTGGCTTTGCCTAAAAGTCAGTTCAGGGATTTGCAGGAGTCAATTGAATGCTGTGAATGGTCTGCAAGGACAGGATTTGGTTTGAAGAACCAGCACTCACGTCTGGAAAATGAGCAAAGAAGAGTTGAGCTCAGTTAACAGGAAACACCATTTCCAATGGCAGGTGAGGCTGCAGAATCCTCAGAGCTGTGAAACCATCCCCTGGTTGTTACTCCAGAGCTGCAGTGGGTGAAACCTTGCTGTCCACACTCTGTGCTCACCCAGAGATGGGAAGAACAGTATAAATAATCCTCTTCCAGTTCCACTGTGCTTTCTGTGGATAGTGAAATTAAAGAAGGAGCCAGTTTTGCTGTGATAAAACTAAAAATATCTGTGGGATGAATTAATCAAATGTTTGACTTGCATTTGGAATGAGTAGTGGAAATGGTCTTGATTGCACGGCAAGTTTGTTGGCACTTAAAATAAAACGTTTGAGTTGTCTGCTAAATATATTGCAAGAACTGGAGGATGTTCTTTCCCTGCATTTGTGTTAAAATGTGGGTCTAACAGTCTGTAGTAACGTTATGTTAATAAATGGTGTGAAAATGCCACAGCTCTCAGCAGGATATTTCAGCCTCTCTGCACTCCCTAAATGGAGAAAAGACAAAACACCTGGTTATTTTTTCCCCCACTCCTCATGTTGTTTTTTTTTTAACAGAAGGTGTTTAAAACTGTTCAAGAGAGAATTTCTGCAGTTGATGCACCCTCTGAAAACTCCTGTCTGTTCTTTGTGCTTGGGAAAGGCTGGGAGAAGGCTGGGAAAGGCTGGGCTCAGCTCACAGGGAGTTTGGCAGTGCCACTTGGAGAAACCAGTGCTACTGAGCCTGCTGGGGGTGCCAGGCTGTGTTCAGGGATTTCACCTCGTGCCAAACAGTTCTGCAGCTGAGGAGGCTCCTGGGTGGGCAGAGCAGGGCCCTTTCCTTCAAGCTGGAGGAACAGCTTGGGCTCTGCTTGTCCCTCTCACAGTCAGAGCAGGTGTCAGCCCAGGGCCTTGTGTGTGTTCTGAACATTTCTTTGCTTCTTCAACTTCATATAAACACAAATATATAAATATAAAGGGAAACTTTAGGCTCTGTCTCCCTTTGGGTCCACAACTAATTGAGGCTCCCTCCAGCCTCTCATCTCTGTGGATCCAGAGTCCTGAAGGTATTTTAGGATAATTTTTTAAAGGTATTTCAGAACATTCTGCCCAGTGCAGTGCTGAGCAGCACAGGGCCCTGGGAGGGTTTTGTTTTAGTGTTTTCCCCTCCCCTGACTGCAGAATCCAACTCAGGAATCTGAAGCCAGTTGTTGGCAGGAGCAGGACAGGACCAAGACATTGCAAAGATGGCAAAGAACTTGCATCTTTAAAAGCCTTTAAAACACCCTACAGGCCTTGCTGGTTGGAGTAGGAAGGAAAGGCTCCTTTTCTGCACATAGCAAATAAGTAGTTCTTGAACCAAAACCTTGTGGTAATCCTGCTGTAGGCTCTGTGCCAGCAGATCCTAAGGAAGGAAAGCTCTCATGACCAGGAGATCCTAAGGAGATGAGATCCACAGATTTCCTGGTGGGATGCCCAGCAGCACTTGCAGGACTTCTTAGGAGTGTCACAATAACAACAAAATCTGGAGTTACTTTAGCTGGATGTTAAATCTACTCAACATGTACTGCACAAAACTCCTCTGTGCTGATCATTAACTGCCTTTTCTTTCATTTCCATTGCAAAAAATACTCAGGAAAGGTAACCACAGTCTGGATGAGAAAGCAAATATGAAAATGGCATGTACTCTTTTAAGGATACATTTTCATGGATCCCTTCTGCTTTATCCCAGCTTAAGAGTGCACCCACTCTGTGAGGTTTATTATTTCATCCTGATTTCCTGGTTTTTCCACAGTGAATAAGTTACAAAGTGGAAAGGATGTTTGGATGGATTCAGTGATGTTGGGGTGTCACTGTATCAGCACTGCTGAGCTTTCCAGCATCACCTCCAAGAGCTGGAAATAACACTTTGTGTGGGAAAGGCCTTCTTAGGGGGGTGTTTTGACTGCAACTAATTGTAACTCTCATTAATTTCCAGAAAATTGATGCACAAGCCATTGAAGAATTCTATGGGTTAACATCAGACATTTCCAAGAACTCCGAGTCTGGGTACATCCTCTTCTACCAGTCAAGGGACTGAGGCAGAAGGAACATGTACAAGAAACAAAGGGATCAAGCTGTGTCCGGGTGGAAGGTGCCTGTGGGAGCAGGAGCAGCTCTGTTGTTGCTGTAGGACCAGGACAGATGCAGCAGGAGGAGGAGGAGGAGGAAGGTCTCCCCTGCCCTCTGGGGGTTAGTGCTGCTGCCGTCACCAGAAGAGCTTCCGTTCCACTTTCCTTCCGGGGCTTCTTTCACGTGCTATCTTCCAAACTCTGTGTTACCTCTACTTGAATCCTGGCTGCCTGCTTGGCCATGAGCAGAGCGAGAGGTGGAGCAGTGGCATTGTAGGCTGTTTCCCATTTGGTGTTGGCCTGAGGCTGTCCCTTGGTTTCTGCCTTTGTGGCTTTTCTGTATTGTAGCAGAACTATTCCAATATTCAGTGTCAGCTGAAGGCGTATTTTAGGGTAAGAACAGCAGCTGGTTGCTGGATATTTTTGGTGACTCAGACTTGAGAAGCAGTGCAAAGCTAAGACATACTGGAAATGTCAAGTCTGTAATTTTCATAAAGAAAACCAGACAAAACCCTCTCTCTGCAGCATTGTAAACCTCCCCAGGATGCACTGTGGTGGGTTTAGATAACACTAACAGCACTGCTCCTTTTGTGTGCTGATTTTTACTCTTCTGTCCCCTCTGCAGAAGGCAGAGAACTGTGTCCATGTTCAGCCTGTGCTGTTTGGCTGTGGAAGCAGCTCTTTTGCCTGCAGGTCCCATCACTGCAGATCCCAGGGGAGCAGAGCAGGGACCTGTCGAGGAACATCTCTGCAACCAGTTGCTGTAGGAGGTTGAAGTTCCAGCGTTTCTTGGAGCTGTTGCATAAACCAAAAGTGCCCTCATTCTGAAGCAGGATCTGTTCCACATTTCATTGAATTCCAAGCAAACTGGTGCATTTTGAATCTATGCTAATCCACAGAAACAGCACTAATTGGGAAGGGTTAACTGAGGGAAGCATTTATGGAACTAATCCAGGTGTTCTTAGGCTTTAAGGTAATGAACAGGTAAGAAGGAAAACCAACCAACCCACTCAGACATTGCCTTGTAAGTGTTCCTTGTCATCTGTTGGTATCTGGGAATCATAATACCCCCTCAAAATGCTTCTGATTGTTTTACCTCTCAAGGCCTTGCTTAACAGGGAATTGTTGGTCTTTTGGAGACTGAAACCAAGCAGTTGCCCGTTACATGTGTATATATTATAATCTCAAGGACAACTAGAAAGAGAAGACTAAGGAAGTTTGTAAGAACTCTCAGAAAATCTGGTGCAAGTTTCTTTCTGAGAAGCCCTGTTGCTGTGCCAAAGCTTGTCAGAGCTGGCTCTAGAGCCCAGTGGGAGTGAGTGTGTCCCTGTGTCCACCGTGCTGGGTGACCCTGTGCTGTGTGTGGCTGTTCAGCACAGCCCCTCATCTGTCCTCCAGTGGGTGTTGTTCTTGAGGATGTTTAACTTATGCAATTCTGTGGCTTGTGCAGGATATTCAGTATTTTACCAAAACACTGTCCTCAGGAAAGCAGCATTTCACAGTTCCTTGTGCTGGCTCTGTGTATCTGTTTCTTCTTCTCATGACCACAAATGTAATGTTTAGCAATTAACTCCTGCCTTCCACCTGCAAATTAATCATTACCATTGTGCTCCAGCTGGGTGCAGCTCCCACTCTCCTGGCACATCTCCTCATCCAGAAGATGAATTATGGACATTGGGTTTTTTAATTATTTTTATTATACAGAGTACTGTCATTTTAAGAGACACATTCAACAGCAGCAAATGTTCTTGTCATCTTGTTCCTATTGTGTGACAATTGTTCCTGGCTAAGAGTCTTCTCCCCTTCTCCACACACAAGCTGTGAGTCCTCTCCTGGTGGTGCCACCAGGAGACTGTCATCACTAAGTCTTGCAAAAAATGGAATAAAAATGAGAGCACTGAGTTAAAAATAATCTAAACAGTAAATACAAAAATTAATGTAGTACACTAGACATGTATTTTGTATATCTGGTGATACATTTTTACAAATAAAATACCTGACTGAGAGATAATATTGAAAGATATATACTATAGATTAAAAACTGTTAAAAGTGCACTTTTGCTACAGATTTATAAGGAGACTAAAAGGAGATAAATGGGAAGAGAAAGGCGTGATGTTACTTCTGTATAATAAATGACCCCACCTGTCTCCAATAAAGGTCATGTATGATCAAAGGCACATGGCCCAGAGGCTCTTCCTTGAACTTCAGGCTGGGACAGAATTCCAGGCCTTGGCTTTCCCTCCCTGCTGGCTGAGGGGTCCTGGCCCTGCTGTGTGTGCACCCACACAGCTGTGCAGCAGAGGTGTAAGGCAGGAGCAGCTCATAATTCAGTGTCACACATTCCAGCTGATGTGCTGGTAAAGGAGGGGGGTCACCCAGGGCATCCCCTGCCGCTATCCCATTCCTGCTCCCCATCCCTCCATCCTCCCCTGCAGCTCTGCCCTTGCCTTTCCCTGGATTCCTGATTTCCTCCCTCTTTCCCCCCGTGTTGGTCTCTGTGAGACTGTTACAAATACTATCTGACTGATCTGGAACAGACGTTTAACAGCAAAAATAGTACCATGTGCTCGGAGCTTTTCAGGTTCATTACAGGACAGGTCATCACTTCTGTGTGGTTCACTGCAGCTCACCTTTGTATGGGGAAAACTGGATCAAAGAATGCTCCCAGGAGTAGGAATTTATGGGATTGGATGCAGTAGAACAAGGGAGATTTTCAAATGGCAGCTGCTCTGTAAAACCACGTTTTAAATCCAAAACACTGCCTGGTCTTTGCCCTGCTGGGCCACACATTGGCAACAAATAAATGGAGCTAATTTTAACTCCAGTGTGCGTGAGCTTGACTTTGAGTCACTGCACAAGGAGCAGCACCCAGAAATAACTCCATTGAAGGCAAAGGACCAAAGAAGGTCTGAAGGAGGAGAGTTTTGAGTGCCAGCAGGGCAGGACTGATGTTGGCACTTGGGGCTGGGATTGTCACAGCAGGTGACTCCAGAACCTGCACAATAATAGCCATCACATGGATTTTATCTCTCTCTGAACACACTTGGTGTTCCCATTTTCCTGCTAATTCCACAGATGCTCCAGAGTGTTTGTGGAGAGGCTCTGCAGCAGAGGTGGTTTCTGAGCTGCTGTTTGTGCCTGGTGTGTCCTGGTTGCCACAGGAGCTTTTAAAGTCACCGTGCCAGTTTGGGTTAGCGGCTGTTTAAAACAAACCACATTTGATTGGTACAAGAAAGAAAATAGACTGACAGAGGCCCCTGAGACAAGTCAAACCTTCCCACAGCAGCCCTGGAGAGGAAACAATCCCCTGGAACATTGTTAATTCCCCACGTGGACAGTCCTGCCAGCACTTGTTCTCAGTGCACTAATTAACCTCGGGGCTGCCTCTGCCTGCTCCCCCCCTGCTCCCCCCCGCTCCCCTCCTGCTCCCATCCTGCTCCACCCCTGCTCCCATCCTGCTCCCTTCCTGTTCC
>VWZD01012249.1:61885-75147 GCA_013396695.1 Sakesphorus luctuosus
CACCTGTCCATGGCTCCCACCACCTATCCATGGCTCCCAGCACCTATCCATGGCTTCCACCACCAGCCCATTGCTCCCACCACCTATCCATGGCTCCCAGCACTTATCCATGGCTCCCACCACCTGTCCATGGCTCCCACCACCTGCCTGTGGCTCCAAGATTCCCTATGCTGGGAGACACCATTGGTGTCCCGGTGTGACTGGCACGTGGCACATCCCTCCTCGAGCGCTGTCAAAGTTTATTTTGCTCTCTTGAGGCTGCAAAGTGGCTCCTGAAGTTGCTTTTTTTTTCCTTCCCAGGGAGGAAGGAAAATATTCGCTTTCACCTCCACCTTCCCGGGCGTGTTCAGTCGTTCCCAGTTAGTCACATTGCCAAGAAAAGCAAACGCTTCGTGATGGCGAGTGACAGCTTCTGAGGAACTGGCACTAATTATATCTCAGCACTGAAAAGCACAAGCCAGACTGGCAAATCCTGCTGGGAGGGAGCTGGGAGGGAGCTGGATGCCCTCTGAGCGCTCCTGGGAGCAGATGAGGTGCCCCAAAACCCACCCAGCAGCCCCTCTGCAGGCCCACAGAGCCCTCCTCCATCTCTCTGCTGTATGTTCAGGGATTGTTCATGTCATGGAATCACCACAGAATCACAGAAAGGTTTGGGTTGAAAGGCACCTTAAGGCTTAGCTCATTCCAATCCCCCTGCCATGGGCAGGGACACCTTCCACTATTCCAGGTTGCTCCAAGCCCCATCCAACCTGGGCTTGAACACTTCCCAAGATGGGAAGTCATCTCACTGTGGGTTTCATCCCATTCATTTCCACCCTGATTTTCCTCCAAGCCTGCTGGGAGGCATTTAGGCAGGTTTTTCTTCCAGCCAAGTGTCTTTGATGGCTTCAAACTGCTGCTCACCACACTGGGAGCCAGCACTCCCTGAGCTAGCACTGGCAGCTCCTGCTGTCCCCAGCACTGCTGGAATGGTGTCCCCTCCTCCTCAGGTGCTGGGAGAAGATGGGCTTTATCTTTCCCCTCCTTTTCCCCTCACTGCAGCATTACTTGAGGCTCTCTTGGAGCTGCCCCAGAGCTCCAGTGGGTCAGAAGCAGACGGAGGGATGAGCTGGATGGTCTGGCCAAGGGGTGTCCTGCAGCTCTTGGGTATTAACTCCTCAATTTATCCTGCTGAGTGGGTTGCACTGCCGAGACACAGCCCTGCTCCCCTTGCCATGGCAGCTGTAGTAGCCACTTGGCTGGGCAGCAGGGCCAGGGCCAGCCCCCATCCCACTGCAGGGCACAGGGAAGGTGAGCCCTTGGCACTGGACTGAGCTGGGTCACGGTGCCTTGGGAGGTTTCAAGGATGAAAATGCTGTAACCAAGGAGAAAACCCACCCCCCTGGTTGTGCCTGGTCGGGATGAAAATGCTGTAACTAAGGAGGAAAACCCACACCCCTGGTTGTGCCTGGTCGTGTAGGGGCAGTGGCAGGGGAAGGTGCTCACACGCACCTGATGCTGGGACACCTTTACTGGGGCTGCCAGGGGTGGGTCCAAGCTCCAGGCGGGTGTCCAGCCCATGAGGGGTGTTCCAAATCCAAAACAGCCCCAAAGGGCTGAGCAAGGCTGCTGTGGGGGTGCTCTGGGTGTGCCCTGGGCTCGGGGGGCAGCCGTGCTCCCACAAACCCTGGGTACTCTGCCAACAACCCCTCGTTGCCACCCACTCCCCTCCCCTTCCCCACCCACTCAGGAGTGGCATTAATTAATCCCACAGCCCCCATCCGGCACATCTGAGCCTTGATCTCCCTGTTTCCAGTTTAACAGAGCCACGGAATGCCAGCAGCCCGTGCCTCGGAGCGAAATTCCCTATAATTCCCTAAATTTGCAGTGATTCCCGTTCCCAGACGTGGCTCAGCACCAGCGAGCGCCGGAAGCTGCTGGGGCATTCCCTGGAGGGCACAGGGCGCTCCCAAGGACCGGGCTCGGGGCTCGCTTTATTTTTCCCGATGTACCAGCGCTGTTTTTCCTGGATGGGGTTTTGTTTTCTTAAAAAGCCAAGCAGCTATAAATAGCCTTGTGCTCGGTGTCCCGCGCGGGGCCGTGTGCGGGGCCGACCCTCAGCCCCAGCAGCGGGAGCTGCTCCTCCTCCTCCCCAGCGAGCGGCCTCTTGTGCTGCGCTATTTAAAGAACCTATTTCGCCTCTTGTCTGCCTCAAGAAACACCTGATGGCGAAAGCAGGGGATTTTTTTTTCTTTGCTGGAATAGCCACTTGGCCAGAGATTAGCCCAAGGTTGATGATTTTGGATGGGATTTATTTAAGCTGTAACAATTTAGTTGCTTGGCCATGTAGCATGGGGGTGTTTAGCCTGGAGAAGAGGAGGCTGAGAGGTGACCTCAGCACTGTCTGGAACTGCCTGAAGGGAAGTTGTGGCCAGGTGGGGGTTGGTCTCTTCTCCCAGGCACTCAGCAATAGGACAAGGGGGCACGGGGGGCTCAAGCTCTGCCAGGGCAAATTGAAGTTGGAGAGCAGAAAAAACTTCTTTGCAGAGAGAGTGCTCAGGCATTGGAATGGGCTGCCCAGAGAGGGGGTGGGTTGCCCATCCCTGGAGGGTTTTCAGCTGAGCTTGGCTGTGGCACTGAGTGCCATGATCTGGTAAAGGGACTGGAGTTGGATCAAGGGTTGGACTTGATGCTCTCAGAGGTCTTTTCCAACCCAATCCATTCTATCATTCTGTGATCTCCCACTTCCCCTTGGGCAGAGTGGGGTGTGAGCAAGGCTGTGCCCTCTGGGGTCGTGCCCCTTGGCGTGTAGGAACTGAATGAGGCAGAATTTGAGGGTCAGGCGGATCTGGAGGGCTGGGAGGCAACAAGGCAGAATTTGGAATGCAGGGACCCCGAGGGCAGGATTTGGGGAACTCAGGCACCCAATGAGGCGGATTTGGGCACAGACACCCCATGAAGCGTTTGGGGAACTGCCCGTCCCTTCCTAAGGGACAGAGATTGGGGCTCTCCGGGGCAGTTTTGGCCACGGCAGCCCTGGGGACAGCGGGGTCTGCACAGCAGGAGCCCGGACACAGGGATGGCGCCACACCCGGCTCCATTGTGGGGGTTGACCCTCGTCCCCTCCCCGAGCCACCTGCGAACATTCCAGGGGCTTTGCACGTGTGTAGTGCCCTAAACACGGAAATGCTCGTGACACTCATTTCTGCAGGAGAGGAGGCACTTGGGCCCCCTGCAATGCCCAGCGTGGGTTACACAACCCCCCTGGGGCTGTGGCACTGCGTGCTGGGGGATGCCCGGCCCAGCTGCCAGTGGATCTGCAGCAGTTCCCACCCGCATAAACTGCGCCTGGAAACAAAGAAATCGGGGGCTCTGGGCACCTGCACTGCCAGCGTAGCCTCCTCCTGGATCCCTCCCGGGGCAATGCTGGGGGAGAGCAGCAAGTGTGGGAGGAAAGAGCTGTCCCCCCTGAGGACTGGGCTGTCCCTCGGGGACTGGAGTGTCCCTCGAGGACTTGGTGTCCCCCGAGGAAGGGCCTGTCCCCTGAGAGAAAAGCTGTCCCCCGAGAAATGGGCTGTCCCCCGAGAAATGGGCTGTCCCCCGAGGAAAGGGCTGTCCCCCGAGGAAAGGGCTGTCCCTCGAGGGAGGGCTGTCCCCCGAGGGAAGGGCTGTCCCCTGAGAGAAAGGCTGTCCCCCGAGGGAAGGGGCTGTCCCCCGAGGGAAGGGCTGTCCCTCGAGGGAAGGGCTGTCCCCCGAGGAAGGCGCTGTCTCCCAAGCAAAGAAGGTGTCCCGGGTTTGCCTCTCATCGCTGGGTGCAGGTGGGACAGGGTGGTCATACCTGGGCTGGGCATCACGGCCAGGGGGAGCTGCACCCAGAGGAAGGGGAACCGTGCCCATCCCTGCTCCTGGGCTGTCGCAGCCGTGTCAGCGCAGCGGCACCACCAGGACCCTCCGTGTGAGTCAAGGAGCAGCTCAGCACACACTGGCTGTCCCCACCAGCCCGGTGACAAACCAGCAGCGAGGCTGAGAGATCCAAAGCTGGAGGCAGTGCCACCATGGGCCAGCACGCTGAGGGTGACAGCGAGCCATGGCTGCCTGTGCTGGTCTCTGCGTTGCACCCAGGGGGGAGGTGGCTCAGGCAGAGAACTGGAGCCACATCGCTGCACCCCCGGGGCTGCCACTTCCCCACAGGTGTTTTCTCCAGTCACAGCCCCTCCCTGATGTCCCTGTCCCCGGAGCTGCCCCAGGACCTGCTGTGTTACAGGTTTTCTTGCAAGGGGGAGGAGGACTGTGGGACAGTGGAACAGAGGTAATTCTGCTAATTCCACCTCAAGGGCGTACTACTGCCAGCATGAAGAGCTCCCCAAGTACTTGAGGAGTTCATGACATTGGGCTGGATGGAGCCACAGCTGCTTGGAGAGCAGAGAGATGGTGGGAGAAATCCTTCCCCAGTGCTGCTCGTGCTACCATCAGAGCACCCAAAAACATGTTTTCAGCAATGCTCCCAGCACTGCCCACCACAGAGGTTTGGATCTCCCCCACTGCCATCTTCTTATTTTTCCTACCTTTAACTTTTCACAAGGGATTTTTGAAGGGGAAAAGATGCTCCTTTCTGAGACCCAAAGCTTTGGGGAGCCCAGTAAGGAGCTCTTCACATCCCGCTCTGCAGGAGGGAACAAATACAAACACTTTTACAGAGCACAGCTGAAGACTGAAGGTCTCACCTCTCTCTCCTCCCCATCACGGATTCTCCTGATCCAGAGGAAAAAGTGTGAGTGGGCAAACTGCATCCCTGGCAGGAAGCAGCAGAGCTAAATATAGCACATGTACACACACCCGGAGCGTTGCGGTGAAACGGCATCAATGAACGCTGGGGGGTAATTAGTGGTTCCCTAATGAAGAGCTGGGAAAGCAGAGGGTGTCCCAGGGGAGAGCAGCATCTCTGCTGAGCACCACACAGAGGGTGGGGGGGTCTGCAGGGGTGGGCCTGGCAGAATTCCCCCACCACGTCCCTGTGGAAGTGTCCAAGAGCCTCCTCCAGGTCTGAATGAGTGAATGAGTCCCCCAGCCTGGCATGGGAGAGGGGAAGGTGAAGCAAAGGGAGGGCACAGGCACCCCTGGGAGGTGCCTGACTGTGGGATAGGGGTGGCCCAAGGTGAGGAAACCCAGGGGGGATTAAAGCCCTGCAATCATCGGGCTGGGAGGAGATGGGTGACGGCGACATTGGCGACCGACCTCAGTGAGCCATGGCCTCATTTCCCAAGGGGACAAACAGCCACAGCTGCCCCAGCACTGTCCATCCCTCACCTTTGCAAACCAGGGCACTGGTGAGATGCAAAGGGATCAGCCCTGACACTCCCAGGAGCCACGCTTTCCTACGATTTGGAGAAAAGGTTTGAGGAGGGATGGGGTGAATGAGCCCAAAGTGGGGAGCTCAGCAGTGTCTCCTTCCACCACCCTAAAGCCTCTGCAGCTCACAGGTCCCCATGGCACCCAAACCTGACACTGAGCACGACATTCATCCAAATCCCTCCCTGTCCCTGTCACCCCAGCCCTGTGATGTCCCCATGGCACCCAAACCTGACACTGAGCACGACATTCATCCAAATCCCTCCCTGTCCCTGTCACCCCAGCCCTGTGATGTCCCCAAGTTCCAGAATGTCCCATGCTCAGGCCCTGCCCGAACATCCCTGCAGCCAGAATGGCAAACTGTCAGAAAGTTGGAGCAAAGGGCGTTTTGCCAGGAACGGTTCGGGGTTGTGCTTTCTCCGCCACTGGCGGCGCTGAGGGTACCGAAGGGATCCTCTCCCCTCTCTGCCATCCCTATAGCAACCAGCAGCCTCTTCCCGTTAAACAAGTGACTCACCAAACACGATTGCACTGATATCAGGAGCAATGGTTGTGACTTCGAGCTCTGACAAGAGAGCTGACCTTTCGGGAGGGGAAAAAATTCAAAGAAAAAACAAACCGGGGAAATAGATCAAAACTGGATGGGAAGGTGCAGTCCCATGTCTGGGGCTCCCCATCCATCCCACTGCCCTCACACTCCCCAAACCCTTCAAATTCGGTAGTTTTAAAGTATTTGAAGGGTCTTTTCTCACTGCCACTTTAGCCATCCTTCTGCCATAGGTTTGCCCGTGGGGATCTTGGGTGGGTGGTGTTTCTCAGCCACGAGACCTCCAGTGTCACTGCAGGGAGAGGAAAGGCACAGCTCTGGGCTGAAACCCTCAGGGCAGAGGGAAATGCCTGGAGATCAGAGGCCTTGCCTGGTTCAAACCCCAGCCTGGAGGATGGAGAAGGCATTTTGCCAGTGTACTTAGCAGCTCTCTACTCTGGCTGGGTGTTCCTACTCCTGCAAAACCTCTTGTATCTTGGGAGAATCTTCCCCTGCTGAAACACAGCTCTGGGCAGTGGTGCTGAAGGAGAAAATTAAATGCCCAGAGGGGGAAAAATCTTTCCATGCCCCCAAATTCAGGTGTGCACAGCTGAGGCTGAAGGCTGGGATGAGCCCCAGGTTTCCAACAAACCCAACTCTTGGCTTTATCTGGTCACCTTAACTCAAGAAGGTTTTTTTTCTGAGCCAAGCACTTGCTTTACACAAATTATTTCGTTTACCAGCAAGCAGCTGTGACCTTTTCTGGTGATGTCCCAGCCAACCCCATGTTTGAGCCCAGGATCCTGGATCCAGGCAATGTGGTCCCAGCCTAATTCCAGGGAATGTGGCTGTGCTGGGGAGGGGAGCCCAGCACTGTGACTCCACATGGGATCCTGTTTAAATGTCAGAAGCCCGAGTGAAAGTCAATAAATAGAGAGAACTGGCTGTGCTGGGGAGTGGAGGTGTCGAGCTGCCTTGTGCTCCACTTCAAAGCTGAGAACTTGTTCCCTGGGTTTCGAGAGCCAACATCCTTCCTGCCCAGTGGGAGAGGAACTGGGCAGGCTGGAGGTGCTTCCAGTGCTGCTGCAGAGGGCTCCTCCTGTTCTCCCTGTGCCACCTCACCAGGAGGGATCTGCAGGGGGTTTGGCACTGGAAATGGAGTGGCAAATCCATCCCCACCAGCTCACAGTGGCTGCAGACTCTGTGAGTGCTGAGGTATCAGCGGCTCCAGGGCAGCCTTTTCTGCACAGACCTGGGACCATCCTGGTGCTCAGAGCTGCATCTCTGCCAGGGCTCCAGTGCTCCCAGTGCCCCTCTGGAGGGGCTCACTCCAAACCTGGTTTTGGAAATCTCACATTGGTGGCAGCAGGTGGCAGGGACACAGCAGGGAAGGATGGCTGCCCAGCACTCAGCTGCAAAAAGACTCCTGAGTTGTTGATTTTTTTTTTAAGAATCTTTATTATCTTCCCCCTACCCAAACCCATGGAAAGCCTCTCTTACCTCTGTGCCACATCAAGTAAATTAGGTTATTTTTAATTATGAATTATTACACTCATTTGCCCTAATATTTTACCTCCCAGTGTTCCCTATGGCCTGAGGAGTGGCAGAGTAGGGAAACACTGTCAGTCCTGATGAGGCAGCAGCCAGAGCAGCACATACAGCCTGGGAGAAGCAGGGAAAGATGGTGCAAAACCCCTTTATTTTGGAAAAAACACTCTTCCCAGAAGCAGCCCTGTTCTCCAGAGCCAGGGTGACATATGGTGACACTGAGTGTGCCAGCAAAGGTGCCTCAGAATGTGTTCCTCTGGCTCAGGAAAGCGGCAGAGCTTCAGGATTGGAGCAAAATCATCCATGTGGGAATGATATCACTGATGGAAGGAGGAAAAATCCTCCCCTTGCTTTGGCCTGAGTGTTTGGTGGGAATCAGGATGAGAAGTCAGAGTGAGCCTTCAAATCTCCCAGGGCTTTGCCTCCCCTCCTGGCACAGCTGCACATCCTCCCTGGGGGTCCCGTCCCTGTGCAGGTGCCATTTGGGTCCTGTCCCCCTAAACGGGGAATGCTCCCAGCACCTGGATGTCTAATGGCAGCAGTGTGGTGAGCTGCACTGTCCCCACTGTCCCCAGGCTGGACAACTCAGGGAGAGCACATTTCAGGGCAGGAAGCTGTTTCCTGGTGCTGGAAAAGCCAACGATCCATCTGCAGCTCTCCTCGAGGTGAAACCAGGGTTGCAGAGGTGCTGCTGCAGGTGGGATGGCAGAGGTCACTCCTGCAGGCCAGGTCCTCAAAGGGGCCCATTCCACCTACCTGGAGAGGGGTTTTTCAGCCAAACCATCTGTTTTTCAGCCAAACCATCTGTTTTTCAGCGGAGATGTATGATTTTATCAGCCAGACATCCTCCAACTCCACCGCCTGGCTTTGGCATCGGCACCTTAACCACCCAAACCCACCATGGAGCCCCTGTTCTTCCCACCAGGCTGGGATGCTGGAGCTCAGCACCAGGAGAAGTCCCCTCTTTCCAGTGGCAGCAGTGAGGAAATGGCCTCATTTCCACCCAAAATTATGCAAAGCCTGTGAATGAATGTAGGGCTCGCTGTGCTCCCAGCGGCGCGCGGCCCCCGACGGCCCGTTCTGGGGAGGCTGACGGGTGCACTGCGCTTGTTTGCCACCCTGATTAGTCAGCACTGCTAATTATAGCTGCGCTTTGCCTTCTTAGAGCTCTTCAAGCACCGGTGGAGTAACAGGGAACAACGGAGGCGCTGAAATAAGGCTGTACCCACTCACTGCGGAAAAGCTGCCGGGATAAATACGGGGGTGAACGTTCCAGAAGTGAAGGTTTGAGCCCGTCTTGGAGGGTCTCAAGGCAATGAACTCCTGGGTTTTTCCCACAGGAGTGGGAGCTTGGGTTGGAAAAGCTCATGTGATGCTGGGAGGTGATGATGTTTCCCCAAGGAAAAGATTTAAAGCTGATTTTACTACTTTGAGAGGTGACAATGGTGGGGAATGGGTGAGCAGCAGCCCCTGGGCAAGCTTTGGTTCACAGCAGGCTCTGCCTGGGCCAGCCATGCCATCAGTGATTGACATCCTCCTTTTGCCTTGCCACCTACTTGTTTTCATAGAATCACAGAATGGATTGGGTTGGAAGAGACCTCCGAGATCATCAAGTCCAACCCTTGGGCCAACTCCAGTCCCTTTACCAGATCATGGCACTCAGTGCCACGGCCAAGCTCAGCTGAAAAACCTCGAGGCATGGGGAATCCACCCCCTCTCTGGGCAGCCCATTCCAATGCCTGAGCACTCTCTCTGCAAAGAAGTTTTTTCTGCTCTCCAACTTCAATTTCCCCTGGCAGAGCTTGAGCCCCCCGTGCCCCCTTGTCCTATTGCTGAGTGCCTGGGAGAAGAGACCAACCCCCACCTGGCCACAACTTCCCTTCAGGCACTTCCAGACAGTGCTGAGGTCACCTCTGAGCCTCCTCTTCTCCAGCACAAACACCCCCAGCTCCCTCAGCCTCTCCCCACAGCACTTGTGCTCCACTCCCTTCTCCAGCCTCGTTGCTCTTCTCTGGCCCCGCTCCAGCCCCTCAATCTTTTGCCTCAACTGAGGGGCCCAGAACTGAACACAACACTCCAGGTGTGGCCTCCCCAGTGCTGAGTCCAGGGGAAGGATCACTGCCCTGGGCCTGCTGGCCACCTGCTGGCTTTTTTTAACCAAAAAAGCATGATTTCTGAGGCAGGATGAGAGCCAGGTCAAGCCCTGCTGTGGGCTGGCAGCACCCACATCCCTGCAGGGCAGTGCCAAAGGAAGACCATGCATCTTGTTCATTCCTGAGCTGAAAACCAAGGAGGAAGACAAGGAATGAAGACGGAAGAGGACAAGTGAGGCTGGTGGCCTCTTGCCGTCAGGCTTTGGCTGGTGTCTTTGACTGGCTTTGATTTTTACTCCTTGCTACTGAGTCTGTAATTTGAATACAGCAATAGATAAAGCATATTTAACATATTGTCAGAATGGTGTTGCAGCTGCCCAGGGAGCTCAGAACATTATATATAACTTTAAAAAGTAGAGCCTCAGACATTGCAAATACTGTGTGCAGTGGCTCATCCTCACAGACACAGCAGGCCAGCTCTGGGGAGAGTGTGCCTTGGTTTGAATGGGGCCAGATAATGTAATTTCTGTCACCAGGAAACCTCATCATCTTGGGATCCAGAGGCCCTGGCACAGATAATTCCCCCTTTCAGACAGGCAGATGTGCCAGCCCTCTGCAGCTGTCAAGTCCTGGCAGCCCCTCTGCTGCCACTGTGTCCAGCAGAGGTACCAGCACCACTGAGAGGGTCATGGGACATCCTAAAACAACTGCACACTAATGGAGAAACTATCTGGAACATGGATGGGCAGCCAACACATGGGATGATTTATACCCTCCTCATTCTGGGGCCAAAGGTAGAGGAGGATGGAGATTTGTTGGCATAGCCCTGAGACCTCTTTCAACCCATATTGCCACCCAATCCCTCCCTGGACATGCAGTGTCCATTGGCCAGCCCCAGGGCCAGAATGCCCAGGAGCCTCAGGGCCACAAAGTCCAGGTGTGGGGCCACCTGGGGCAGTGGGACACAGGCAGCATTTCACCTGCTGAAGGTCAGCTCTCTGCAGGATCCAGGCACAGGAGGAGGAAAAGACTCTGCCAGGGCTTCCCAGCATGTTCCCTGCACCTGTGGGGAAGCACAGGCAAGGGGAACCCCCCCAAAACCTCCTAAAGATGTGGAACAGCTACTCCCTGGTGGACAAGCAGTGCCCATCACTGGGGTGAGTGCATGGAAAGGGGACAATTCTGGAGCAGAGCAGGGGTGGGGAATGGTACTCACTGCAGGATATAGGAAAAATATCCTGAGATTGTGCCAAACTTGTGGTGGGATGTCAAGGGGAGGAACTGAAGGTGGAGAAGAGATGTGTGGGGCTACCGGGGAGAACGGATGTTCATGAAGGGTGGGACACTGGAGGGAGCAGGAGGGCCAAGGCAACTCCAGCGAGCCCATGGGGTTTGGGATCAGCTGAGACCCTCTGGGGTGTGTGTGTCTGTGCAAGAGGCAGCTACAGGTGAGAGGATTTGAGCCTCAGACACTGAAAATGCAGTGGCTCATCCTCACAGACTGGGACAACTGGGTGTCTGAGGGCACACAGTGGCGGAATGCACTATGCCCACCCCTGCTCAGCTTTGGTGCCAGGCAGGGCATGTGCAGCCACTGGCTGGGACAGCAGGGACCTCCCTGCTCAGCCTGGCGGCCGCCCGTAACCCCTCAGCCCTGCTGGGCTGAGACCACCGGCGTTCACCTCAGCCTGGGGTCCCTGCGTGGCTCTGAGGCAACGGGCTCGCATCCCCTCTGCGGCTCCATCCAGCCCGGCTCCCGCACCCACGTCCCGGCAGACGCCGCTGCCGGTGGGAGTCAGGCAGAGCTCCTCACCCGCCTCCCCTTTCCCGGGAGGTGCGTAATTACCGGGAGCGCGAGCGAATTCATTCAGCTCCTCGCTCGGGTTTCCTCCGCCCCTTCTGATGCTGCTCATGTCACACACCGCTCGGTCACGCGCCCGGCGGCCCCAGGTAGATGACGATTCAAGTCCCCTGGGACGGGGCTTGGCCTGATTAAGAACCCAAATGCTCCAAACTGGGGTGGTTTGGATTCAGCCAAAATCACTGACATTCACCTAAATATCTTTGAACACGAGGAGCTGGAAATCCTCCCCAGCGCTGAGCTCGCTGCGCTGCATAGTCACAGCCTGCAAGAGAGAAGGGGATGCAGGAGTGAAGCTGAGTGTTATGAAACCAGTAGGAAAGCAGGGAGAAGGTGTAGCTGAAATTCAAGAGCTGAGCATCCTGCTTTGATGGTTCTGCTCCCGAGCTCGATCACGGAGCTATTTGTGGCTGGAAAAAGAATCGTGTCTTTGGGATTCGTTCCCTTCCAGGCTGATCCTTTCCCAAAAAGGCAGGAATGAAGCTTTGGGCATGGGTTGTTGGGTGGGTGCCGCGCTGAGGGGCACAGACCCCCAACCCGCCGTCCTCGTGCAGATGTCCCCGCACAGGAGGGCAGGTGTCCCCGCACAGGAGGGCAGTGCTGGGCTGGACAGCTCACGAGAAGCTCCCGGGTGCTGCTCCTCCCCATCCCCGCTTTCCGCTGGCTGGAGCGAAGCCTGTGTGGGGCGGAGGCTCTGGGTGTGATGTCTTCCTAGGGAAGGGATGCACCTACCCCAGGCTGGCTGAGCAGGACGCCCCAGCACCGCCAGCTGCCATCTCCTGGGGATGCGGGAGGACTGGCGATGCCAAGCCTGGGCATTGTCCTTGAAGAGCGGGGCATCGGAGCCGCGCCACGCCGGATCTCCCCCCTCCCTTCACATCCCCGCGTCCCTCGGCACAAGCGGTAAAAATAAGCCCTGCGAGGCGCCGGGGCCTGGCTGGAGCCCAAGCTGCATCCGCAGGACGCAGGTGCAGCGGGCCCCGACCTTGGCGAGGTGCGTCGGGGTGGCGGGAGAGCTCATGAATGAACGGCCGGCGGGGCGGGTGCGCGCACCCCCCGCGTGCCTGCGGGTGTGGATGGGGATGTGGAGCAGCGAGCCAGCCTTGTTGTTATTCTGATCACAGCGGCTCTGATTCACAGACTTGGATCATGAATATAAGTGAAGACTTTGACGTCAGAGTTGAGATTTATCAGCAGATCCAATGGGGCAGGAATATTAAGTGCAAGTCGATGCCAGCTCTCTGCCAACGCTATTAGCGATGCTCACCGAGGAATGAGGCTTCGCACCAAGGACTGGAAGGACTGGGAAGGAAAAAAATAAAAACGGGGGGGAGCAAGCTGGTCCTCGGGCATTAAAATCAGGTAAAACAACAGCCCCCGGCGTCGGGGCTGCATGCGGGCAGGGGAGGTGGTGGCGGCGGGGGATGGCAGCGGCTGCGGGCAGAGCCCCCCCGACCTTCACACCTCGGCTGCCCACCTTGGGCGGGGGCACTTGCTCTGCCAAGCAGGGCAGGATGTTGCAGCCGGCTGGGAGCATCTTGCACCAGCCTTTTGCAAAGGAGGGGAAGGGAGGGAGGAAGGAGAAAGTTAACGCAGGCTGTCCCTTGTCGCTGCCTTCCATCGGCGGCTCCGCATACAGGCGCTGGCCTATTAATAGTGTTTATTTTTACTCACTGCACGCAAAAAAGAAAGGGCTGCGCGGGGGGATGGGGGTTTGAGCTATAAATAGGTAGCAAAGGTGGCCCTGCCCCGGGGAGAGGAGGAGGGGGCGGCCAGAGCTTCACCGGGTGCGCAGCGGCTGCAGCCCCTGCACGGAGCCGAGCGCACGGAGGCGGCTGCGGGCAGCGGGGTGATGAGTTGTGCTCGGCCTAAGCCCGGCGGGAGGAGCGGGAGATAGCGGTCAGGG
>VWZD01012249.1:75478-188768 GCA_013396695.1 Sakesphorus luctuosus
AGCCCCTGGGACATCGCGCTGTGCGCCACGGGCACGGCGGTGGCGGGCGAGAACGCGCTGGTGCTGGCCGTGCTGTTCTACACGCCGAGCCTGCGGGCGCCCATGTTCCTGCTGATCGGCAGCCTGGCGCTGGCAGACCTGCTGGCCGGGCTGGGCTTGGTGGCCAACTTCGCCGTGCGGTACCTGCTGCGGCCGCCCAGCGAGGCGGCGGAGCTGGCGGCCGCGGGGCTGCTGCTCGCCGCCTTCTCCGCCTCCGTCTGCAGCCTCCTGGCCATCACCGTGGACCGCTACCTGTCGCTGTACAACGCGCTCACCTACCACAGCGAGCGCACGCTGGGCTTCACCTGCGCCATGGTGCTGCTGATGTGGCTGCTGTGCCTGGGCGTGGGGCTGCTGCCCCTCCTGGGCTGGAACTGCCTGCGGGACCAGAGCGCCTGCAGCATCCTGCGACCCGTCACCAAGGACAACGCGGCCGTGCTGGCCGTCACCTTCCTCCTCCTCTTCGCCCTCATGATGCAGCTCTACCTGCAGATCTGCAAGATCGCCTTCCGGCACGCCCAGCAGATCGCCGTGCAGCATCAGTTCATCGCCACGGCGCAGGCCACCTCCACCCGCAAAGGGCTCTCCACCCTCTCGCTCATCCTCGGCACCTTCGCCCTGTGCTGGATCCCCTTCGCCATCTACTCCCTGGTGGCCGATTCCAGCTACCCCGCGGTCTACACCTACTCGCTGGCGCTGCCCGCCACCTGCAACTCCCTCATCAACCCCATCATCTACGCCTTCAGAAACCCAGACATCCAGAAGTCGCTCTGGCTGGCCTGCTGCGGGTGCATCCCCTCCACGTTCTCCTCCAGACCAAGGACATCCAGCGATGTGTGAGGACTGAGCATGAGCCAGAGGTGCTCCCTTGCTCTCCTCCTCCTTCTCTTTTTCCCCTCTGTCGTTATTGTTTCCTACCGGGAGGAACCCCCCCGGTCAGCACATCTCGTTCCATGGAAAGATGGCCAAAAAGAGAAAAAAAGAAAAAGGGAAAACGAAGGGGGAAAGAAAGAGAGAGAGTGGAATGATAATGGTTTCCTTTAGAAATGTTATTTTCTTACACATTTTATTTTTTATTTAAAAACACAAAACACCAAAAAAAAAAGAAAGAAAGAAAAGAAAAGAAAAAGGATCCTCATACGATGGCGTTTGCCTGCTCTCGGGGTAAGGAGCCGGGGGAGCAGCGGGCCCTGTCTGGGGGGCCCAAGCCTCGGGGCATATCCCACGGGAAGGCGACGGGAGCGGGGGCTGGGCAGGAGTCATGTGTCCCCCGGCGGGGCTTGTCCCCACTCGCAGGGTCGCTGTGCGGGGCGCCCACCCCCTGCAATCAGGGCTTGCAATGCTATGCAATAACGGGGGGCGGCGTTCAGCACTGCGGGGGGACAGCTCCGGCNCGGCGGGGGGACAGCTCCGGGTGCGGGCGGGGCGCGGGGCCGCTGGGGCTGGGGCGGGTGCCGAGACAGCGCTTCGGGAACCTGCGGGCAAGAGACTCTCCAGGTTTGCCTGGCGTGGGCTGTCGCAGGGATGAGGCACCCAGGGAATCCGGCCCGTCCTTCCCTCCACAGAGGCGGCTGGGGCGGGGTGAGGGCTGGTGGGGTGCGGGTGGGGAGGGCAGAGGCCAGGAAAGGGCTTTCCTGTCCCACTGGGGCTCTGGGGTGATGCTCTCCCTCCTCTGTACTCCCTTCCACACCGGTCGTTTACATGGGGTGGGATTTTGATCCAAAGAGGGGTCTGGGCTTGCTGGGCTCCCCGAGGGGGAAGCCTCTGTAACCACCCATGTTGTTGCTGATGCTGCCAGTTTAACCTGCTTCACTAGAGAAGCAACGGGCCCCTCTCATTCCCCTCCTGTGTGATGTGCTTTGTGGTGTTAGTGAGACCATGATGAAGTGTCCTTTATCTTGTGCTTTCTTTTGGCCGGGAAGTGGAATGGTGCATTTGATAAAAAGCAAGCGAGAAACCAAGCAACCCTCAGAGAGATGGGGTGGGCCCCCAGGGGGGCTCAGGGCAGAGGTGGGGGATGCTGCTCTGGGGCCTGGCATGGGAGCAGCTCAGGAGAACCCTTACCAACTGAGCCTGCTATCCCAAACGTTCTGCTTTCCTTTAGAGAAATCATTGTGATGTTGGAGAGGGGCTTTGGACAAGGGCCTGGAGTGACAGGACACAGGGAATGGCTCCCCACTGCCAGAGGGCAGGGATAGGTGGGATATTGGGAAGGAATTCCTGCCTGAGAGGGTGGGCAGGCCCTGGCACAGGCTGGGCAGAGAAGCTGTGGCTGCCCCATCCCTGGGAGTGTCCAAGGCCAGGATAGACAGGGCTTGGAGCAACTGGGACAGTGGAAGAAATCTCCTTGCTTTGTGGGGCTGCAGTGGGTGCAAAGGCACTTTATGGCTGGGTCCAGACAGACCCAAGTGTATTTTCTCTCTGGATCTGCGCAGAGAATCTCTTGCTCCTTGGAGCTCAGTGCACATGAGAAAGCTGTGAATCTCCAAAGTGTGCCTGGGGCTTGGACTTACTGTCTACCTTTGAAAGGTGGCCACTCTCTCAGTTTTTTGGTTTTGTGGGTTTGTTTTTTTCATTTCCTTTCTCTTTGGAATACCTTGGGCAATGGGCAGTAGGCACAATATTGAGTCAATGTAAGTTTTAANTCCTCATACGATGGCGTTTGCCTGCTCTCGGGGTAAGGAGCCGGGGGAGCAGCGGGCCCTGTCTGGGGGTCCCAAGCCTCGGGGCACATCCCACGGGAAGGCGACGGGAGCGGGGGCTGGGCAGGAGTCATGTGTCCCCCGGCGGGGCTGGTCCCCACTCGCAGGGTCGCTGTGCGGGGCGCCCACCCCCTGCAATCAGGGCTTGCAATGCTATGCAATAACGGGGGGCGGCGTTCAGCACTGCGGGGGGACAGCTCCGGCTGCGGGCGGGGCGCGGGGCCGCTGGNCCACCCATGTTGTTGCTGATGCTGCCAGTTTAACCTGCTTCACTAGAGAAGCAACGGGCCCCTCTCATTCCCCTCCTGTGTGATGTGCTTTGTGGTGTTAGTGAGACCATGATGAAGTGTCCTTTATCTTGTGCTTTCTTTTGGCCGGGAAGTGGAATGGTGCATTTGATAAAAAGCAAGCGAGAAACCAAGCAACCCTCAGAGAGATGGGGTGGGCCCCCAGGGGGGCTCAGGGCAGAGGTGGGGGATGCTGCTCTGGGGCCTGGCATGGGAGCAGCTCAGGAGAACCCTTACCAACTGAGCCTGCTATCCCAAACGTTCTGCTTTCCTTTAGAGAAATCATTGTGATGTTGGAGAGGGGCTTTGGACAAGGGCCTGGAGTGACAGGACACAGGGAATGGCTCCCCACTGCCAGAGGGCAGGGATAGGTGGGATATTGGGAAGGAATTCCTGCCTGAGAGGGTGGGCAGGCCCTGGCACAGGCTGGGCAGAGAAGCTGTGGCTGCCCCATCCCTGGGAGTGTCCAAGGCCAGGATAGACAGGGCTTGGAGCAACTGGGACAGTGGAAGAAATCTCCTTGCTTTGTGGGGCTGCAGTGGGTGCAAAGGCACTTTATGGCTGGGTCCAGACAGACCCAAGTGTATTTTCTCTCTGGATCTGCGCAGAGAATCTCTTGCTCCTTGGAGCTCAGTGCACATGAGAAAGCTGTGAATCTCCAAAGTGTGCCTGGGGCTTGGACTTACTGTCTACCTTTGAAAGGTGGCCACTCTCTCAGTTTTTTGGTTTTGTGGGTTTGTTTTTTTCATTTCCTTTCTCTTTGGAATACCTTGGGCAATGGGCAGTAGGCACAATATTGAGTCAATGTAAGTTTTAAAGTAAATATTTATATATTTAACAAAGAGTAATATTTATACAAACACTTTACTCGTTTTATTTCTTCTGGATTCATAAGTGCAGCCAGGTCCCTGCAGATCCTCAGTGTGAAAAATTCAATGGCTTAAACCATTGTGAACATTTTGAAATTACTTTATACAACCACCTTATCCAGAAGACAGGATTTGTTTCTCTGTGCAGCTCATCTTGTGTCTTCAGGTGAAATGTAGTTTAACTAATCAGCTCTAGAGAAACGTGGACATGAAAAAAAGTTGCATTTTCTTGGCTTTCCAGTAATCCTCTTATTTCTGAAGAGCTCAATTTTAACAATGTTTTGGGGTTTTTTTGGCTGTGTACTTGAAACTAGTCTCAGTTTGAGAGATCCATTGATAAGCTTTGCCAAAGTCAAATAAGAATCAGTGGAAAATGGTTTCCCCCCTGTGGCCCTCCACAGTAATAGGTGAAAGATTTGGGATGTGGGAGCTAAAATTGAGGGCACAGCTCCTGCCAGACAGCTGAGGTGGAGAGCAGGTGGGGATGCCCTCAGAGAAACACTTGGGACTCACCCAAGCACCTTCACAGCTGCCTGAATTCTGGTCCTTGCATGAAGGAGGCACTTGTACTCCTGCTCTGGCACAGCTCATGGGCAGTACCAAGGTGTGGCACCAGCACATTCCATGCACAGAGCTGGTGTAAAGCAACAATCTCATTTTTTCTCAAGTGATGATTTAGCACCTCTCTCTTTGAGGTGTCCATGGAAGTTGTTAAAAAACACTTGTTATGTTTCAGGAAAACCCTCAAGAAATCTCCTCTAAAAACTATTTTGATAAATTGGCGTTTTTGCAGTCTTTCCCCTAAGTAAAAATAAATATATTTTCTGGGGTAGTTTTTTCCTTTTCTGTTTTTCCTCTCCTTTCTTTTTAATCAGTGGAAAGGAGGGAAAACAAGGAGAAGTGAGGCAGAAGGTAAAGAGGTTTAGGTTCTCTTGCCCTGCAATGTGTTGTGGAAATCTCTGACCATTTCACTGCACCTTTGTTTTTGGCTTGTTTGTGTTCTGATTTTGCTTTTCAATAAGAAAATCTTCTACTGGAAAAGTTTTGAGTGATAATGGTGGGTATCAGTGAGGATGTTGGATCCTCCTTATGCTGGACACCAGGAGAGCTAATTTAAAACATCAAATTATTTAGGAAGTTCGTGGTGGTGTGTGCAGGGCATGCCCTGGTGTTTGGGGTCCTTCTGTGCTGGCTTTGGGACATGTGGAGTGTGCAATCCAGGGCCTGGCTTGGGATGAGTTGCCATGAACAAGGAGCAGCTCCCAGGAATGGAGTGGGACCACATGTGGATGATTGGGAAGCACTGGAAAATAAACTGGATTTTTCTCTGGTTCTCAGTACAGTGAATCATCTGTGGATTCACTGAGGATTCAAAACATGTTCCAAAGTGGTGAACAGAGCTGAGCAGCCCCTGTCTGCCTCCTGGGCACCATGAGCAGGACATAGAGCAGCTGGAGTGTCCCATTGCTCTGCATTCTCTGGTATTGGATGTATTGGTAGGGTTAGGCTGGGATTCCCTTGTCACTGCAAAAGTTGAGGTCTATAAAAGCCATTGACTTAATTATTGTGCTTTTCAGATGGTGCAAAGGTCCAGTGGTAGTTCTGCAAAGCACAAGGTCTTTGCTGGTTGGAAATTTGCAGGTGTCCTTTGATTTTCCTGGAGCCTCCATGGCCATTCCAGGTGGAAATGGGACCTTCCTGGAGAGGGCTGGTTGGTTTTAGCTGGGGAGACCTCTCTGTTCTCACCCTGGCCAAGATCCTTCCACTGTACCTTCAAAAACTGACCTTAGCTTTTGACAAAAGCTGAAGGCCCAGAGCTTGGCCTTGTTTACATTCATGATTGAGGGGCTGGAGCAGGTCCAGAGAAGAGCAACGAGGCTGGAGAAGGGAGTGGAGCACAAGTGCTGTGGGGAGAGGCTGAGGGAGCTGGGGGTGTTTGTGCTGGAGAAGAGGAGGCTGAGAGGTGACCTCAGCACTGTCTGGAAGTGCCTGAAGGGAAGTTGTGGCCAGGTGGGGGTTGGTCTCTTCTCCCAGGCACTCAGCAATAGGACAAGGGGGCACGGGGGGCTCAAGCTCTGCCAGGGGAAATTGAAGTTGGAGAGCAGAAAAAAATTCTTTGCAGAGAGAGTGCTCAGGGATTGGAATGGGCTGCCCAGAGAGGGGGTGGATTCCCCATCCCTGGAGGTTTTTCAGGTGAGCTTGGCCGTGGCACTGAGTGCCATGATCTGGTAAAGGGAGTGGAGTTGGCCCAAGGGTTGGACTTGATGCTCTCAGAGGTCTCTTCCAACCCAATCCAATCTACGATTCTATGTCACTCTTGGACTCTACAGGAGCTGGTCTAGATCAACAGCAGAAGAAACAGATGGAAAATTGGTCCAGGGTTATGAGGAAAACAGATACATGAGATATCCCACCAGCCCCAGGCCCATGGCAGAGAGCAGCATGGCCAGGAAAAGGGTTCACTCCTTATTTGGTTGTTTTATTTACAGGTTTCTGTGTGCCTTTGGCTTCTCCACCACGAGCTGGTGGCCAGCAGAATGTAGGTGTGATGTGCTTTTGGTGTTTGTGGTTGGCTGTTTCATTTGAGGGGATGGGGAAAGGGTGAAGAGGACAAAGAAAGGGAAAACATTCCTCCAGTACACTATGACAAGGGCAAGACCACCACCGGGTGGGACAAACCGCAGCTCCACGAGTGCCCCGAGCTCCGTGCAGATGTGCCAGGGGTGGGGGGGAGCTTGTGCATTTACAACAAGCCCTTGTTGTCCCAGCGTGTTTCAACTGAGAAATTAAAACAAAGAAACAAACAAACAAAACAAAACACAGAAAACCCAACTGGTAAAATGTACAGACTCTGCCAACAAAGCTGCGTAGTTTTATTTTGGTTTTGTTTTCCTTTTCCATCTTGGTCAGTTTGGGACTTTGAGAAGGGAAAATGTCTCTCTTTAGCCAACTTCACATCAGTAACCAGCAGTAAATATCTCAAGGATCTCACTCCTGGTGTGGCAGTCCTGAATTGTTCATATCAAAGAGTATTAACTGAACTTCGAATAAACCCCCAAGAAACCATTACTGTTCTCAGTAGGCGATGAAGTACCTTTTTCTTGTAGAAGCATCAAATTTGAGGTGGGGAGGTCTTTAAGAAGCCATTGGTAATCACTTGTATTGGTGTGTCCTGACCAGCATCGAGGTCTCACGTCATTGTTACCGGTGAATTAGCAGTTCACGCCTGATTGTCAGGATAATTGTTGAATGCACATGGTATTTCCTTGTAACTCCTCCTGTTCATGCACATTCCCTCTTGTTGGGGTGAGACACCTGTACCACTTGTACCTCTCCTGTTGCCCACGCAGTTGCCTACTGCAAAATCCCCCGAAATCCTTCCCAGTGCCCCCGCAGCGCCCCCGGGAATGGAGTTTGCCCATTCCCACCGGAAAACTCTGCAATACAGAGCATTGCAGAGAGAAAAGGGGGGGTTCAGTAGAGAAGACCCAAACTGGAACAGGTGGGCCAAAGCCCTTTTGTCCTTGACTTTGAGGCATGAGAATAAATTGTCTCCAGCTCCAAGGGCAATAGTTGCCTTCACAAACTCTGCTTGATGGCAAGAACCCCAAGGTTGTCCACTGCCAGTCTGAGGATGCTCCAGTGGGCAGTGGGCAGGATGCTGATGTCTGACTGTGTCACTGGGCACTGAAACCACAAGCACAGGTTTATGGCCTTATTGTGGGATCTGGGAGCTGGAAAATGGTTGGTTTGTGCCAGGAAAAGCTCTTTTCCAGCTGGCAGTACCTGAGTGGAGAATGAGGCAGTGGTGGCTGCTTGTCCTTCTAAGCCTGTTGACACCAGGCCTCTTGGCTCTGTCTTGCCTTTCTGCCTCACAAAGTGATCAGGACTGAGCTGGTTTCTGCTGTCCCTGGTGAGCAGGTCAGAGCACACCAGCCCCAGGACACAGAGCATCCTCGCTGAAAAATGAATCCTCCAGCTGGGACGGAAGGGTGAGTTTCTGGTGGCAAAGCCCAGCAGGAGACTCCCCCAGAGCCAAATCCTGCTGTGCACCCACCCCAGTGGGGCTCAGCCCCAGGTCAGGCTGGACAGGCTCCTGGGTCTGTCAGCAGCACACACAGACAGAATGGGAATGCATCACCCCCATTCCCTGCCTCCCTCCCAGCTGATTCCCCAGGAATGAGGCCATTCCACAGCAATCAGGACAGAGACCTGTCTTGCTGTCAGTGTTTTCATGAGCCTTTTAACTTGACTGGGAAAGTTGATCTCAAAGAAAAATGTACAGTTATCATTCAATTATGGTTAAATCGAGCCCCGTTGATGCACTTTATGAACGAGTGAAAACAAATCAATGCTGTTATTGCACTGTATCTCTATTGTGTATAATATTATACATTCATCTGTAAGAGTAATTTATTTTTATTACTGTAAATAAAACTGTTAAAGTGATTTGTCAAGAGGATATCCAAAAATAGGGGGAAGGGGGGTGAAATTAAAACATTTGAAGATCTGGGCTCCTGTCCCAGGTATGTGCCATACTGTATGTGTGTCTGTGTTTTTATTTCAGCTGAGGTGAGTCTAGGACAGGACTCTGCTTTCCCTCACCCAGGACTGGGATCAGGATGAGGTGGGTGAGAACAAGAACTGCTCGAGACACTGAGGGGTTGGGAAGGAG
Source organism: Sakesphorus luctuosus (assembly GCA_013396695.1). Lineage (NCBI taxonomy): Eukaryota > Metazoa > Chordata > Aves > Passeriformes > Thamnophilidae > Sakesphorus > Sakesphorus luctuosus. The sequence continues at coordinate 84,051 of VWZD01012249.1, forward strand.
CAGCTCCTGCTGCTCAGAGTCTCCAAACACAAGGATGGAGGCTGTTCCATCAGCAAGCCATTCCCTGCCCTCTGATTAGGGAGTCAGGGATTAGACACCATGGGAATTAGTTGATCTTTGAGGGCTTGATTCTCCAAATGAAGGGTTATAAAGAAATCACAGCTTTGTGCTGCTGCTTCTGTGTCTCAGCCTCTACCAGAGGGAACATCACAGGGCTGATAACTCAGAGCCAAAGGACCCAGGGAGGGCAAGATGACAAAAAAGCCAAACTCGAATCTACTGTAACCTCTTAAAATCTTTATTAATTTCTTTTTCTTTTCTTCCTAATTTCATTAGCACATGCATAAAGTGTCAACAGTTTGGGGTTAAGATGACATCTCTTGAACAAATGTAGTTACAAGCGGTGCTTGGGGTGGTTCCAGGTTTCCTCTCTACACTGTACAGCAGAAAGCTGCAGAGGGCCTGCCTGTCCTCACTGGCACCACAGGCAGGACCCACAACACTGGGGAGAGAGACACTTGTTCACACATAGCAACTGGGTACGGTAGATAGATACAGGCAGCAACATCTACTCACCTACTGACTAAGTGCACATGGTTAAAGACCCCACCAGACAGTGAACATCTCCTGCTTGGATCTCAGCTCCAGAACTGTGGAACTGGGTTATGGTGGGGAAGGTGACCCTCCCTCGGGGGAGATGCCAGGCTCCCACCAGCTCCTTCTGTCAAATGGAGATACAGGTGATACTTCTGTCACTAAAATATGAGCCTTTTGCAGGAGCACAAGGACAGCCCCACAGATGCTGAGGAAGCATCCAGAAAACCACCACAAAGTGCTCCAGGGCTGGCACCTGCCTGTCCCCACGGTGCCAGCCCTGCAGAGCCAGCCTCCAAAGACTGGCCCAGGCTCTGGCTCCAGGCTGTATGTGTGAGCAGTCAGTGTCAAAAGGGGAGAAACCTGCTTTCCAAAGGCCCAGCTTGAGCTGACCACTCACTGATGCTCAGTTTTAGTAGGATTGGTTGCCCCAGTGCTCCAGGTCTCCCCAGCTCAGAGCTGCTATGTTTGGGTAGTGCTGAGGAGGTCTAGGAGTGGGTCTGAGGTGCCTTAATCCCCAGCCTGCTGGGTGCAGGCCATGGGAGATGATCCTCACCGACCTTCAACACCCCCAAAAATGACTCTACTGCAGCACTTGGCCTCACCCAGAAGTGCTTGTGCTCCTACTTGCTCCAAAGGGGATGGAAACCTGGCAGAGAGATGGGCCCTGTCCTGCTGCAGCAGCTGGCATTGGCCCAACAGCCTGGGGATCGACAGGAGGAGGAGGAGGAAGAGGAGGAGAGGGAGAGAGGGAAGGCTCTCCAGCCTGAATGCTTGTCCCATGGCAGCAGCAATGCACATCCCCTGAAGCAAACCCAGCAGCACGTGCACTTCCCACAGGAAAGTGGCGACTTGTCCCCTCTGTGCATTCCTCATGTGACCTCTCGGGGACCAGCCCTGTCCATGGCATGTGCACCCAGATGTGTGGTTGCCAGAGCAGGTTTCCTTGGGTTGGCCAAAATCTGCTCCCCACACCACCCCAGTGCAGGAAGGAGGATTCCCAGAGGATACCTTGGGGTCTGGGCAGGTCCAGATTTCCACCCCAGGTGAGCTCTGCCCTTTCCCAGCACAGCGAGACCACCCACCCCAGGAAGTCCCCAATCCTTGGCCATGCCATAGGGACCTCCAGGAAAGGCACTTGTGTCAGTGAGGAGCTGCCACGCTGCTGTGGCCCCACTGCATTCCCAGGGGGAGCTGAGCCCCACGTGTGCCAGGGCACACCCAAGAGTGAGGGGAGGGAAGTGCCAGCACAGCTCAGCATCAACCCAAACTCAGGGTGGACACACCCTGCCTCAGACTCCCCCAACAAACCCAGCAGCCCCAAAACAAAGGAAGTGTATGAAGGTGAAGGGCCATCAGCCCCCAAATCCCCTTAAGAATGCATTTCAAAGAAAAGGGGGTTGTTTTGGGGGGGTTTGGTTTTTTTTTTTTTTGGTGGGGATTTAAGTGGCTCCAATGGGTCTTGGAGAAACCTGGTCTAGTGGAAGGTGTCCCTGCCCACGGCAGGGGGTGGAACTGGGTGGGCTTTGAGGTCTCTCCCAATCCAAACCATTCTGGGATTCTATGATTTTTCTTTTTCCTGATTTGCTCTGATCTGAGATGGAAAGCACCACAAAGAGTGGCCCCATCTGATAAAAACTGGCCAGAACTAAAAGTAGACTTGAAACATCTCAGTATAAAACTAAATTTGGGGAGGAGGAGGGGGGCAATGGGACAGTAAGGGGGGAATGTTGGTGCTCATAACAGTATAATTTTTGGAGACCTGGCAGAACTGTGCCAAAGCTGTTCCTGCTGCCAGCAAGAAATCAACAGCTCCTCAACAGGCATCACAGGAATGTCATCAGGCTCAAAGTGACAAGACCTTCATGGTTGGCTTTTCCAAGGTAAGAAATTACTTTCTATGGAGTAAGTGTTCCCAGCTGAGGTGTCAGGCATGGACCAGCACTGGCAAGAGGTGACAATCAATGGGATTTCAAACACCTGAGCTGAGGAGGGGCCTTCAGGGACAAAAGCACCTCCTGTGGTGACAGGAGGCACCTCCCTCTCCTTGCTGCACTGTGGGATGAGGTTCTTACTGCCTTGGCTTAGGCAGCGCTTCCTTAGGATCTGATTTTTGGAAGTGATGCCACCTGTTTCATGTTGTTGGTGTCTAGCTGGGAAGCGTTGCTGGGTCTGCCCTTCCCTCAAAGTCCAGAACAGAGCAAATTGTCCTTCTGGAAATCATCTGTAAGTTGTTTGTTTGCTTTTTAGTTTTGTGAGGGAGGGGTTTGTTTGTTTATTTTTAGATTCCTCAATTGAGCTCCCCAAACCAAAGGGTAACTTTGAAACTGTCCACCTCAGTTTCCCAGCATGGTTTATCCAGTCTGTGGACCATGAAGGGTACTGAGGAGCAGGTTACTAGAGCTGCTGCTTTCTGTCTCTTGAAATCCAGCAGTAACAGCTGCATGTCCTGGTTTCTGATTAGTTCACATCCTCCCCTCTCAGGTGTTTTATCTTTATTGCACTTAAGGGTCAAAACCAAAACCACCAGAGAGCCCAAGCAGCTGCCCTGGCTGATGGGAGCTGCTCTGGGGCTGGGACACCCAAAGGAGGGGATGAGGCAGAACCACAGACACACGAGGTTTGAGGAGATGCCCTGTGGGCACCTCCACCACACCCTGGCCCACAACAAGGTCATGGGCAGTGCTCCTCTCTGGCATTTGCCCACCCATTTCTCAAAGCTATTCCATGGCAAAGCCTCTGTGACCTGTTTCAGTGTTTCTTCATCCTTACCTCGGCAAAGCTTTCCCTGAGATCTGATTCCCCTCCTTTCTGCCCCCCCTCAGTCCCATGCCTTGCACTGGAGTCCCACACTGACATGGAGAACAGCTTTGTCTTCCCCACTGCCCTTCATGGCTTTGCTTGGGGCTTTACCCACCTGAGGTTTGCCCTGTACACAGTGGTGGGAGAAAAACCAACCTGAAATTCTGTGCTGCTTTCTTTCTACCCTTTTCCCCTCCTCTCTGCACTCTTAATACTTCATACAGAACTGAGTGCTGGAGGTACCACTGGGCTGAACATCCCCCAGGGCCAGCCCAGTCCCCTGGCATTGCCACCATGGGCAAGGGGTGCAGGGGAAGGCTCACTTCACACACACCTGGGCTCACCATGGCCAACAGCAGCTTTCAAAGAACAAGAGAGTACAGAGGCACCTCTGGGAGGTTTAAACCTGTGGGAAGATCCCTATGAGGAGATGCCCATGGGAGGGTGAGGCTTCACTGCTCTGCCACCAGGCAGTGCTGTGGGGGAGTTTGTGGCCTCAGGGCCTGTCAGTCTGTCATACAGACATTAATGTGGGTAAGTGACACCATCTCTGCCTTTGGGGACACTGTGGCCAAGCATGTTCCACCCAGGTCTTGCCTGAGGATTTCCCTCACGAAGAAGCCTCCCTTGCTGCAGGCTCTGCCTCAGCCTAGTGACAGCACCAGAATGTGTTCTCCCTTGGGAACATCCTCCTGTCCTCCTCCCACCCTGCCTGTGGGCACCTCCTGAAGGCTCTGGGACAAACCTCACTGAAGTTCTTGTCTGGGGGTTTTGTTTGGGTTTTTTCCATTCCGTCTCCCAGCAAAATACAGGCTCAGTTTTCACCTGGAGAAAGCAGAACTTGAGAAAATGATCCTAGAAAACCTGGAATTTGTCCAAGGAAGATCAAATTCACACACACCCTTTGACTCTCAGATTGAAATATATCAAAGTCCAGGTTTGGGTTAGAAATGTCTGAAGGAGGAGGTTTTGCATGAGCTCAGAGGCTGCCACATGAATTAATGGGCAGCTCTGAGTGCTGGCAGGCAGTGGGGCACCCAGGCATGTTTGCCATCCCATCCTTGGCCATCCCAGAGAGCACAGCTGTGTGGGGACTGGGAAGGGCCCACCCTGAGGGCATGGGGACCTGTTCAGAGACAAATCCAGCATGGCTTAGCACTCCTGTACTTGGCTCAGGCACTTTTGCAGGGGGTAGTGGAGGGGCAGGAGAGCCACCCCCACTGACAGCAGTGGGGGATGTGGCTGTGGGGCTGCTCAGGGGTCACCTAAGGAAGGGACAACAGCCCTCGAGGTGCTGCTGCCCAGTAGAGGGGAAATTCATGGGGGATGAGCATTTGAGGCTTCTAAAGTGCAGTGCAGGTTATATGGTCTTTGCTTTAGACTGTAAACTCCTCAGGACAGACTCCTTGCCCTTATTTTTATTTATTTTTTTTAATCTGTAAAGTGACATTCCAGCTGAGAAAACCTTACCCCTAAGTAACTACTACTACAGGAAAACAGGAATCTTGGTGAAAGGAACAGCCTGTGCTCCCCTTGGCAGTAGCCCATGACGGGGAGTGCTTCCCATGGCCAAACATGGTCCATCCCCAAGGAGATGGCACAGTGCTCCTGCCAGACAAGGATCCCTGGAATGCAGCCTCCAAAACACCACCAAGAGCTACAACCCGCCTCCCTCCAAGCAAAACTTCTATTTATCATTAAAGCTGAGGTGTTAATTCAGGCTCCGTACCCAGGGCAGCCTGCAAAGCTTCTGTTCAGGCTGTTGGGGGTCTTGAAAGGGAAATAGAGATGAAAAAGTTGCTGGGAGGAATTTGGAGGGCTCTTACAAGAAGGGAGCTCTCTGCAGAAGCCAAGTTCAGCCTCATGTTTGTCACAGGAGTAAAACCTTCCCAAAACAAAACAGCTGCAAAAGCAGCAGCTCTCATGGGATGTGATGCTCATTCCTCTCTGGTTTCTTCCCAGAGTGGGAAGTTAGAAACTACCCAATCCATTCTTCCTTCAGGACACCAATCCTCCGAGAGCCACCAGCATCAAGAGCCAGCTCCAACAGTCCCTTTAAACCAAGGAGAGCCTGAGTGCAAGGTCAGGCATGAACACTGCTAGACTTCCACCAACCTTCAGAAACTTCAGCAAGACCAGACTTCACACCTGGTGTAGCTTCAGAGGTGTGCCATGGGCATGGTGTTGCCCATAATGCCCCTTTTTAGATAAACCAGAGATGTCCACGAGGTTCCTGATGGACCTCAAGGACTACAGCTTTCCATTAATATCTCCAAGCAGAACCAAACTGGCTTATTTACTGTTCCAGGACTCCAGCCCAATCCATCTGCATGCACTCAGGGTATTCTTGCCCCCACTGGCAGTCATATTTATTATTTTTAATCTATGCCCATAAATTGGCAAGTAGGGGAAAGCAGATAAAATGGGAAGAGGAACTCTCAGGAGATCAGTTGGGCTCATTAAATGTTTGGCACTCCATGATCATCCATTGGCAATGAAATGCCCCTGCTATATTTTAACATGGAACACGATACCTTAATGTACAGGAGCATCTCCACAGCCCAATTCTGGTACTCCTGAGAGAGGAGAAATTCAATCATCTGTGACCTGGATTGTATTTTTTAATGTCTGCCAAGCTAGATAAAATATTTAAATATTCACTTTTATATCAGCCCACATGAGGATTTGAGCATTTCAGGTTGTGTAACACAGCATGGCCTACTTTGAGAAGAATATACAGGAATAGGCACATATGTAGCAAATATTGAGTATGCAGCATGTGGGTCAGACAGACAGTGTTAATTAGTGTGGCACTGCCAGTTCCAGCAGTGCCAGCCCAGCCCAGCCAAGGAACTGGTGTCACTTCTATTGGATTTCATAGGTCACCTGGGTGAAAAACAGGCAAATGTGCCCAAAATAAACCTGATCATGCTCAAGTCTGGCTGAATTCTCTGCTGAGGATGGAACGGCTGTGTCATGAAACTGGGGCTCTCAGTGCCACCATGTGGCATCAACGCTCTGACTTGATGATCTCAGAGGTCTTTTCCAACCTTAGCAATTCCAGGTGCTTGCCAGCCTTGTGGTGCCGTTGGGAGAGTTGGGAAGAGCAAGGTGCTCTGTCTAACTCCACAGGTTACCTCTCCACCAGCTACACCAGAAAGCTGAGCAATGAGCTCTGCTGCAGATCTCACTGGGATTGGGATGGGGGACCAGCCCCACCACGGCTACCAAGACAACTTAAAGGCTGCCACAGCAGCTCAGACTCCTGCAAGAGGAGCATCATGATATTTTCAAGCAATGGGCAACGGTGGGAGGTCATGGTCCTGCTGACCATGGACTTGAGCATGTGAAATGTGTTTGTGTCATCAGGGGGTGGAGATTTCCTCAAGCAGGGTATGAAGGGTGAGGATGTGCTGGGATGTCTGAAGGGGAAAGGATGGTGGAAGAACACAAAGGTGGGAGGAAATGGAGGGGGCTTTGCTACCTGCCCTCCTGAGGCCCCCAGCTGTGCATCTGCTCTGCAGATGTGGCCTGTGCACAGGGCAGGCAAGGCTTGAGGGAACCAGATGACCTCCAAGGTCCCTTCCAACCCAAGCCATTCTGATTGTCAAGCGCTTTGCCATGGAAGAGCATTGCCCCCAGCAGTGGCATGGGTGGACTGCCAGCTGCCAACCCCAAGTACAGCACAGCTGCTGGGAGGTGACAGGGCAGTGGGAGGCTGCAGGAACAATCCTGACCTGCCACACACAAATAGAGTCCTGCCAGAATGACCACAGTTCCATGTGACAGAGCAACCAGTGCATGAAAAGAAGGGTCTTTATTTTCTAGGGGCACTCAGCTGCTCTCTAGCTCTCACCAGGACTGGTTCAGCTTTGCAGAAGTGGGACAGCCACAGATCCAAGGGATGAGCCAGTCCCATGTGTCCCTGAGCTCTTTCCCAGGGCTGGTGGGACCTGGCTCTGCCTGAGCCCCCATTGACTCTGCAGCCCTTTGACCCCTGTAAGGGGTAAGAGCAGCTCCACCAGCCCCTGCTGTTCTCTCTCTCTCTCATAAAGGGTTATCACTTTTTCTAAATTATCCAAATAAACCCAATTTCTCTTCACATACAAACAGGATTACAACTGTGTCTACATTAATAACACTCCACAATAAATACCACCAGTTATCTGCTTAAACGTTGCTCTGAATTTTTACACTTCCTTCTGAACCTGTTCCAGGTCAAATCCCAGCTGCTTTTCCAAGCAAGGCCCATCACAGCCATTGCAGGGGCTCTCTGCCCTGGCCAGGCTTTGGCCAAAAGCTTTTGCAGCTGGTTCCTTGTGTCTCTGAGGGTAAACATCAGAAATGAGAGCTCTGGGTGAGCACCAATCATCAGGAATTTCCTGACCACCTGTGGTGCACTGTGTCTCCCTGCCTCCTTTGGTCATCCCTGCTTCCCTGGGTTTTGCACATGAGCTATTCCATGCATCCCATTGCTCTGCTGCTTCTTGCCTTGCCCTCTCCCACATCCATGCTGCCCCTCTGCTCAAGCCCACTCAGCACCACAGCTCACAGTCCAGCTGTGGAGGTGTGGGAGGTGTCACTTCCAAGGGGTAAGAGCCCATTTTGTGCCAGTCAGGAGAAGGGAGAGCTCCTGGGGGCATTTCTCAGCAGCTGGGCAGAGGATTCCCCACATCTGGCCATGAAGGGTTTCCCACTGGGGGGGAAATCAGCAGAGATTTGGGGTGTCATCAGGGTGAGGAACCAGCAACCTGGTCTACTGGAAAGTGTCCCTGGCCATGGCAGGGCATTGGAATGAGATGAGATTTAAGGTCCCTTCCAACCCAAACCACTCCAGGATTCTATGAAGTTAAGGATGAGCCTTTGGGTTCCAGCTGTATCCTCCCACCCCCTTCACAGGTCTGGCTGCTTCTGGATAGTCAAAACACTCCTTGTGTAGCCATCACCTTCCTGGCTCCTGGGGGAAGCAGAGAGGCAGGCACAGACCCCAGGCTTTCTCCAAAGAGAAGCAACATGGGGCCTCAGTTTTTCCCCATTCAGGACCTTGTGGTACAAGGGAACACAAGAGAGTGCCTGGGGACACCATTTTGGCAAGTCCATGGCTGATTCTGGCCCATTTTCTACTAGGGGGGAACCTTTCCCAGCTCTCTGCAGGTTTTTACACCTGACTGTAATGGTTTCAGTAGTCCCCACCCCTTTGCTCTGCCTTCCTGTGCCTCCTCCCTTCGTGAAGGGAGGAGAAAAGTCTTCAATTGATGCCTCTCTATTTTGATGTGAGAACAGGGTATTTCCAATGCTGGGGCAGGAGCCTGGCTATCCAGCTGCCCCATCACCTGTGGGACAGGGCACAGGGCAGGATCAGGTAGGGAGAACCAGTGCCTGGTCTGAGCTGGTCTCAGATGTACAGGCACAGTGTGTGGGGCTGCAAAGGGCAAGTTAAGGGTTTATCTAAAAGCAGCAGATTGTCTAATTAACTTCTTTTTCTTTTTCAAATAACACTGAAATGGTGCCACACTAAGGCCAAGGAGAGCTGGGCTTGGGGAAGCTCCCTGGACACTTCTCATCCCTTGGTGGCAAAGGCAGGACAAGGCTGTGTCTCCCTACCAGCTGCAAGCTTTGCCTTCGCCCTTTTCTCTCAGAAAACCAGTTGTAAGGACAGAAATGGACTCAGGTCACCAACACCTTGGTCTTCTCATGCAACCTGGTCTAGTGGAACGTGTCCCAGCTGATTGCAAGGGATTGGACTCAATGGGCTTTAAAATTCTCTCCCAACCCTTCAAACCTTATTCCATGATTCTCCAGGAAGCGATAGGACGATGGTGACTGTCCCTACAGAGCTGCTGCTCAGAGTGGTGCATCACTCTCAGGGGAAGGGACCTCCCGCCCCTGTGCAGCTTTTGGAGTTGCCTGACCCCAAAAACACCAGCAGCAGAGCATCCCCAAGCCCACACATGGCCATCCCTGAGCTCCCGTGGTGGCACCAGCTGTGCAAACAGGCCTCTTCTCCAGGAGCTTCTCATTATCACAATTAAGGTCTAGCTGGAAAAGCACTACTGCCTCTGGGGCTCCCTTCTCTCGCAAAGCACACTCAGGGCCAGCCTCTGGTCTTGCTCTAGGTGTAAATCTGGAGTAATCCTATTAAACCTGCCTTCAGAGAATTTTGGAAGTCATTAAACGTGAAGGTGCTGCTAATTCCTGCTCTCACTGCCTCCGAGGTGTATCCTACCAGTGCTGCTGCTGCTGCTGCTGCCCGAAGGGTTTTTGACATAGTGTAAAAAGCAAAGCTCCTGGACGAGCGGGGCCGCCTGGTGTCGGCGCTGGGGAGGGCACCATACACACCTGGCCCGGAGCCGGCGTTCTGCCAGCCCCGCCCTCAGTCCGACCACTCGTTATCGTCCAGCTCCGAGTCGTCGTCCGACTCGCTGTACTCCACCGCGATCCGCCGCGACAGGATGGTCGCCACGTCATTGCCCACGGGCTCTTTCTTGGCCTCTTGTTCCCATTGCTCCTGGACTTTCCGGAGTTGGATTCCTGCGGTAGGAAAGGGGGGAAGGCTTTAGGGGAAGCACACAGGTGGCTGCACTCGATGTGCAACATCTTCCTTTGTAAAGTGTTGGCTGGAACGAGATGGCTGCAGCCCCGGGCGGGAGGAGGTATATGAGTTATATATTTAAATATGTGTGTGTGTGTGTATATATATATATATAATATATATAAAAGTTAGATGAGATAATAGGATTGTTAGGACAAGGAGAAATGGCTTTAAACTGAAGCAGTCATCTTAGATGGGATTTGGGAAGAAATTCTTCCCTGTGAGGGTGGGCAGGCCCTGGCACAGGGTGCCCAGAGAAGCTGGGGCTGCCCCATCCCTGGGAGTGTCCCAGGCCAGGCTGGACAGGGCTTGGAGCACCCTGGGCTGGTGAAAGGTGTCCCTGCCCACGGCAGGAATAAGAAGGTCTTTAAGGTTCCATTCCAACTCAAACCATTCTGTGATTCTATGAATAATGCAACATGTGCAGTTATAAAGCTATATCGCAGAATAAAGCTCCTCCTCTGCAACCTGAAGATGTTGAACCTTCTGGAAGGTTAAATTTACCATTCAACCTGAAGATTTGCAGGAAGAGGAAATGGGAGAAACCTTGAAGCACATCATCCTCTATAGCCTAAAAGGAAGCCAGTGATCTGTGGGGCTTCATTACACCTCTGGAGATGAGTCCCCAACCCGCTTCCAACTCCTTGCACTGTATCTTTTTTGCCCCCTCAGGTCCCACCTGGAAGCCACCACCTTGACCCTTTCCACCCTGGGTCTTGTGTTGCCGATGTCACCCAGCTCTATGCCAAGAGGTATTTTGCCACTGCAGGGACAGTCCCGGTGTGACCTGTCCCCGCCCGTGCCACTGCCACCCGCTGCCCACGCGCTCACCCCTGCGGATGGCTGCCAGCAGGTCGCTCCGGGCGTCGCTCATGGGCATCAGCGGGATCTGCGGCTTCCAGGGCTCCACGGCGGGGGCGGGCGGCGATGCCGAATGCGCGGGCGAGGCGGACACGGCCGGGGGGCCGGGCGGGGGCGGCGGCGGCGCCATCGGGGGGCCCAGCGGGCCGGTCTGCGGCGGGGACGCCGAGTAGGGCCCGGGGGGCGCGGGCNTGCGGGCTGCGACGGCGGGCACGGCCGTGTCACCGCTCCGAGGAGTGATGACACCCGGCACCCACCGCGGCACCCATCCTGGCACCCATCCTGGCAACCAGCACCCATCCCGGCACCCAGCACCCATCCTGGCACGTAGCACCCAGCATCCATCCTGGCAACCAGCACCCACCCCGGCACCCAGCACCCATCCCAGCACCCATCCTGGCACCCAGCATCCATCGTGGCAACCATCCCAGCACCCATCCCAGTACCCATCATCCAGCACCCATCCTGGTACCCAGCACCCATCTGACATCCTTCACCAATCATGCCACCCATCCCACTACCCATTACCACTCCTGGCACCCATCATCCTTCACCCATCTGATATCCTTCACCCAACCCTGCACCCATCACCCCATCCTGGCATTCATCATCCATCTGAGAATCCCTCACCCATCCCAGCACCTGTCATCCTTCACCCATCATGGCACCTGTCTCCCATCCTGGCACCTATCACCCATCCCAACACCCATCACCCATCCCAACACCCACCACCCATCCTGGCACCCAACTGGCTCCACTCTGGCTTGCGTTACTCTGAACCTCCACATAAGCCCTGTCCCAGGGCCAGAGAGGTGGGAGGGCTCTGCCAGCAGAATAGGTTATGGGGCATGAGGAGTTAGGAAGGTGCCCAACACCCCAGCGGGAAAGCCCCCCACCCACTCTGTGCGCTTTTCTGAGGTGAGGTTACCCCAAAAGTGCTCCTGACTGAGTTGGATCTCATTGGCAGTTTCAGACCACAACAGCTGCAGAGGAGAGCTCTCCTCTCTCCATCAGCCCAGAAATGGGGGGTCAGGCCCCCCAACCCTCCCTGCTCCTGGGCACCCCTGTACCCGCAGAGGAGGCTGGAGCCCTACCCGTAATCCTTGACCAGGTGTGGCCTGGGCCCGTTGAGCACAGCCTCGGGTGGTGGCGGCACGTGTGGCTGCTGGAGGCGGCTGAGGCTGTTCTGCCTGCTGCCCGGTGCCGGGCGGTACCCGTGCTCCGGTGGGTTTGGTGGTGCCAGCACACCCTCCTTGTGCTCCGCCGGTGCCAGGTGTGCTGCCGGGGCCATCAGCTGCGCGGGGTGGTTGGGGCTGGCTGGGTACGAGTGATCGGCCGCGTCCGACGCGTAGGACCTGCGGCACAGAGAAACCTGCTGTTGTACTGGCAGGAGGGCACGGGGTTGGGAGTGTGAGAGCATTTGGGGGCTGAGCCAACGGAACAAAAAAAGGCCACAAGAGTATAGATGTACAAGACAGCAGAGAGATAGCGGAGGGGAGGAGGACACCAACACAGCTGAACCACTCTCTTTTCCCATAGCTGCTAGACGGGAAGTGCTACAACTTTATCCCAACACCGAGGCTGCTCCTGAGGTCCAGGGTAACACCTTGGGAGCACCAGCTATCCATGAAGGTACCACAGGCCTATGGCTTAGCCCCCCCATCCCTGCTGTGGGCAACACATCCCCCCAGAGACGGAGAAGAGCAAAGCAAAGGAGAGCCGGTGAGCTGAACGTGCAGTAGGTAGAACCTGCCTATTATCTGGGGACAGTGATCCTTCCGATGACGCCATGTGATAGGGGGATGGTGAGAACCTGTTATCCGGTCGGAACTCTTTGTCATACGCCATCATGTTCCACTCCAGGCGCCGGTTGCGAGCTTTCCGCACTTTCTTCACCTCCCGGGTGGAGTCCTCCACCAACCGCTGCTCCTGTGGGCACACAGAGCCACAGCTGCACCCCCAGCACTGCTCCTTGGGCCCAGAGTGATACCCAGGGGGCACCACCCAACCCTGTGAGATGCACCCGGCACAGGGGAGGGGAGTGCACAGGCTGCATCAGGAAGGTGATGTTCCCCAGGCCCCAGGCAACCCCAGCTCCAGCCCCACAGTGCCCGCCACCTGCCTGTTACCTTCTGCCTGCGCTTCTCCTTTCTCTTATCCTCTGTTGCCTGCAACATTTTCTCCTTCCATAAGTTGAAGAAGTAGGAGGGGTCAGTGTAGAATTTGAGGCCATCCTTTTTGTCATCCCTGGGGAGTGGGAAGGGATGAGAGGGGGTTATTAGCCACACGAGAAGACCCTGTTCCCCTGCACATGGGCTTCGGTACAATCATGACTATAAGCTGTTGTCCCACCAGGAATATGTCCAACACAGTGGTCACTACCTGCAGTACCACTGTGTGGGGTCACCCAGCCCAGCTGCCCCACACAACAGGAGTGGTGTCACAGCAACTGCAGAAACCACCCTCTCAGCCCTCATCAAGCAGCAAATGTGGTGCACGCCTGATGCCTCTGTTGGAAAGGGCCCCCAGGACCCCCTTGGTCTCCCCAAGAGGTGATGTGCCGGTACCTGTAGGGCGTGAGGATGTTGAGGGGCGGGGGCTTGTCGCAGCGCTGGTACATCTCCATCACCGGGTTGGGGATGGAGTTGCGAGACACAACCTGCTGGTTCTGCACCGTGGAGCTCTTGAAGGCTTTCCTCATGTTGATGTCCTGCAGTGAAACTGTGGACACAGGAAGGAGAAGGGATACACGTGGGGTGGCCTCAGCCCCTCAAAGAAGGCATGGCAGGTGTCCCAGCCCTGAGAACGTGTCTCCTGGCCATCACCCCAAAATGGCCCCAGCCCTCACCTTCCTCCACGGTGGAGTCCAGCTGCGTCACCTTGATGACCAGCAGGTCCACCCTCTCCTGCAGTGAGTTCATCCTCATGTAGAAGCTGTTGGCCTCGTTGAACAGCTCACCAAAGATGTCCTCAGCGTGCCTGCCTGGCAGAGAACACCACGCCCATCACTGGCACCACAGCATCGTTCCCTGGGCACACACCTTCCCAGTGGCTCCATGCTCTCCCCAGCCTTGGGTTTTTGGGAGCTGAGCCCCATCCTCTCCCAAAGGGTTGAATGGATGGAGGGGAGCACAAACACCACCCCCACAAACACCCTTGAGCATCCTTTCCATTGAGTGGTACCCATGGGGACACAGAACATTCACAGTGCCCCAAACAGCCTTTGTATCCACCAGGATAAAGGAGCCAAAAGAATGACCAACACCCAGCATGGCCTGCGGAAATGCAGCCCTGAAGGTGGGAAACCAGGAGCAGGGCAGCAGGGAGAGTTCCACAGCAGGGAGAAGCTGAGACTTGTTTAACTTTGTAATAACTTCAGCAGTTGTTGTCCTGCAGCACTCTGTGCATTGTTACAACAGCTCCTTATTAGGGCTATTCCTATCCTGGGGCTGAGCAAGGAGTCTGGCAGAACACAGCTGACATCTGTAGGCTAAAGCACCCATCTCATCCCAGCATCCCCCCCATCCTATCCTATCCCATAGCCCAGCCCCTATCGCATAGCCCAGCCCCTATCCCATCCCAGCACCCATCCCATCCCATCCCATCCCATCCCATCCCATCCCATCCCATCCCATCCCCGATCCCATCCCATCCCAATCTCATCCCATCCCAGCACCCCAGCTCCTCAGGGTTTCCTCCAAAACCACATAACAAACAGCTCCCAAATCACCTTTAATACCTCCTCAGACCATTTACCCAACTCAGTCATTTGTATTTGATTTCTTTATCCTCTGGACAAGGTACCCATGGCCTGTGCACCCATGGGCTCTGCTCATGTGGGCCATGTCACTTCCAGCAGCTCCATAAATACAGGGTTTATTTTCTGGGAGCATTTTAGAGACTAATCTAGTTCTGGAGTGAAAGAGAAGAGTGAGAGCCCTAAAGAGCCTGCACTTCTCTCTCTATTTTAAGAGGATATTCAACAGTGAAATAGGTTGTCCCTATTAAACCCTCACACTGGTGTGTGCAGTGCTCTTGTGCTCCCCTTTGCTGCTGAGATCAGTCCCAGGGCAGGAAGACAGCCAAGGATTTAGATCTTTATATAGACTACTCTTCCTCATAAAGATCTAACATTAAAAAGCATAGGTTGGAGTATTTTAAATCTTCACCTGACCTTCCTATTTCTGGCAGGTGGAGAAGCAAGGGGATCACAAAGGCTTTCTGTCCCCCACTGTGGGAGTCAAATGGGTCTTAAAATGTCATTACGTCCCTGTTTTGGGCTTGGCCTTGAGCATACTCCTGTTTTAAATTAGCTGGCTAATTCCCACTGAATCAGCAGGAGCTGCAGCCCACAAGGCTCTCACATAGCCCCTGTTTCTCTGTGTTTGGAACCAGAGGAAGCAACTGCAGCATCCCACCAACATCCCACCATTCCCTCGCCGTTCCGTACTGGGAGTGCTGTGCCATGACTTACTGAGGCTGCCCAGCTGCTTGATGATGGCAGCCAGGGTGCTGTTGGTGACACACTCCAGCTCACTGGTCACCCCATCGGGAAGGGCCCCCCGGCACAGGTGCCGGGGCTCGATGTTCCTCTTCACCAGTGGCATTCTGCCGGCGAGCCCTCACGCCTCTCCTGGCAAAGGGAGAAACAGAGGGAAAAAAGAAAATACCTTGTACCATTTGCCTGTTTGTCTTCCCACTCCCTCTGCTTCCTGCCCAGGATACTCATCCTGTCCATCCAGGTGGGTGGCAGTGGGGCTTTTCCAAGCAGGGGATGCTCTGTGGGTGCAAACCTGGGGATGCTGGAGAGCACAGGGGTGCCAGGATGGAGGTGAGGACCACACCAGGGCCCTGTCCCTACCCTTGTGCTCTCCTGTGAAGCCACTGTGTCCTTTCCCACTTACCTCCAGAGCTGTGCTCAGAGCAGGAGCAAACCCCCATGTGCTGCTTCCCTTCAGCTGGCCCCGAAAAGCCTCATCCAACCCAAACAGAAGCGAGGAAGCGCTTGTAATGCCATTATTTCCAGCTCACTGCAAGCTCTCCAGGGTTTTATTTGTGCACACACTACACTGGGGCAAGTTGCTGGGGCCAGCTCATCCCAGCTCCCTGTATGGCCTCCCCAGCATCCCTGAGTGCCCCCACAGCAACTCTGGGTGCCCCCACAGCATTTATAGGTGCTCCCACAGCACCTCTGTGTGCCTCCAGGGCATTCCTGAGCACCTCACAGCAACTCTGGGTGCCCCCACAGCATTTATGGGTGCTCCCACACCATCCCTGTGTGCCTCCAAGGCATCCCTGGGCACCCCCACAGCATCCCTGGGTGCCCCCACAGCAACTCTGGGTGCCCCTGGCCCTTCTGTCATTCCACCTGAACTGGGGATGGTTTGTTTCCTATGGGATCCAAGGAGACATAGGGGCATCCCTTCACCCAAAGGCCTCATTTCCAGCGAGAGCACCCATGGGAGCTGGTGAGGAAGGATGAAGGATGGGCACCATGGGGTGGGGGATGCTGGGGGCAGGTCATGCCGATGATGTAAAGGGTGAGTGGTGGGAAACAGACAGGGAAAAGAGGCAAAAGAGGAGCATTTACTAACGACGTGGTGTCTTCTGGGGTGCTGCAGCCCGGGACTGCCACACGGACAGGCAGCGACCACACGGGTTTGCACAGGGGGATCTGAAGTGACACAAGCGCATTCCCACTCAGCTCCACTCCCAGTGTAAAGGCAAACCGATGGTCGGGCTGATAAGGACCAGAGAGATGAACAGCACTCCCAGGAATGCCCTCCTTTCCCATCCTGGGCACCCCCCGCCCACCCCATCTTTCCCAAAACTTTGGCAGAGAAGGAAAAGCAGCTTCCGTTCATCGCTGGGAGCGGAGCAGCCGGGGGCCGACAGCGCAGCCAGCACTCCTGCCCGTGAACGAAGCCAGCAATCTGCAGAGTTCACAGTTTTTGGCCCCGGGAGCGTTACACAGAACAGTTTCCCATTGATAGCACCCGGCCAGCGCTCCCGTGCCCCCGCCAGCACCACCAGCTACTCTTCAGCTTTCAAATGCAAATTCAACCTCTCTCATCGAACTTGTTCCTAAATCATCCATACGGAGCTTCCCAAAGGGCTGATTGTGCTGCCAGGTCTGTATGGACAGGGCAGGGCTCTGCTCTGCCCCAGGGCAGTCGGGGCACCGTGGGAAGGAGCCCAGCCCCGAACCCTCCGCAGGACTGTGCCACGGGCTCAGAGCAAACCGCGTGTCCTCCGGCGCTTCCCAAACTCACTGCATGTGGATGCGGGGCTGGTACCATCCCTGGGTCTCTAAAACCAAGAGGTTTCTGCCAGCTGGTTGTGACAGAGGGGGGACTCTGGATGTCTGCTGCTGATGTCTGCTCTGGCCATGCACAACCCCCCTTTCTGGGCACCCCCTTATACCCCCTTTGGCTGCATAAAGAGCTGAGCAACGCTGGCAGCTTCACCCCAAGCTCACCTCGAGCTGGTTTTCTGTGTCACCCCAACATCGGCGCTCAGAAGCTGAGCCCTGGCACGTCCCCGCGGGGTTCCCCCGGAGCGGCGGCCGCAGGGACCGGAGGGCACAGGGCAGAGCTGGTAACGAGCTGCTTGAGCCCAGCAATTAGACACAGGGAACAAAGAGCCATTCTCAGCACTCGCCTGGGACACGGCCACTGGAAACAGCCACTGGCACCCGCGGCTTTTTGTCCTTCACAGGGATCCGGGGGGAAATGGGGCCACCCACTCCTCCAGCCCCCGTGGGGACCCCAGAGCAGAAGGGAGAAAAAAAGAGATTTGTGGCTTGAAACTTCCCAGCAGGGACGGACTTGCAGAGAGGCAGAAGGTGGGGAGGGGGTCTGATGGCAGCATTTGAGACTGTGCCATGGGAAAGCATCCCTGGAGAAGAAAAATCCCTTTAATCTCACTCCAAAAAGCCCAAACAAGACTCCGAGTTTGCAGCAGAAGGAACCAGAGAGGAGCTGAGCACACATTTTTAGGCTAGGATAGCCTGGAAAGGCAACTTTGGCTGAGCCATGGGAGAAGCTGCTTTTTATCCCACCCCAGTTAATGGCAGCTCACAGGAACACAGGGATCAGAACCCCCTGCCAACCCCTCCCGTGACAAGTGTCCTCTCAACCTGCTGCACCAGCAGCACCAAACCTCTGACTTCTGCCTTGGAAAACCAACTTCTGCCCTAAACCCTGTGCTCCTAAAACAGGCCTGTCCTGACTCAGGGGCTCACAAATGCTGAGAACTGGTGGCTGCAGCAAAGGGATGCTGAGTTATACCCAGTGCTGCACCTGCTTTTGCTGATAGTTCAGGTAATTTCCAAGCCTTGCAGGGGTGATTGGGTGGCAGGTGCTCAGACCTTCAGGAAAGGACTCCCGGGGTCAAACACTGACAGCAGGGCCAAGAGTTATAAACGATTTCTTCCATACACAGGACCATCCCAGACTCCACCTCGGTGCTTAGCACCATGGACCATCATCATGTACTGGTACCCACAGTACAACCCAGTTGGACACTGCCATGTGACCAGTAAAGCCCCCTCTGGACAGCTACAGGGCCAAAGTGGCATATTCCCATGGGCACTACTAGCCCTTGATGGCCTTGGTCAGCCTCATCTGGGACCCCTGGGACCCTCAGCACCACCCATGGGTCCCACCCAAGGCCCAGGAGGTTATTCAAGTGCAGCTGGGGGTGCCAGACCTGCTCTGAAGATGCTGCCGTTCCTCAGCTGTGCTTCTGGCTGTGCTCCTGCCTTGGGTGGGTGCTGGCACCTGGGGAAAATCCTGGATTTGGGACGACCTTCAGGGTGGGCACTGGACCTATGTCCTAGTCACCTGATTCTGGGTGCATCAGGGAGTGCCAGCAGACTCTGCTCTGCCTGCTGTTTGCTGGCCCTGGGGAGGTGATGGGGTCACCCCACCATGCTCTGGGGTCACCCCCCCAAGTTCTGGGGTCTCCCCACCGTGCTCTGAGGCCACCCTGCCACACTCCAGGGTCAATGCACCATGCTCTGGGGTCACCCCATGACACTCTGAGGTCACCCCACCATGCTCCAAGGTCGCCCCACCACACTTTGGGGTCACCTCACCATGCTCTGGGGTTACCCCACCCTGCTCTGGGGTCACCCTGAGCTCCCTCTCACTTTCCCCCTGTGCCCAGGGCCCTGCTGTGCCCCAGCAAGGGCAGAGGCAGTGAGGCTGTGGGGTGGCACCTTCCTCACAGCACTGTGGTGACCTTGTCCTTGGTCTGGGAGAGCACAGCCAGGGTGCCAGCAGCGCTGGTGGGCAGGACACACTTAATCCAGGGCAGGTGGAAGGTTTGGCCTCCGTGTCTGTGCTCAGGTTGGCTGTCATGAAGGGGTTTCCACCTTGTCAGGCTGCTCCAGGTTTGGTGCAGGTGTCTGACCCTGGCAGGGCAGACAGGGCTGGGCTGGGCTCTGCTGCAAAATGCCAACTCTGGCACAGAGGGTGTGAAAGGAACTCCTAAAGGCCTCCCTTGGGACAGCCATCACTGGGATGGGTGGCTGCAGGTGGGGATGGGCTCTTCCCTCCTGTCCTGCTCCTGCTCTGGGAACATGCCAGCCCTGCAGGGTTGGGGTCTCTCTTTCCCCTCCAGCTAGGGGTGCACAAGGAGATGCAGCTGATGGCACCAGGGCCCCAGGGAGACCCCAGCCATGGTTGGCAGCACTCCCTGCCCAGCTCAGCATGACCCTGTGACCCCAGCCTTCAGCTGCTTTGGGATAACGGTGTAACCTCCCCAACTTGGGTTTAGGTGGTCACATTGGCTTTTCCAACCACCTGCAGCAAGGTTTGCTTCTCCTCTTTATTCCTCATGGGATGGTCCCTGTTTCTTCAGATGCTGGCTGCTCTACTGGGCATGGGAGTCAAAGGTACAACCTCAACCAGCCAAACCCTCTTGGGATGGTGCTGTAGGGTGAACATCTCTTCTCCTGGGTCTGGGAGCATCAGCCAAGCTCTAGTGCCACTTACATGGACTAAAATCCGTGAGGATTTCCTGCCTCCTGAGTGGAAGTGAGGAGCCCTCAGTGGGAGGTGGTGTCAGGCTGCAGGAGTAGGAAAACAGGAGCCACAAACTCAGCAGGAACTTCCTGGAGGTGGAAGGCAGGAGGAGTGGCACCAGCCAGGGGTTTCCTGTGAGCTCCTGTCATGGTCCAGGCACACTGTGGGGATCCTCCCATCACTCAGCTTCTCCCTCCAGTAGTGGAAAGAGTCAATTACCAAATGTTGTGCCGGGAAATGCTGCAGGTGAGAGGAGATACAGCAGCTTCCCATCTGCATTCCAAACCCAGCAGAGGTTCTTGGAAAGGAACCATGTCCAGCTGACTGTGCCCAAGCACAGATCAGCTGAGGTGCCCAGGAAGGGGAGAGGGTGAGACCAGAAATGGGCTTTGTCTTCTGTCTCAATAAGCTGTTTTCTACCAAGGAACAATCAGCCAAGTGCTCACAGCATCCCAAATCCAGAGCTGCCAGTGCTACTGAGGAGCAGCCCCTGCTTTCCCAGACCAAGGAGTCCTGGGGAATAAGGGCTGCCCTAGAGCCCACCTGGCAGCCCCCAGTCCCTGCAGACCAGACTGGGGGTGTGATTTGGACTGGCTGAGAGGTGACCCCTCTAGCTGTCTCCTTCCAGATGTTAGCTTTCACCTCAGCAGCCATCACATCTGGCAGCTTAGATCCTCGTGGTCCATCAGGGGCAGAAAAGCAGTTTTCACTTTACAAGAGGGTCCAAAAAGAGGAGTTTTGTTTCCAGGCATTGTTCCTTATTTTCTCTGCAACAGCTTTGCAGTACATAACCATGTCCTCAGCCCCACTGTGTCCCCAAACCCACTCACTCTCTGGGCAGGGGATTGAGCTGTGACTTACAGCCCTGCAGCAAGGTCCAGAGTGGTCTGAAGGTCCTTGTGTGCTCTGGGTGGCTTTGCAGGGAGGGACAGGTTGGTGACAGCAGGTTTCCCACGTGCTAGCTAATCCCTGTGATGGGTGTTTGGAATGGTGAGTGCCTGATATCTGCAGCCTCAGACCTGGTGCCCTGTTTTATGTTCCTGAGAGAGGAGGGAGAAGCCTTCCAGCTGCCACTCTCCTGCTCCGGGTCACAGTGGGGCAGAGGCCATTTTGGGTGTTGCTTTCTATGGCTGGGTGTTCCCTGCAGGAGAAACCTGGATTGGGAATGGAGCTGTGGCACAGACAAGCAGCACTGGTGAGAAGCTGCAAAGCCAAATCAGCCACTGAGGGATCTCCAATACTTTGTGTGATAGGTATGGGAGCAACAGGCTGGATGGTGCATGGAGCAGCAGGAATGAGGGAAACCTCATTCACCACAGGTCAGACAGCCAAGAAAAAGCCTGAGCTTGGATTTGGGAAGAACGTGAGTAAGTGTGTGGTAAACCAAACACCTGAGGACTGGGAGTTTGGGGCAGCCCTGCGCTAAGCTCAGTTCTGGGCCAAGCTTTGGGCAGTCCATTTGTTCAGCCCTTGCAATCGAAGCTCTTAGCCCAGTCTGGCTCCCCAGGGTGATGCTGAGCCTGAGGACCAGACACTGCCAGGGACTGGAGGCTTGTGCAAGGGAACAAAAGCTGTGGTCAGACGCCAGGAGCCAGAGTGGTGCAAAAAACCAAGGTGGTATATTGAAAACTCTATTAACCTCAAACAACAAAGTTTACAAATTAATAACAAAAGAACAAGAAGTGCCAGATCTCACAGTGACTGCTCAGGACCTTGTTTTGGCACAGGACCCTGGAAATGGTGAGGTGGGGATGGGCTGGAGGCAGGAGGAAGACACAAGGCTGTCCTAAAATATGGAAAGGAGCAACGAAACCCCTGACTCTGAAGTCAGGGAAAGGTCAAGAGGCAGAGGTGACACTCTGCTGGGCTAGTGGGTGCCTGAAGGAGCTTGTCCTGTGAAGTTTGGCAGGATGGATCTGGTACAGAAGAGGACTGGGAAGGATCTGGGGGTGTGTGATGCTTTTGAGCAGAAGGAAAGGGGTGGTAGGTATGAAACCAGCAGGTTCTCAAGGTGCTGATTTGTGGAACTCTGCCATGGATTGTGCTGGAAATCAGCATGGGATAGTTCAAAGAGCAACAGGACAAACCTGCAGAGGACAGACAAGGCTACCAGCAGCCACCTAATGGCTGAGGGCAACCTCTGGCTCAGGTGGCCCTAAATTCCTACTCAGTGCCAGATGTTGGACTGATGTGGGCCATGAACACCTCCGGGAGGGAGAGCAGAGACTGTAGCCTACAGAGGCTGAAGTTTTGTTGTCTAAAAAAAAATCAACCAGCAAAATCTGTGCAGGTGGCTCCTCATGGAGCAGGAGCCTGCCTGCTAGAGCTGGGCCAGACCTGCTGATTTACTCCCACAAAATGGAGCACGAGCTGCACCACGAGGACTCGCTGCTCTAATTTATGAAATGCATCTGTGACCACTTCTTAATTTGTTGCCAACCCAAATGCATGTGAACTCCATCAGCATGACAAATGCCACTGCTTTGTGTGAAGGTGATCATTGCTCCAGAACTATTGTCCAAAGGGTAATTAAATACATTAAAACAGGCTGGATCTCAAGCATTGCCCGTGCTTGAGATACAGAGGGCAGGTCTCTGGTGAGGGTAGATTCTCAGTGTGGCACTGAGGCTGATGGGCATGGGAGCAGCAATGCCTCTGCCCACTCTTTCCTTGAGACCTCTGTATCCCAAAGGAGTCTGGCTTTCCAAATGGTCTGGGGCCATGGGAAGCAGCTCAGCCCCACTGGAGGGCCAGCACATCTCATGGCAAAGCATCAGGTGACAAAATGCCCTGGGGGCTAAAAGGCCCAGGATGTGGCTGGACCCATCCTCAGGATATCAGCTCAAGGGAGGCTGTGCACTCACTGCTGCTCCTGCAGCACATGTGAAATGGGTTGAGAGGTCCCAGCCCTGATCCCGGGTGGCACAGAGGGATGGGTATTTGCTGCCAGCCAAAAACAGATTTGGGCTGAGCTGCAACTGTGGGGAAAGGCTCAGGCCCTCCAGCCAAAGGGAGCAGAGAGCTGGGTGTCTGGCTGGCCCCAGGGCAGAGCTCCATGGCTGCCTGGGCTGGGGCTGGATCAGTGACCCATGTCCCCGTGTCCCACCGGGAGGGGCCACCTCCCGCCAGCTGGGAGCGCTGCCCGCACCCCTCTCTCCTCCGGTCCATCTGCAGCTCCTCCACTGCCAGCTCAGCCAAAGCAGCTCCAGCACAGCGAGCAACTGCCAGGAGGCTTCAGCAAGCAAACACTTCACAGCAAAGTGCAACATAACGTTAAAGCACAACTAAAAATATTCTTCAAGAGCTTTATTAGTAAATGCCACAGTTGGTGGAGTTTGGTTTTTTTTTCCCCCTTCTACTGCAAAATATTTCAGCTCTAGGAACAGCACTTGACTAAATTGCCTCTAAATCACCACCGCCTCCGAGGGCTCCACAGCACCAGCCCTGCTTAGGAGGATGCCATAAATGCAACTGCCTTGTTACTTCGGGGTTAGCATGAAAACCTTGTCCTGCTGCGAGTCTGGTTTCAAACAGACAGACTCCTGTATGGTTTTTATCTAAATGATGAGGGGTTTACAGTTATGTGATGAGCAAGGGCTGCTTGGGTTGGAAGGGACCTTAAAGCTCATCCAGTCCCACCCCCTGCCATGATCAGGGACACCTTCCACTAGCCCAGGTTGCTCCAAGCCCCATCTAACCTGGCCTTGGACACTTCCAGGGATGGGGTAGCCACAGCTTCTCTGCCCAACCTGTACCAGGGCCTGCCCACCCTCACAGGGAAAAATTTCTTTCTAATATCTGATCTGAATCTCTCCTCTCTTAGTTTCAAACATTCTCCCTTGACCCATCACTATCTGCCTCTGTAAAACGTTGCTCTACCTCCTCTTTACAAGCCCCCTCTAGGTATTGGAAGGATGCAATAAGGTCTCTTTGGAGCCTTCTCTTCTCCAGGCTGAACAACCCCAACTCTTGCAAGTGGGTTTTCAGGCAGTATTTTTCCTCAGAGTTTAGTCAATGTGGGGTTTGGGTTCTGCTGTTTCCTGTCTCAGAAATGGGGAGCCCTCAGCATTCCCTGGCACTGGTCATGGAGCTGAGGGCCACTTTGTCAGGTCCTTCCCATCCCACAGAAGCTGCTGCCAGCCCTGGTGGCACCACCACCTTTTGGCTCTGTCTCTGCTATGGATTCAAATTAAACCCATGCAAAAAAAAAATCAATTCTGATACTCTAATGTTGAAGGGAAAAAGGTGGGGACAAAACCATGCAAGATCCTCCTCCATCATCCTTTGGCTGTTCCACGTGTGGCTTCTGCACCAGGAGTGCCTGGGAGCAGTGGCTGCCTTGATCTTCAGAGGAGGAGTCAGGGGATGGAGCTGTGGGAACACAGCACAGATCCCAGCTCTGTTTTGGCTGGAAAATATCCCTGCTGGCCCAGGAATCATGTGTTGTTTTTAATGACTCTATCACCAAAGGAAACTCTTCAGTGACGGGTTTTCCCCTTTGTGCCCAGCTCATTACCAGAAGGCTCTCTCCCGCTCGCTGCTGCTCTGTGTGAGCAGGACACTGCCCAACAAACCAGCCTTTTTCTCCCAGCATAGAAGGCGCTTTGATGAGCGCAGGAAACCCTCAGCCAGCAGTGAGGGGCTTTCTGGAAGGCCAGTGCTCGCTGCCTTTGGGAACAGCCGCAGCACTGGCACCTCCAGCCCCGGGGCACAGCACTCCCAGCCCGCCTGGCCGTGTGTCCCTGCCCAGCAGTCCCTGCCCAGGCTCCCAGCAGGGCTTTTCCCACCACTGCTGGACGTGTACCCTACAAAAATCCAGGTGGATCCAGGGAAGCGGGGGCAGATCCCACCCAGGAGCTGGTTGCAGCCTCTCTGCTCACAGAGACATCCGAAATGCTGCAGCTCTTGCCCATGTGGTGCAGCTCCGGGGGTGCCTTTTTGGATAAGCAGCTCTGCAAAAAAGCATTCTTGCTTTTCTTATTTCTTAACACTTTCAGCTTGAGGGCTGTTGTTCGTAACTTGTCAAGATCTTGGCATCAGCGGCTGATTTGTCATCCGCCATAAAATGGAGGATGAGCATCTTTGGTTCAGAACTGGGCCAAGGCAGACAACAGCTCAAAGCAAAATATGCTTCATCTCGAGTTTTCTCTGTGGGCCTCAGCTCCCGGGAGAAGGAGCGGACATTTGGGGGCCGAGTTGCATCACAGCATGGTGTGTAAGAGCCCTTCGCCTGCTCTGCGTTTGCGACAGCAGAGCACGGAGCACATTAACCTTCTGGCTGCCAGAGGGAGCCGTGCAGGGCTGCTGCTGCCATCCACCTCCCCACCCCACCTCCCTGCAGCCTGTCACAGTGCAAGCCACTGAGACACACAAATGCCACCAAAACACCATTTTTTATAAAATTATACCAGCAATCTCTTTAAAATCCAAGGAGCTGCAGCCTGAGGGGTGTGCCTTGGCACACTGAAGTTTGGAAGCTGCATTATTAATGCTGCCCCCAGCCCTGGTGCTGCACTGCCCTGCCCTGGCTCATGCCCAGCGGCGTACCCGGTGGCTGTGCCCCTGTGCCAGGCAGCCCCAGACAAAGCAGCCACAAACTATGGGGAAAAGCATCTCAATCCGTAGGTATTTTATCACGCCAACACCACCACGAGGCAGCAAGAACTCCAGTTTTAAGCGATAAAATTAAAGCTCCCTGCAAGTAGCTGAATCACTGAGCATGGAGGCCCAGGCTGTGCACTTTGGGGGTGTGGGCCCACCTGCAGACTGCCCACAGGGGTGCCCTGGGATAGGGGGGCCAGCAAAGGGGCTCCAAGCCCAGGGGGACCCCAACCCCTAGCAAGGCACCAGGCTGGGAGGGGGCAACGCATGACAGGTGACACCAGCGTTCTGCCCTGCTCAGTGCTGTCCCCTCTGCACCCCCAGCCCCACATGCTGCCCCCCATAACGCTCCCATTCCCCAGGCAGGGAGTGATGAGCCCTGCCCTGCACTGGCTGCAGGTGCACAGGCAACGGCGGGCCCGGTTTATCCCCCACAATGATGTAAAGATGATGGATCCTCCCTCTCCAAGATGTAAGGATGTAAAGTGATGCCCCCCACCGCCACCCCGCCCCTACGCGGGGGTGGAGAGCAGCCAGGTACACCACCCCCCCGCCCTGGAATGCAAAGTGACAGCACACACACACCCTCCCCAGTGCCAGGGTGCAGAGAGGCCCAGAGCACCGTGGGGCAAATGTGCCAAATGGTTTGGGCATCCCTCCCTCTCCACCATAAAACCCTGCCGCGCATCCTGACCCGCTCCCAACCGTGCAAAGGTGTAAAACGCCGGAGCATCCCACGCCCCCCACCATGAATGGCTGCAAAGTGAAGGGACCCCCACGCAAAGCAGCCTGGCCAGCCCCCTCCCCACGCAGGGATGTGAAGGGAGGGAGGGCAGCCCCCCATCCCCTCGCACGGATGCACAGCTGGGGGGGACACCCCCGCAGCACGGGGATGCAGAGCGGCCCGCCCCCACCCCCGCAAGGATGCAAAGCGCTGCAAGACCCCCCGAGCGCAAGGATGCAAAGCGCTGAAGGATCGTCCCCCACCCCACGCAAGGATGCAGAGCGGTGGGGCATCCCCTCCACGCAAAGATGCCCCCCAAAAAGGATGCAAAGCCGAGGCTGCAAAGCGCCTCCGCGATGCGGTGTCCCCCCCATGCAACCTCCCACATGGGGGCACGGGGACCCCCCACCTTCCCGGTGCCNCGCCCCGCACGGCCGCCCCGGGGCTCCCCGGGCGGCCCCGGTACCCCGCAACCCGGCCTTACAACTTTGGCTACGTTCTTTGCTTTTTTTCTATATATATAAATACCTAATTTCCCGTAGCTTTTCATCCGTTTCCCATGAGCTGCGGGTTTGGTCCATCCTGCTGGACATCCTTGAGCTGGCGAGATGAGGAGCAGAAAGGATGCTCCGGTGAGGAAGGGAGCAGTTTGGGCACCGTCTCCTCCAGGTTTGGCATCACCACGGTCCTCTTCATGCTTCTCCTGTGCCCTGTGGAGTCCTGGCGTGTGTCTCCCCATAGATCAGAACCATGCCAGGGTGATGGTCGGGGGCTTTGCTGAAGCCCCAACGAAAGCATCATCCTTCTCACCTTGTCACTGCCACCAGCTGCTGTTGCGAGAGGATTTTCAGCCCTGTCCTTGGTCACGCCATGGAGATACTTAGAGGGCTGGAGCAGCCAGGCTGGGAGAGCTGGGGGTGCTCACCTGGGGAAGAGAAGGCTCCAGGGAGACCTGAGAGCCCCCTCCAGTGCCTAAAGGTGCTCCAAGGAATATGGTTACAAACTTTTAACAGGACCTGTTGTGACAGGACAAGAGGTGATGGGTTTAAAATAAAAAGGATCTACTTAGACTAGACGTAAGGAAGAAGTTTTTAACAATGAGGGTGGTGAGGCCCTGGCATAGGTTGCCCAGAAAGGTGGGGGATGCCCCATCCCTGGAAGTGTTCACGAACAGAGCTTGGAGCAGCCTGGTCTAGTGGAAGGTGTCCCTGTCCATGGCAACGATATGGACTAGATGACTTTTATAGGTCCCCTCCTACCCAAACTACTCTGTGATTCTCTGCCCCACAGCCAGTGCTGGACCATGTTCAGATGGCATTTGGTGTAAAGGTTTGCAGGGTCTTCATCTTATTGTTTTGGGGGTCTCATCTCTTTGTTTGGGGTTGGAGGTCTGATGTTGCTACCTCCAAAAGAGCCTCCCTCTTTCCACAGCCCCGAGGTGCTCCTTGGTCTCAGACCAGGTCAAAGGCTTCAGATGGAGCTAGGAAAACCCAAGCCTGGGTGTCCCAGAACCCAAGAATGGGTTGAGTTGGAAGTGACCTTAAAGACCATCCAGTTCCAATGCCCCTGCCATGGTCAAGGACACCTTTGACTTAGATCCCACCTCAGGGCTCTGCCCTCCTCAGGCCACTTGAGCCCACACAAACCTGTTCCCTGGCCTCTGTCCACACTTCAGCCCCAGTGACTGGCAGGGATTTTCCAGGCTGGCTAAGGAGTGACATAAATGACTCACAGAGGAGCTGAGACTACAAGAAAACCACACGGTTCTTCCCACGACAGCTGTGAATCTGCATCAGGGATGCCAGCAGAGTCAGGCCAGGCTCCAGTAACCCCACACCCTTTTCTCAAACCCCTGGCCATGCCCCCACCCAAGGGCAGCTCCAGGCTGGGGGCTGCTGGTGCAGCACAGCAAGGCACTCAGTAAAATAGGGCCTCAAATCCTGGGGTCAGTTCTGGGCCCCTCACTACAGAAAAAGTCATTGAGGTGCTGGGGCTTGTCCAAGGAAGGGAATGGAGAAGCAGCTGAGGGAGCTGGGGGGGCTCAGCCTGGAGAAAAGGAGGTTCAGGGGGGACCTTCTCGCTGTCTGCAATCCCTGCCAGGAGGGGGGAGCCAGGTCGGGTTGGTCTCTGCTCGCAAGTAACAAGCTACAGGACAAGAGGAAACGGTGTCCAGCTCTGTCAGGGGAGGTTTAGGTTGGGTATTACGGAAACTACCATCACTGAAGGGGCTGTCCAGCCCTGGCACAGCTGCCCAGGGCAGTGGCAGAGCCCCTATCCCATTGGGAGAGGTTAATAAAGACATGCAGGTATTGCACCTGGGTACATGGGTTAGTTTGTGCTGTGGGATTGGTTGGACTCAATGATCTTAGAGGGCTTTTCCACCCTAAACAATTCCAAGATTCCATGATTCTGTGTTGCTGTAAATCCAGCCGCTCCTAGAGGGCAGAGTGAGCCAGGCGAGACAGGTGGCTTCAGCTGTGCAGGCGCCGGGATGTGGGAAACGTGTTTGCTTCCTCTTTCCCTTCCACTGAGGCATGTGGGGGAAGAACTTCAGCAGCACGAGGGATAATCTGTGACATGGTTTGAGGTTTGGAGTGAGATGACTCACGCTTTGATTTCTTTACGGAGCGCTCCGGGGCTGGATTAAGCTGTGTTTGTGGGGAAGGCGCCGCACGGCAGAGCAAAGGCAGCGGGAGCGCAGAGGCAGCGGGGCTGAGCTCCCTGCTCCGAGCACATCGGGGCTGAGCTCCTGGCACCTGGAACATCGAGGCTGATCTCCCTGCCCCGAGCATATCGGGGCTGAGCTACTCGCTCCCGGCACATCGGGGCTGAGCTCCCAGCACATCGGGGCTGAGCTCTCGGCACATGGGGGCTGAGCTCCCGGCACATCGGGGCTGAGCTCCTAGTACATCGGGGCTGAGCTCCCGGCCCCGAGCACATCGGTGCTGAGCTCCCCGCTCCCAGTATATCGGGGCTGAGCTCCCGGCCCCGAGCACATCGGGGATGAGCTCCCCGCTCCCGGCACATCGGGGCTGAGCTCCCAGCACATCGGGGCCGAGCTCCCAGCCCCGAGCACATCGGTACTGAGCTCCCAGCACATCGGGACTAAGCTCCCCGCTCCCGGCACATCGAGGTTCAGCTTCCCATTCCCAACACATCGGGGCTGAGCTGCCGGCCCCGGGTACATCGGGGCTGAGCTCCCCTCTCTCAGCACATCGGGGCTGAGCTCCTGGCCCCGGGTACATCGGGGCTGAGCACCCGGCACATTGGGGCTGAGCTCCCCGCTCTCAGCACTTCGGGGCTGAGCTCCCGGCCCCGGGTACATCGGGGCTGAGCACCCGGCACATCGGGGCTGAGCTCCCCGCTCTCGGCCCATCGGGGCTGCATCCAGGCTTGTCAGGAAAACAGGCCTGGATGAATGGCAAGGGCATCCCGAAAGGCACAGCTGCCATCTCCTGATAACTCACGAGGCTGGAACTTGGGGTCTGGTGCAAGGCTGTGCCCCAGCCCAGTGCCCGTCTCTTTTGCAGGCAGTGGTGTAAGGGCACCTTTGAGCTGCTCAGGCAGGTCTGCAGCCCACGCCAGCCCCGGCTGCTGCCCTCTCACACCAGCGTCACCTGCGGGTGTCCCCAGGGACCTTCCTGGAGCAGCAGCCAGGGAAGTGTGGCCACTCAGGCTGGATCCTTCGGATTCATCCCGGACTTCCTCGGCCAGTTGTGCTGTTCCAGTGCTGGTGCACGAACTGGTGCTACCAGAAGTGTTGTTACTCGAAAAAAATGAAGTAAAAGTTTTCCCTGGCCCTATCAGCACTGGAAGTGCAGCCAGTCAGGGAGAGACAGGCTGATACTGTCCCCAGGACAAGCACAGCCTGTGTCAGCACCACTCGCCGCAGGGACAGGGATTCGGAGGACGCACCTTTGGCCCGGAGGTGTGAGCAGCCCCTCTGCCATGGCATGTAGTGCCCGAGGTGGGAGCTGCCCGACTCTGCCTGCAGCCCTTCATCACCCCCGGCCCTTGCTTGGAGCAGCTCCGGCGCTCTCAGCGCTCCCAGAGCTGGCAGAGGCAGGTCAGCACATCGCAAACCCTCAAACTGCTGGGAGCAAATCCAGTGGATGTCACAACTGCCTCACACCTCAGCCCCAGGAGCCCCCACAGCCTGTCCTGTGTTCCTGGGTGACTGTCCCCCTGCGGCAGTTCGGAGGGCACAGCAGGCGAGAGGGCAGCATGCCCGGGGTGCCCCCACAGCTTGGCCGTCTGGTCCACACACTGCAGGTTAGGACAGGGAAAGGCAGGAGCTGCTCCTGGAGCAGACAGACAGGGAGACAGGGAGCACCAGCCCCATGCTTGTGTGCAGGGCCCTTCCCACCTCACTGTGGCCTCACGGGGTGGTTGGGCCATGTGCGAGGGGACATTTTGACAGATCTCTGTCCACAGGAGGTCCCTGAAGAGCTCTGAATCTTTACCAACTACAGATTAGGAACTTCTCTTTCCAGGGCTGTGGAAGGGGATGCTTTATGTCTAGTCTCTGCCATTTCCAAGGGTGTTGCAGCATAGTGAGGGCAGGGTGCAGGCAGGAGCAGCACCCACAGACCTGAGCAGCACCCTCAGCCCAGAACCAACCACAGCCCAGGCTCTTCCCGGCTCTGTGCAAGCAGACATGGGGTTTTATCCAAGATTTTTCCCTGTCCCACTTGCAGGTTGGGTCTCAGATCAGCAATGCCCTCCTGCTCGACCTCAGAGGTGTGAACCAGCTGCACCAAAGCTTCTTTGCTCCCAGAGCTGCTTGCCCTGGAGATGTCTGGGCTGGCTTTGCCCTGGGCCATGGGGCAGGATCCTGCAGGTCTCCTGGCCATGCAGCTCCTGGAGATGTTCTGGGCTTGCCAAGAGCAACATGGGGCCAACTTCATGCCATGCTGGAGTTGTGCTGTGCCGCCCACCTTCCAAAGCAAGGAGCTGATGGGGAATTCACTCTGTCCATGGGAGGTTCACTCTGTCCCCAGATAAACTATGCAAATATCAGTTCCTACCAGTAAATTAATGAACCATGGGAAAAACTTATCCTCAGGGCACATCACAAACTTTTTTGCTAGTGATGCCCTGAACCCCTTGGGGTTTTAATGAGCTTGGAGTCAACAACAGCTCCCACATCAGTGGCACTAGGAACAAACAGGCACAGTGGCACCCAGGTGAGCACCTGTGACTCCAACAACCTCCACTCCACCACATTGAGCTTAACAAACCAAATGCCGTGGAGCTGGATGCCAGGAGGCTGCCAAAACCCGACTGCTCTTTGGTTTGGGTTGCAGACCCCCAGCTGGCTCAGGAGGCAGTGCCAGGTGCTGTGCCACCGCTGCACGCGCTCACCTCCCGCGCAGGCTGCTGCAAGGGCTGAGGTAATCCTGGGTAATTCCTGACTTCCATGGAAATGCCTCCAGGCTGCGATGATTATCGCTGTAATTAGCCTCTCTGATTTTTCTTGGTGTTCTATAAAATATTAATTTACAGCTGGATCCTTGCCTCCTTTGTGTGCCGGCTTGAGCTCTTCCCATCAGCAGAGGATCTCTGGCACCTCGCACCGAGGTCCTGTGGGGTTACACAGCAGAGCTGGGGTGGCCACTGGTGGCTGGATCGTGGTTGGGGTTGGTGGCTCTGGGCAGGAATTTCCACTTCCCCACAGGAACATGCCTGTATAGCTCCTGTTTCAGAGGAAATATGGAAAACCAGTGAAGCACTCAGAAAATGCCCTTCGCACCTCTTCACCTGGATGGTCAAAGGTGAGCAGGCAGTGATACTCCTCCAGAAACCCTTTAATACAACACCTCTCTGTTTGGGCCTGAAGGAAGATTTTTGCTCAACTGCATGGAAAATAAGGTGTGACAGCACCATGGATGAGCCAGACCACATTCCCCACCCAGACTGAAGCCACTGGAGTGAACATGGTGCTGTGACTTCCACTGCCAAGACAAAGCTAAATGCAGGACTCAGTGGCACATGAAAACCCACCACTCACAATGGTGTTTTTAAGTTGTCTCATATTTCAGCCAGACCAAGTAAAATCCACTTTAATCTCACTAACAAAGTGGAGAAGTCCATCTCTGGTATTTTTTTTTAATTTTGATCCCAAACATTGGGAAAGTCAGGCAGCAAAAGGGTCTTAGGGTGTGCTAGTCATCTCACTGCTTTCTCCCTGTGACAAGCCTTGAGCTCCAGACTCTGCATCCCAGAGCATCCCTGCCAGTGAGCAACTGCTGCCCTGTCCCTTAGGCTGCCCTGGAGCTGCCATTCCTCTGGGATAGTGTATCTGTTGGCTCTGTCAGGCCACATGTAACAGCTGGCTTAACTACACCTAAAATCTAAAGAAAGCAGCATTGTTAAAGACAGGAAGGGGTTGTGCCCAGCATGTGAATGTCTCTGCTGGGAGCTGGTTGCCACTGGAGATGTTTTCCCAGAGCTTTTGGCCAAGCAGCAGATGCTGTCAGCAGCATTTTGTCCTCAGGACAACCCTACATGTCCCTGTGCCACTGTACAACACCCACCAAAACAAAGCCAGGCTGCAAAACCGCCAGGAATTTGTTATTCTCCTCTAAGGCCACATC
This sequence comes from Sakesphorus luctuosus, assembly GCA_013396695.1. Lineage (NCBI taxonomy): Eukaryota > Metazoa > Chordata > Aves > Passeriformes > Thamnophilidae > Sakesphorus > Sakesphorus luctuosus. Next base: position 116,850 of record VWZD01012249.1, read on the forward strand.
TCATCACAGCCCTTCCCAAGGTGTTTGCAGAGATATTTCCATTCGGTCACTCCTCCCCTTCTGCAAAACCAAGCCCACACATTTTGTAGGTGCCAGTCCCTTTGGCAGAGGCTCTGGCACCATGTTTCTGAGAGAAGCACATGCTGCTGACAGCCACGCTTTGCCTGAGAGGCCAGCAGCCGTGACACGAGGTGCTGCCTGCCAGCTCCCCAGGGATGTGGATCTGGAGAGCCCAGCTGTGCCACTGCCATCCACCACATCCCTTACCAAGCTGGCAGGCTGGGGGCTTTGAGGAAAGCCATGTCACAGACACAGAAGTGTGTTTTATCATTGAATTCAACCAAAGAAGAGCAGCGTTATCTGTTTTTCCTCAGTGCTTCATTCATCTTGTGGTTATGGAGCTGCAGATCCTCTGGGTGGGGTGTTCCATGGTCTTACAACAGGCAGAGCAGTTCCTGCCTGATGCTGCCAGAGCTTTCCAGGCTGCATCACCCTCCTGGATAAAACCTTAATCATTTCACACAGCCCAGACCTTTAACCTCCACTTTTTTCAGCCCTTTTTTGTGTTTTTATCCCCCAGTCCCACTAGTATTGTCCAGTCCAGACCAGTGATGCCTGAGCCAGAAAATGCTCTGTCCAATCACCGTGCAGCCAACAGCCAGGAGAGACTGCTCCCTGGGCTTTGTCTCTGGCTCGAAGTCCACAGGAATATTAACCTCCTGCTTCCCACTCCATGAGAGCCCTCTGCAATCCAGAGGGGAGAGGTCTGCATGACACAGTGTGTGCTATGGCAAAGGGTTCTCCCGCCTCTCACTGCTGGTTTTAATCCAGCCCCATCTCTGCTGCTCTGAGGAATTAGCATTTTGGGCAGCAGCTTCCCTGAGCCCTGTCCAGAGTATCCCAAAACCCTTTCCCTCCCAGCTTTGCTAGATCTTACCAAAATAAAACCAGCAGGCCGGCAACCTCAGCTGACTTCACGGTGACACGGATATTAAAATCTTGCTGCTTGTTGCGTCGGCAGAGGGCAGTGGAAGATGCTCCCAAACCTCCCAAGCCTCCCCCGGCCGCGCTGTGGAGATGGGGATCCGGGGAGGAGACTCCACCAGAGAGGAAGGGAAATAAAAATGCAGTTCCTCCAGCAGCGAGGCTGACCTGAGCGTGGCGTTACCGCCGAGCATCCCGCCGGGGAGCGCGATTCGGGCTCATTCATCGGCGCGGCGGCGAAGCGGGGAGGCGAGGGCAGCGAGCCGCGTCTCCCATCGGTGCATCCCTCTGGCTCGGGTCTTGCCGGCGCTCACACAGGCTGCTGGGAGCCAGGCAGAACCACCGCTCTGCATCCTCCGGGTGGGAGGAAGCGGATGGCGATGGAGCTGGCAGTGATTTGCAGCCGGGAGCGGGCGGGCAGGCCGAGGAGAGGTTTTCCTGGCCGTAGCCATGTCCCAAAGAGGTTTCACCAAGCCCGGCGAGCCGCAGCACGTAGACAAACGCCTTCCCAGCCCGCAGCCCGTGGCGCGGTGCTGCTCTCGGCGGCGGGAGAGGCAGGGAGATGGTGCGGCCCTGCTGCCGCCTCCCTGCCGGCTCCGCACCCTGCCCTGTAATTAATATCCCTGGAGGTAAAGAAACAGCAGCGGGAGGTTGGGATGTATTATTTTACTCTGATAGGAATCTGACACTGACACAGCCATTAGGGGAAAGAAAGAATAATAACTCAGACTTGGCATATATGAAAGTGTAAATACCTTCAGCGTGTGAAAAGACAGGCTTTAATGTATTGGTGGGTTTGTAATTATTTATTGAAAGAAGAGAAAAGGTAGATCTTGCTGCAGAACAAGGCAGAAGCAAGGGAACAGCTCCCAAAAGCACCGGGTTTGGGTGGCCGCTGCTCTCCCGCCCGGAGAAGGTACGTGGGGTGACCCGTGGCCCTGAGAACATCCCGCAGCCGAGGTGAGGTTGGCGGCTCCCCGCAGCAAGCAGATGGGTTGGTGTTAGAAAAACGCTCTCCGAACTTTTCAGGGAAAGGGGATGCCAAAAATCCCACCCGGAAACCTGGCACGGAAAGAAACACAGCCCCTCGCCAGGCGTTTTGCCACCTGCTCGGGCGGCTCCCGGGGCTTCGCTGCGGGGCGAGGGGAGCGGCAGCATCCCCCTCCGCGGCCATCGCGGGCCCCCTCGTCGCGCCCGCGGGGCGCTCCCGCATTCCGAGCCCGGGGGGCAGCGGGCTCGGGGGGCAGCGGGGCCGGGGGGCAGCGGCCGGTCCCCCCNGGCGGCGGCCGGAGCGCGGCCGCGATGGCGCAACGCGACGAGAAGGTGCCGGTGGCGGCGGCGGGAGAGAGCGAACCTGGGGCCGGGGCCGCGGCCGGCACTGAGACTGAGGCTGAGACTGAGACTGGGACTGAGACTGGGGCTGGAACTGAGACTGAGCCTGAGCGGGGGCCGAGCGGGGCCGCCGAGCCCTTCCAGCCCCCCGAGGGCGGCTTCGGCTGGGTGGTGGTCTTCGCCGCCGCCTGGTGCAACGGCTCCATCTTCGGCATCCACAACTCCTTCGGGATCATCTACATGATGCTGCAGAGCGACTTGGGCGAGGAAAAGAAGGACCCGGCCCTGGAGTTTAAAACAGGTACGGGCTCCAAGGCCCCTTCCCTGGGCCGGGCAGGGCGGGCGGGGGGTGCCCGAGCGGAGCGGGGACGGTGCGGGGAAGGTGCGGCGGTGCGGTCGGCGCTGCCTCCCAGAGCTGGAAGGTCCTTCTCAGCTCTGTTGAACCGCGATTGCTCCCTGCCCCCTCTATCCTCGTAGCCGTGGCTATATTTATCTCCGACAGCATCATGTGTTTCTAAGCTCCGATGTACTCAATTAAAAGTAATTCGGCTGAAAGCACGCCCTTAGCCTGTCCTACCGGTGTGTTTTGGGGTAAGGAGAGCAGCGCTGGTGAATCAGCTCCTGGGTGTGAGCCACCCCCTCTAGTTTTCATTATTATTGCTGTATTTTATGGGGTTTCAAGCTTTATGTCTGTCTGCCTTGTTGGCCGGGGGTGGCTGCAGCAGAGCATCTGCCTCGCCGACGCGCTTCCTCCGAGCCGTATCCATTCAGTGGGAAAACCGGCGCAGGGCAGGGCTGGCAGCGCTGCCCGCGCGGTCACACCGAGGGCGGCGCGGGGTCTGCAGCAGTTAACATCCCTTAAAAGCAAGATCCGTGGACGGCATCCAGTTGTGTGTTTTGGTAGGACCTACAAGCTTGGCCAGGATGCAGACTGGGTAGTGTTTACACGGAGAAAAGGAAGGTTTCTTGCTGCCAAGACGCCGCTGTTGAAGTAGACTTGGCAGAGGCACATCAGCCTGCTGTGGTGCTGGTCCCAGCTGGACACTGGTGTCGGGAGGCCCAGCCTTGTCTCACGTCCCACTGTTTTCCCCAGAAGATCACATCCATCCCTGTGGTGGACGCCCATGGCCCACCTTTCTTTTATCTGGCGGGTGGAGACACGCACTTGACGTTGAGGGAACCTGCTTGTGGTACTGTCCTGACCCTGGATGGGACATGGACAGCAAACCAGGAGTGTGTTGCAGAGAGACGAGTGCCAGGGTTGTGCGAGGTCCTCAGAGCCCTGTTTTGGGGACCAGCGTTGCCCGCGGTCCCTCCCTGAGCTGACTCGTGACCGGTGAGCGCTGCCGTGAGCGCGCCAGGATGAAATTCATTACAAGATACACCACATCTACAGGTCACAAATTAACTTGTGATACTGTTACCAGAGAAACGACGTGACCGTGTAATTACGGGCAGTAACGGAGCGCGCCAAGAGCGGTGGACGTGTGGCCGGTTGTAATTAGGGTGATTGATGGGGCTGTGTGTGTGTGCTGTGTGCTGTGTGATGCCCAGGAAGCTCATCGTGTAGCTCTCTGTTTCCTGCTCCCTGTGATTGTATCTAGAAAGCCTAAGGCAGAGCTCTAAAGGTAGAAGCGGTAACAAAAGAAATTAAATACTCCGAGTTCTGGTGGTTTAAAGGCTCCATGCCCAAACAGAGGTTGTAGGAGTCAGCATCTGTCTTACTGCCCTGCGATCTATTTATTTAAGGCTACGACCGCACAGAGGCCTCGAAAAAGAAAGGCGTGTGGGTGTGCGAGGTGAACTTGGGCTCGGTAATTAAATTGCCTGGGTGACGAATATATGCATTTTGGTCTGGGTGCTTAATGAAGGGGCCGTTACTAACCCGTGCTGAGCGCTGCCCGAGTGCTCGGGGGCTGTGGTGCGGGGGCTCGGAGGCGGCGGGGATGGAGCCCATCTGCGGCACCTGCGGGGCTGCAGCTGCTCTGGGGGGGCCGAGGGCAGCGGGGTGCAGCGCGGGGCCCCCCTCCAGCCCTTCCTCCCGCGCTCCCACCCCTCCCCGCTCAGCATTGCATAATTTCCCCGCGGCGCTCGTTTGCGTGCAAACATAGTCAGGAAAATATTGTAGCTCCTTTCCAAGCGCTAAGTGATATGGCCTTCCTGAAAAGACCGGTGCTGTCTGTTCGTCCTCCGTCGGTCTGATCCCGCCAGCTGCAGGCAACAGCCGGACCCAGAGTGCCCCCCCTCCCCCGCCACCGGCAGCAGGTTGGGGGGATGAGGATCCACTCCCTGCTCCAGCACCGGCATCCACTATGGCTGTGGGCACGGCTTAGCCTTTTGTGTCTGCTCTTAAGTCTCCTCTCTGGTCTCAGGGAGGTGGGTTTGTATCAAAGAGGGGATTTGGAGGCAAAATGGGGAGTAATGCTGTCAGTTGGTCAGGCATCCCTTTAAAAATAGGGTTATGTTTATGCTAAAGCGGGTGCTAGTCTGCACTAAACAATAGCCCCGGCTATAATTATCAAGGTTTATTTCTTGTTTGCATTGGTCACGTTTTCTCGCGTTTGATCTTGAGAAACGCAGGATCCGTGGAGTTCAGGTCTGGGGTCAGGCTTTGAAAACAAACCCTCTCACAGAAATGCATCGAATATATAGGGTCGGTTCTTTAAAGAAATATACTATGCTGCCTATATCAACAAGCAGCGGCGGGCTGGGGCGGGCGGGCTGCTGCGACCACCGCGTGCCCCTTCCCCGCGGGGCGCCAGAGCGGCACCTTTTCAAGGCACACTCTGTGCTTTCGGGTTTGTTTTCTTTCGGAGGGAGCAGAGGAATGCTGAGACCGGAACAAAAAAATAATATACATGTGAGCACTCAGCCAGGGGAAAAAAAAAATCTCGTTCTGCTTTGCTGGAGAGGCGTTGAGTGATGCTTGGGAGTGTTTGCTGGGAGATGAATGGTGGCCTTTCCCTCTGGTTGTACTGAAGGTTTCACAGGGCATGGCCACCCTGGTGCTGGTCCCACAAGATGCAGGCTGACACTGAGCCAAGGGACAGATGAGCCATCCCAGCACACTCCTCTTTCCCTGCTCTAAAAGCCCATTTGAGTGGCAGAACAATCCTGATAAGCATTAACTGGGCATTGGCCTTCTTAAATCAATGCCTGCCCTGTTGCTGCTTGGATGCTCTCCCAACCTTGGGAGAGATGAGCACAAGGTGACCTTGACTCTGGCCAGGTCTCTGCCCTCAGCCAAGGAGGTCCTGCTTGCCACCTGAGGGTCCCAGCAGGGTGCTCTGACATCCTAGGGAGAGCTGGGAGGGCAACACTTCTTGGTGCATCTTACTCCTCCAAAAGCATCCTTGGAGCCATGCTTGAAGTCTGACAAGACCCAGTGGGACAGCCTACATGGGCACATGATATTTCTTTTAATGTCTATTTATCTTTTTCTTGTCCCCTCCTCTGCTTTGTGTCAATACCTCGGGTATAGATTAACTCTCTTTGCTTAATATTTAATGTTTTGGTTCTGGGAAATGGACTTGCAAGCACTCGGAGAGATGGCCTGAGGAGCCGGTCTGGTTTGGCTGCAGCTCCTCTGAGTGCATCCATATGTTCCCTACAGGAACTTGGGGAGCAGCTTCCTCCCTTCAGTCCAACTCCAGACATGAGCCTAGTGCAGCTCCCTGTGCCTGGGAAAGCTGGGCTGGTGCACGGACCATGGCCCTTGACTTATTATATCTTGAGGCCAAGGCACAGCTGATGTCAGCCAAGGCATTCCTGAATTTCCATAAGTTTTTGTGGGAAGTGTCTTCATGAGCACTGATTTCACATCCTTAGGACAGGTGAGCATGGCTGGAAAAGGCTGGGTTTACTCCAGCGTTGTAATGGAGGCTTGCTAAGAACCAGTGAGTTTGTTCTTTGAGAAAATAAAGCATTTCAGTGCTAACAGTCATATGAAAGATGGGAAGAAGCCATGGACTCCTCTCTAGGCTGAAGAAGAACCCTAAGATGGGTGTGCATGGCTGGAGCTTGAGGAGCTGAGAAGAGAAACTGCAAGGTGGGGGTAAATCACAGAATGGTTTGGATTGGAAGGGACCTTGAAGACCATCCATTTCCAGTTTCATCCCACTGCCATGGGTAGTGTCACCTTCCACTAGCCCAGGTTGCTCCAAGTCCTGTCCAACACAGCCCTGGACACTTCCAGGGATGGGACAGCCACAGCTTCTCTGAGCAACCTGTGGCAATTCCTCACCACCCTCACAGGGAAGAGTTTCTTCCCAAAACCCATCTAACTGCTCTCTGGCAATCTGAAGCCAAAGTCCCTTTCATTTCTTGTCCAAAGTCCCTTACATTTCTCTGGGAGCTCCCAGAGGTCTTTAAGGTCTCCCTGCTCCAGGCTGAACAACCCCAGCTCTCCCAGCCTCTCTGCAGAACAAGAGGTGCTCCAGCCTCTGAGCATCTTTGTGGCCTGCTCTGGACTCGCTCCAGCAGCTCCATGCCCTTCTTATGTTGGTGGTCCCAGAGCTGGATGCACCACTCAGCAGGGAGGCTCTCACCAGAGCAGAGGGGGAGAATCCCCTCCCTCAACCTTCTGGTCATGCTGCTTTTGATTGCAAGAGGTAATTCTTGGAAATGATCCCAACTAAGTTGTGATGGGGGTCATTACCCCATGCTGGTGCATGGGAGGATCCCATCCCCTGAAGGTGACTCTGTGCTTGTCACCTTCTTACCCAAATAGGCAGGATTTGAAGCCTTTATTAGTTGCTGGGGAGCTGTGCTGGCCCCATTTCACACTGGCTGAGGGTGCTGTGGACCTCAGCATTCCTGGGGGCCTTTCTTGTGTCCCTCTGGGTTTCCAGCCTTCTTCCTAACCCCACGGAGGGATGCACTGACATGAACAATATTTGCATAGCCCAGATAGGGATGTAAATCTAGCAAAAAGAGAGAAAAAAGATGTTTTTATTACCCAGCCCTGCTAGCTGGGGAGTACAAAGGGCACCATGGAGCTTTCCCAGCTTTACTGAGGGTTCCCGTGTTGGGATGCCAAATGTGCCAGCACCAGGCTCCTCCCCAGCTCAGCTCCCTCTGTCGTGGGAGCTGGAGCTTGTGATCACAGGGAGATGGGTGAATTTTAGAGGAATTGAGTTCTTATTGCCTGAGCTGATTGCAAGGTGCCGTGTGAGACAAAGCAGCCTGAAAAGCAAACAAAGCCTAGTCATGTTGTTAAACCTGGTTCTTGGGGCTGTGGGAGCGATTAAGGTTATTAGGAGGCCAGAGTGCTGTTTCTAAGGGAGGTTCTTGTTTTTCAAGACTGCAGGGGCCCTCCCAGCCAGCACACTTGCCATTTTAGTGGGGGTTTATTTATTTTTAAGTGTCCTCCACCAGCCAGCCAAGGAGATGCTCCAGTCTCAGTTGTGTTTCCTGGTGGCCATTGTCCTCAAGGGGTGGCAGCTCCCATGACCCCTCTGTGGCATCTGAAGAAGTGGGGACTTGGAGTTTTGCAGGTGGTTTGAAGTTTTCTTGGTTTTTGGTCATTTTAGTTGCAACTAAACAAGGAAAACCACCTTCACGTTGCAGGGATTTGATGGCAGGTTTAATTTTGAAGGTGCCAGGTTGCAGCTCCATCACTGAGACTGGGCTGAGAGGAGGAGGAGGAGGAAGAGGAGGAGGGATTGAAGGGTAAAGGGGGCGATGCTGCAGGGTGTGAGAGTGGGATGGATGCGGAGGTGTGAGGTGAAATAGTGTGTGATATGATTGAACACCACGGGACTGTTGAGGGCAGCAGCAAAGGAACAGTTTCATTTCCTGTTTTGTGGAGAAATCCAGAAGTTTGACGAGTCAACCTTTAATTTTCTTAACAACCCTCAGCAGCTGGAAGCTGACCATCATCTGGGATAGTTCACATCCAACACCTTAAAATAGGCCTAATCCATCAGGTTGGGTGAAAGCCCATAGCCAGAAGGCATCACTGATCTTGCTGACCTCGCTCCTCTCCCTCCCTCCTCCTCCTTAACCAACATGTGTCTGCTCACAGGGCTCATCCTGCTCATGGAGAGACACCATCAGTCACCTCATCCCACCATGTACCAGCCTTCCAAAAAATCTGGAGGCATGATGGGAGCCATCAGGGTTGGTGGATATGGAGCCAGGGCCACTGAATTCCCTGTGGGCTTTGTAGGTCTGTTTGGGGAAGAAGGAATTACCTGAGCTCCCACCATCTGAAGGCTGATTTTTTTATCCCATGGTGTAGAGGGAAATTCCCACTGGGAACTTGAATGGTGACAAACAAGCCCTGCTCCTGCCGTGCTAACAGGGAGCTGCTCCTGGCGGGATGGTGGCATTGGCTGTCACTGCACTTGGTGGGATTTGGATCACTTGGCACAGTCTTGACACAAGGCTGGGGTAGCCTTTTGCTGTGTTATGTCGGTGACTCCTCGGGATCTGTGCCAGGGCAGGGTGACAGTGCCAGCAGCGCAGTGCCAGCAGTGCAGGGACAGCAGTGCAGGGACAGCAGCGCAGGGGCAGCAGCGCAGGGACAGCAGCGCAGGGACAGCAGTGCAGGGGCAGCAGCGCAGGGGCAGCAGTGCAGGGGCAGCAGCGCAGGGACAGCAGCGCAGGGGCGGCAGTGCAGGGGCAGCAGCGCAGGGACAGCAGCGCAGGGACAGCAGCGCAGGGACAGCAGCGCAGGGACAGCAGCGCAGGGGCGGCAGTGCAAGGGCANAGGGGCAACAGTGCAGGGACAGCAGCGCAGGGACAGCAGTGCAGGGACAGCAGCACAGGGACAGCAGTGCAGGGACAGCAGTGCAGGGACAGCAGTGCAGGGGCAGCACTGCAGGGGCAGCAGTGCAAGGACAGCAGCACAGGGGCAACAGTGCAGGGACAGCAGCGCAGGGACAGCAGCACAGGGACAGCAGCACAGGGACAGCAGCGCAGGGGCAGCAGCACAGGGGCAGCAGCACAGGGACAGCAGCACAGGGACAGCAGTGCAGGGACAGCGCAGCCCTCGGGGACCTCTGCAGGTTTGGGTCGGTGCCACTGGCACTTCCATCTCCCCCAGTCTGGACTCCCGAAGCTGTGGCCCTTTCCTGGAAAGGAATGAGGCTCCACACTGAGTCAGTAATTGAGGAACAGAACTCTAAGATCATTGAGTCCAGCCACACTGGGATTTTGCCTGCTTTTGGCTGGTGTCCAGGTGCCATATGCAATTTTCTGGCACATCACCAAATACCTCGGTCTCTCCCACTCACTTTTTTTTGCAATGATGACCCCTCAGGGGTTTCCTATGAGCTGGTCAGAATGTGGAGGAGAATGCCAGCATTTCAAAAGTGAGGCAATGGCCAGGCACCCACATCTTGCAGCCAGCACTTTCCCTGAGGGATTGCTTTTCCCTGGATTTCCACAACCATGAGCATGTGTATCCATGGCATCACCATGGCAATGGGTGGCAAGAGGACTGGGCACCTCCTGGACACCGAGACAACATGTGTACAAGCATGCCACTGCACCTGTTAGAGCAGGGGTTTGTTGGGTTTCCTTTCCTCTTCCTCAAAGGATTGATTATTCCCTATTGCCAGGGAAGAAGAAGCTGCCTGTTGGCCTCCAGCCCTGCGGGAACAGGCCTGGTGGAGAGGAGTGTGCCGGGCTGGGCAGTGCCGGGAGCCGTGCCCAGCTGTCCCGCCGGGCGCTGCCCGTGCCCGCCGCGGGCACTGCAGAGCTCGGTGCTCTCCGGGCTCTTTCTCTACATCCACAGACAGTTGTGGCGGTTGCACAACCCACATGACGTGTGCTGGGATTGCTGCAACACGCTCGCAGGCGCCAGCCATTCCCATCTCTCCCAGGCACCTCGTATAACAGGTCCTGCCGGCTGTCGGGGCCGGGGGGCTGCCGCGGTGCCTGCCTGCAGCCCTGCCTGCAGCCCTGCCTGCAGCCCTGCCTGCTGCCCTGCCTGCAGCTGTGCCTGGAGCCCTGCCTGCAGCTCTGCTTGGAGCCCTGCCTGCAGCCCTGCCTGCAGCCCNTCCTGAAGCCTTGTCTGAAGCCCTGCCTGCAGCTCTGCCTGCCTGTAGAGCCCTGCCTGTAGTGCCCTGCCTGCAGCTCTGCCTGCCTGTAGAGCCCTGCCTGTAGTGCCCTGCCTGCAGCTCTGCCTGCAGCTCTGCTTGGAGCCCTGCCTGCAGCTCTGCTTGGAGCCCTGCCTGCAGCTCTGCTTGGAGCCCTGCCTGCAGCTCTGCTTGGAGCCCTGCCTGCAGCTCTGCTTGGAGCCCTGCCTGCAGCTCTGCTTGGAGCCCTGCCTGCAGCTCTGCTTGGAGCCCTGCCTGCAGCTCTGCTTGGAGCCCTGCCTGCAGCTCTGCTTGGAGCCCTGCCTGCAGCTCTGCTTGGAGCCCTGCCTGCAGCTCTGCTTGGAGCCCTGCCTGCAGCTCTGCTTGGAGCCCTGCCTGCAGCTCTGCTTGGAGCCCTGCCTGCAGCTCTGCTTGGAGCCCTGCCTGCAGCTCTGCTTGGAGCCCTGCCTGCAGCTCTGCTTGGAGCCCTGCCTGCAGCTCTGCTTGGAGCCCTGCCTGCAGCTCTGCTTGGAGCCCTGCCTGCAGCTCTGCTTGGAGCCCTGCCTGCAGCTCTGCTTGGAGCCCTGCCTGCAGCTCTGCTTGGAGCCCTGCCTGCAGCTCTGCTTGGAGCCCTGCCTGCAGCTCTGCTTGGAGCCCTGCCTGCAGCTCTGCTTGGAGCCCTGCCTGCAGCTCTGCTTGGAGCCCTGCCTGCAGCTCTGCTTGGAGCCCTGCCTGCAGCTCTGCTTGGAGCCCTGCCTGCAGCTCTGCTTGGAGCCCTGCCTGCAGCTCTGCTTGGAGCCCTGCCTGCAGCTCTGCTTGGAGCCCTGCCTGCAGCTCTGCTTGGAGCCCTGCCTGCAGCTCTGCTTGGAGCCCTGCCTGCAGCTCTGCTTGGAGCCCTGCCTGCAGCTCTGCTTGGAGCCCTGCCTGCAGCTCTGCTTGGAGCCCTGCCTGCAGCTCTGCTTGGAGCCCTGCCTGCAGCTCTGCTTGGAGCCCTGCCTGCAGCTCTGCTTGGAGCCCTGCCTGCAGCTCTGCTTGGAGCCCTGCCTGCAGCTCTGCTTGGAGCCCTGCCTGCAGCTCTGCTTGGAGCCCTGCCTGCAGCTCTGCTTGGAGCCCTGCCTGCAGCTCTGCTTGGAGCCCTGCCTGCAGCTCTGCTTGGAGCCCTGCCTGCAGCTCTGCTTGGAGCCCTGCCTGCAGCTCTGCTTGGAGCCCTGCCTGCAGCTCTGCTTGGAGCCCTGCCTGCAGCTCTGCTTGGAGCCCTGCCTGCAGCTCTGCTTGGAGCCCTGCCTGCAGCTCTGCTTGGAGCCCTGCCTGCAGCTCTGCTTGGAGCCCTGCCTGCAGCTCTGCTTGGAGCCCTGCCTGCAGCTCTGCTTGGAGCCCTGCCTGCAGCTCTGCTTGGAGCCCTGCCTGCAGCTCTGCTTGGAGCCCTGCCTGCAGCTCTGCTTGGAGCCCTGCCTGCAGCTCTGCTTGGAGCCCTGCCTGCAGCTCTGCTTGGAGCCCTGCCTGCAGCTCTGCTTGGAGCCCTGCCTGCAGCTCTGCTTGGAGCCCTGCCTGCAGCTCTGCTTGGAGCCCTGCCTGCAGCTCTGCTTGGAGCCCTGCCTGCAGCTCTGCTTGGAGCCCTGCCTGCAGCTCTGCTTGGAGCCCTGCCTGCAGCTCTGCTTGGAGCCCTGCCTGCAGCTCTGCTTGGAGCCCTGCCTGCAGCTCTGCTTGGAGCCCTGCCTGCAGCTCTGCTTGGAGCCCTGCCTGCAGCTCTGCTTGGAGCCCTGCCTGCAGCTCTGCTTGGAGCCCTGCCTGCAGCTCTGCTTGGAGCCCTGCCTGCAGCTCTGCTTGGAGCCCTGCCTGCAGCTCTGCTTGGAGCCCTGCCTGCAGCTCTGCTTGGAGCCCTGCCTGCAGCTCTGCTTGGAGCCCTGCCTGCAGCTCTGCTTGGAGCCCTGCCTGCAGCTCTGCTTGGAGCCCTGCCTGCAGCTCTGCTTGGAGCCCTGCCTGCAGCTCTGCTTGGAGCCCTGCCTGCAGCTCTGCTTGGAGCCCTGCCTGCAGCTCTGCTTGGAGCCCTGCCTGCAGCTCTGCCTGGAGCCCTGTCTGGAGCCCTGCCTGTAGCCCTGCCTGGAGCCCTGCCTACAGCTGTGCCTGCAGCCCTGCCTGCAGCTCTGCCTGGAGCCCTGTCTGGAGCCCTGCCTGCAGCCCTGCCTGCCGCCCTGCCTGCCGCCCTGCCTGCCGCTGTGCCTGGAGGCCTGCCTGCAGCTCTGCCTGGAGCCCTGTCTGGAGCCCTGCCTGCAGCCCTGCCTGCAGCCCTGCCTGCTGCCCTGCCTACAGCTGTGCCTGGAGCCCTGCCTGCAGCTCTGCTTGGAGCCCTGCCTGCAGCCCTGCCTGCAGCTCTTCCTGAAGCCTTGTCTGAAGCCCTGCCTGCAGCTCTGCCTGCAGCTCTGCCTGGAGCCCTGTCTGGAGCCCTACCTGGAGCTCTGCCTGCAGCTCTGCCTGCCTGTAGAGCCCTGCCTGTAGTGCCCTGCCTGCAGCTCTGCCTGCCTGCGGCTCCCACCGCTCCTGCTGCCACTCAGTGCTCTGTCAGGCACGCCCCACAGGGCAGGGCTGCAGCCAGGGAGGCTGGCACAGCCCTGCATGCCACTGGTCCATTTTCAGGTCTTTTCCCCCCCATTGCCCTTTTATTTGTAGATCCCTGAAATGTCACCTGGTGCAAGAGCTTCCCCTACACTCAGCACATCCCTGTGGAGCCAGAGTGGGGGGAAGCACTGGGAAAGCCCCTGGGAATGGTTGTCACGTCACAGCCCTGTGCCTGTGGTGAATTGTTTGCTGGAACTCATCTTGGGCATTCCTGGTGGCTGCACCATGCTATGCCATGCCATGCAATAACACCCCCTGTGTGCTCTGAACAACCTCCTGGGCTCATGTGTGATCATCAACAGTGATCACCAAGAGGACATGGTGGTCTAATGGCAGCTGAGCCCCATCACTCCTTTGCACCTTTGCTTTGCCACATTCCAGGGGAGTCCAGGCTGAAGATACCCTGTACCTACACCACTGCATCCCAAAGAGTGCAGAGGGATGAGCATTGTACCACACTGCTGTAACATGAGCTCCCAGCACTGTGTCCTGGTGTCCCAGTGCCAGATGGAGAGGGTACAGTGGGGTCAGTGCTGCCAGCAGTGTGGTTTTGGGAGAATCTGCCCTGCAAAACCTTACATGGGAGGAGGTGAGCTCACCAGATCCTGCTTCTCCCCATCTTTGAGGCTTTTTTGTCTCTGGGTTTGGATTTAGCAGCTCAGTGATGGTTTTTGGTTTGCCAAGGCCAGGTTGGAGGGGGGTTTGAGTAAAGTGCTTTAGGGAAGGTGTCCCTGCCCATGACAGGGGTTTGGAACTGAGTGGTCTTCAAGGTCCCTTCCAAGAGCAGGGAGCAGGGCCAGCAGCTGCCTGTCCCAGGGCAGGGGAGCCTCATGTGCTGCTGGAGCAGCACAGCCTCCCAGCATGGGCTGACTTGTTGGGGTTCGCCCCAAGCAAACACTGAGGCCCTTTTTAGGGAGGAGAAACAACCCTACCACAGTGCCTGCAGTGAAGGAACCTGCTCTGAGCACCCACCCATCACCCCATCCCAGGGATCAGTTGGGCCAGGGACCACAGGGCACGCAGCCACCCTGCCCAGTGGCATCCCCAAAAGCCCTTTTCTTGGCCATCTCACATCAGGCACCAAAACAAAGCTTTCGTTTCAAGCTCTTGGCCTTAATCTGTCCACCCTCAGATCCTGTGCGTAAAAGGGAGACAAAATCCTTCCCTCTTGGGGGGATGTTGGTGCTTGCCAAGAGCCAGGGGTTTTGGCCAGAGGGTTTGTACAAACCCTGAGCAGAGCAGTTGCAGCTCAGTTAATAAAAGTGGAGTCCACTGAGGTGGGAGTCAAGTATAATGGCAACTCCTCGAGTGAGGAGCCTCCTCAAGTGCTGCCTCTGAATTGGGTCCGAAGGAAAAGAATCATCTATGATTAAAAATTGACGGTAATTACCTAATGGGTATGCACCAGATGATGCCCAGACAAGCTCTCTCCTGGGATTTCCCAACTTTTGGAGTGCTTAACTTTGCAATCATCTTAAAGAGCTTCCCTCTACCCCGGGGAGGGGGGGGGGGGGGGNGAATTATTGATATTATGACAGCACCTGGTGCAATTGCACAAGGCTCAGCAGCGGCACCACGGTCACCAGAGCTGGGTTGTGGCCACTTTCCCTCCTCTGGCAGCTCTGGGGCATCATCAGGCACGAGAGATTGGTCTCCCCAGCATCACAAGGGCAATAAGAAAAATAACAAAATAAGAGAGAATTAAAAAAATAAGGGAGAAAAGCTGCTTTTTGGGTCTGCTGGCGAAGTGAGCAGGGCAGTTGGGCCACGTGCTCGCTCCGTGACCCGTGACGAAAAGGCAACGTCAGGATGTTCTTGGTGTTGGGCCAGCTGTTAATCCATGTGTTTTAGCAAAACCCAATTTGCTCCTTAAGATCTGTGGAAGCAGGGAGAACTGGGGCTGTGGGGAGCTTGCCTGGGATTAAAGCTGCCTGAGAGCCAAGCATGCCAAGCTCTCAAGCCCAGGGAGAGCTTAATTAAAGTCAACGGAGAAGGGTTTCCAAGAAAATAATACGGGGTATTTAAACGGGATATTTTTGTTCTGGGCCCAGAACGTTTCTTTTTCCCTCTTCGGTGTCAGCCTTAATAAAACAGAATGAGATCTCCAAGAAAAACAAATTGGAGCTCTTAAAAGGAGCTGCGGAGATAAAAATCAGTAACAGTGTTGCTGGTAACACCTTGGGTTATTAAAACGGAAAGAATGCTAACGATGCGATTTGCATCGGCCTTTCTTGTGGCTGCTCCCCAGCAGGAGCCTGCTCGCCCTGGCAGAGGGGCAGGGGCTGGTGCCCCTCACCGTGGCCCCTGGGCTGGGGCTGCAGGGTGTGGGTGGCTTTGCTCTCACTGACCGGGTGGATTGGGATTGGGGCGTCTTTGGGACACGGTCACACGGGGGGGATTTTGAAGGGCTTTACTTCCCTTTCCTAAGGCTCTCCTGGCAGCTCATGGGGTCAGGAGCAGTGCTGAGGTCAAATACTAAAAGGCTTGGAAAAATAGCAAGAATCAGGATTTTGGGGACTCCAAACTAGCTTAAATCAGGGCCAGTGCTGTTGGGAAGGATGCCACAGGCCATCAGAGCCCTTTCAGAGGCCATGAGTGTGTGGATGGAAATACCAAGCTGGACTTACTGTGTGGCTTTCTCAGCACACCGAGGTGCCCTGCAGGGAAACTGGGATCTCCTCCTCTAAAACCAGTGCCCTGATCCCACTGGTATGATTGAGTCTGCTGAATCCTGTACTGAAGGGCTGATCCCACAGTGCTGCAGCCACTGGCAGGCTCTGCCTGGTCACACATTGCTCCCCAGGGTGCTGGTGGTGTGTGTTTGCACTTTGGTCCCTCCACCATCTGCTTCCACCTTCCCACAGTCAGAGTGGATTCCAAACTGCCCCTTTTGTTCCATGTGTTCCCATCCTGGCCAGAGCTGACCATCTCCTGGCTGGAACCTTCCTGAGTGCCCACCAGGGATGGAAGTGGGCAGTGCACAGGCACAGGGGCGATGCTGCTGCCCCAGCTTTGGGGTGAGGCCACCCAGTGCTGCTGTGGGGTCCTGTCTGTCCATCTGCCCACCAAGCAGGAGGATGCTTTTGGAACAGGGTGATGCTGTCAGCCCCATAAACCCAACCAGTGGGGGTGCAGAGACCAGCTCCTGACTCACTGCCATGCCCAGCTCCATCAGATAAGGCAAGTATAGCTTTATCACTTAATTGCAGGGGCTAATAATAGGAGTGGTATTGAGACAGGCTGTTGCCACGGAGAGAATATTGGTGGTGTTGGGGTTTTATTTTTTCTTTTTTTCAAAATAAGCTCACTGAGGCCTCGGCACTGCTGGAGGTTTGGGGTCTTTGTGGGGCTCCTTCTGCCCTTGCCTCACCATGTCCCCTCCCCATGGGGAAATTCAGCATTAAACAAACGCTGTGCCGACCACCCCAATACCAGGGAAGCTGGTTCAGTCTGTGAGAAACCAGCCTGGGAGGGGAAAAGGCGAGGACTGACAGCGATGTTGTCAAGCACCTTCTGGACAGCCTTGCCCTTGCACCTTGGGAATGTGATTTCCATCCCTTGCAGGTTTTTCCTGTCCCGCTCAGCAGGTGTGGGGTGCACAAGGGCATGGGGCTCATGCTGAGTGTCTGGATGCCCTGGGGAGGGACAGCCAGGGGTGCATCCTAAAACCTTTGCACCTTGCACCATCCTTAAGCTTTTCTGCTCTGGCTGTCGTGTGTGAAACGCTCGACCCATGCCCCGGGTTCATATTTGGCAGCTTTCCCAGCCCACTGGGGTGGTGTGGGAGAGGTGAGCAAGGCACCAGCCCTGACATCCAGAGCTCTGCTTGTCTCTGACTCACGTGGTCCCAGTTTTCCATTGTCCCCATGGACCCTGTGCTGTCGAGGTGGCTGAGCCCTCCCAGCATCAGGATTTGGGGCATTTCCCTGCCCAAGCTGGCCTGGCAGGAGCTTTTCTGCCTTGAAAGAGGTGATTTTCAAGACCCAGGGTGAGTTTCTCACCAAGAACAGTTTTGTCCTGCTTGTCCTGATGTCTGCAGGGCTGGGTGATAAAAATTCAGGTCATCTCGGGACAAGGGATGGTGTCACAGGCTTTTAACTGGGAGAGCTAAAAATCCCTTGGGATCTGCATTTTGGGAGAAGGCCTTTATTAAGGGAGAGTCATAAAATCAAATGTGTTGCCCAAAGCTAAGAAATCAAAGCAGATTTTTTTAAAGTTGTTAAACTCTGCCCTGCTTCAGTTCATCAACCAAAGCATAAACCAAAAAGCCTGGAGAGGAGGTACTTCAGGTCCTGGTTTGACCCCTGGGACTGGCTCTTAACTCCTGCTGGCCCATCCTAATCTACATCCGGAGATAAGATTAGCTCTGTCTGTTTTTCAGAGCTTGTTTCCCTCCCCTTGGGACAGCATCATCCAGGTTTCCCAGCCCCACCATCTGCAGCCTCCCCCCGCCATGGTTTGTGTCCCACTGGCCTCATAAACAAAAATGACCCCAAAATAATCCCCCACAGAGAGCAGTTTTTACAGCAGGGAGAATTTTTCTGCTCTGTGAAGACAGTTGTTTGGACTTTTATTGCTGGATTATGAGAGGGAAGGAGGAGGAAAAAACAACCCCAAAGCCGTTGGGAAGGTGATGCGAGGCAGAGCAGCACAGAAAGTGATGTCTTTGAGGGTTTTGATTTTCCCTCTGCTTCCAAAGCAAGAATTAGCTGTTGCAAAATATCAGGCATTGCTGGGTGATTCCAGCCCCTGGCCACGTGCTGGGACATTTTACAGCAGATAACTCTTGCTTTATAACCTGACTGTACCGGGACAAAGCTCAGGCTTCCTCTGAACCTTCGAATTAGGGAAGATGGTGAACCAAAAAAGCAGGATGCGTGGCTGGAGTGGAAGCAGCAGGTTGTTGGCTGAGTTCCCCATTACTCAGGCCTGGTGTCGAGCCGATCTCCTTTTCCATTTTCTTATGAATGAATCAGTTTTGGCTTGGTCGGATGGTCAGACTGGTTGAACAAGAAGCAGCTGGTATCAGTCTCATTAGCAGTGGAGACAAAAATGAGCCTCTCCCTGACTCTGCAAACTCTGCCTGATCCCGCCAGGGCCGGCAGCAGCACAGGAGCCCCCAGGCCCCAATGGTGAGGATTTGGCTCCTCCATTGCCCCATTCCTTCCCCCTCTGTGCCCCTCCCAGATCCTGCACACACTGAAGTGTCATGGCCAGGTCACACCAAGTGGTGAATGCACACTGGGACCTGCATCCCAAGCCTGCTGCTCTCTAGTGCTTCTGTCCTTGCACATGGATATTTCTGGGGACAGTTTTTGCACCAGGTTGCCTGTGGTCACTGCAGAGAGTGTGGCTTGCCTGTGTTTGCTGTTCCAGTCCCAAGGCAGCCCCAGTTTGGAGGTGGTCTTTGGCCAGTGGAAAAGGCTTGATGTTTTGCCATGATTTCAGATGTAGCAGTTGGGATCTCAAAATCACAGAATTATAGAATATCGAAGGTCCTTCAGGATCACCAAGTCCAACTCCCAGCCCTCCCTGTCCGCAATGCCACTGCCATGTGTGTGCACCAGCTCCCTTGGGAAGGGATTACCCTGTGCCAGGATCATTGCAGAGGCTGAGCAGTCTCATGATTCTTCAGTAAACAGCATCCCCAGGGCTGTCACAGGTGGCCAGCACATCTCCACAGGTCGGAGCTGGGGAGAGCAAGAGGGGTTCACCCATGCTGGGGGCTTTGCATTCCAGGTCTGCCCATGGCCCCTCACATCCCTCCTGACCCCCAAATCCTGTCAGGCTTCAACTCTATGCTGCACCTGTTTTTCCCTTTGCCCCTGGGCATATATGGGCTTTACAGAAGAAGTTGGAGCTCAGGCACTTGAAAACAAGCCCAGGGACTGTGGTGTGTGTGTTCCCTACAGCAGTCCCACACCTGACACCTGAAGGGACAGGGTCGTTGTGATTCACCCCTGCCCCAGACAGCCATATTTCCATGGGGAGGAAAAAGAGGTTCCCTGGCCACAAAGGTGGGGATGTGGCTTTTAACCCTGACTCGCAGGACCAAATCTTACCCAGTAACTGCCAGAAGCCTTCATTGACCTGCCCTGTTGTTTACTCCCATTTCAAAGCCCTTGATGCAGCAAAAAGCAGAGGCATTTCCCCAGGAAGGCATATTAATGTTTCACCTCCCTTTGGAGCCCTTTGCCACTGAGGCCCTGTGAGTGGTCTGGGCTGTCCCCTGGTTTCCCTGGTCTCGTTAAACATTGTGTGGCTCCAGGGCCCAGCACAGCTCTGCCTTCAGCTGGCGAGTGGGATAAACCCTGCAGGGCTTGGGAGTTAATATACGTGTATATGTGCATGTCCACAGGCACATCCTGTGCATGTGGATGGGTGTGGATCAGCGATGCCCATTCCCAGTGCAGCAGCAGGAGCTGGGGGCTCCCTGGGGCTGGATTCCTGGGATGCTGAGGACCATCCTGCAGTGAATCCTGAGCCTTGGCCGTGGCTCTTCCTCACCCTCCCGGAGCACCGAAGGGCAGGGCTGGCCCTTCCCTGCTGAAGCCACCCTGTGTCTGAAAAACTTTCAAATGAGAGCAGGTCAGCCAAAAGTGACAGCCCGTTGGCAAAGGGGTGTAACCTGTTTCTTGCTGGGGAATAAAAAAGAATTAAATAAAATATTGCTGATTTTCACTTTCCTTTAGCAATCAGATTTGCTTAATTACAGCCTGGTCTATCTACAGCAGATATCCAGTTGTTTTCAAATGTGGCCTTTAATGTAAGGAAGCTCCAAGAGATTAAAATCACATGGATATTTTACCCCTCTTTTGGCCTCTGGGTGTCTGGTTTAATGATGATACACAAGTCTTATGTCATTTGGGGTTCTTTTTCCCCATGATTAGGTTTCAGGAGCACTAGCCAAAGGCACTGCTGTCTGTGGTGCAGACCCAGGGGAAGCTCTCCAGCACTGGAGGAAGAAATAATTTCCCAGTGGCCATCAGGAGAAGAGCCCAGATGCTCCACCATGGAACTGTTTGCTGCATGGACACAGCTGGGGCAGCCCAGGATGCTGCCCTGACTCTGTGCTCGCTCAAGGGTTCTGCTCAACCTGCTTAAAAATGGTTTTTCTTCATTTGTTTTGATTTTTAAAGATACTCTCAATGGAGAAAACTCCCCAGTGGATCTCCCACTGTGGTCAGTCATCACCTTGTGTCCCTCATGCTGTGGGAGGGTTTGGGCTGGGGCTGAGCCCTGTGACTGTCACGGGGAGACAACAGTGTGGCAGCAGAGCTGAGGTGGAAGAGGCCATGGCAGGGAGGTGTTACATCCTTTGCGGATGAAGCTTGGGGGCAAAACAACTGAAAAGCCACCTGGTGCAGCCTGGGGAGGGACCTGCCCTCAGAAAGCGCCCACAGCAGCCACCAGGATTTTCCCTTTCATATCTCCAGCCCTGTGTACAGCCTGGTGTTGAGCAGGGTTTGTCTTCAGGGGAACTGCGGCCGTGCTGGGTGTAAGCGAATAAGTAACATAACTGAAATATTTTGGTAATATTCGGGTGGTGCCGTAGGGGAGGCCTCGCCACCGCCCCAGCGTTCCCCAGTTCGGGGTGTTGGCTCCGGAGGGGCTCAGGCTGAGGTTGCCACAGCATTTTTTCCTCTGGAAATGGAGCAGGGTGGTTATGGGCTGGGGTGGTTAAGGGCAGAATGCTACCATGCAGCACCGTGGTGGGGCAGAGCCAGCAGGGAGTGTGGCTGGCACTGGGGAAAACACGGGGAGGCTTTCTTCCAGCCTTGCTCATCCTCAGGGTGCCCCAGCCTTGGCTGGTGGATGCTTTGGCTCTTTCCACACCATCTCCATCCTCATCTCTATCCTCATCCCCATCCTCATCCCCATCTCATAGAATCATAGAGTCATGGAATATGCTGAGTTGGAAGGGACCCACAAGGATCACCAAGTCCAAGTCCTGACTCTGCTCAGGACATGACAACAATCCCACCCCGTCACTGTCCCATTGTCCAAACCCTCCTGGAGCTCTGGCAGCCTTGGGGCTGTGCCCACTGCCCTGGGGAGCCTGGTCAGTGCCCACCACCCTCTGGGGAGGACCCTTTTCCTGAGATCCAACCTAACCCTGCCCTGACAGAGCTCCATGCCACCCCCATCCCCATCCCCATCTGCATCCAAAATCCCCTTCAAAAGACAGCAGGGGATAGTGGGTCATGGCGAGGACACCCCAATCCAGGGCTGAGGGTGACAGGAGCTGTCCCTTCCTGCAGGAGTCCCATGGAGTAGGTTTTCTGGGGAGGTGTCTTTGCAGACTGTTGGGGTGCAATGTGACCAGAGCCAGGCACTGCTTTGTGCTGAGTGGGAGGGGCAAGGGATAATTAATTATTAATCAGTCCCCAGAAGGGATATGGAAAGGTGTCAACACAGAGTGGGAAAGGGTTGGGCTGATTGGGACATACGGAGGAGAAAAGGGGGAAGGATGTGAAGTGCTGAAACCTGGGCTGGGGACTAGGGTTGTTCCTGCCTTCAGCTGCCTAAACAAACAAACAAAAAAAGTAAAAGGTGCAATAAAAAGGTAATCAACTGTGTTCTCTGTCCAGTGAGGGACAGGTTGCAAAGTGATGCTTGGAGATTTTGCACCAAGGAAGGTGCTGGTTGGGAGAAATACCTGGAGTGCAAGGAGAGTAGCCCTTGTCTAGGGGAAAGTATAGATACATGTAATATACCCTGTGGGGGTTTAAAAGCCATCCAGATGTGGCACTTGGGGATATGAGTTGGTGCTGGGTTAACAGCTGGACTCAATGGTCTTAGAGGGCTTCTCCAACCTAACCAATTCCATGATGCTATGATTCCAAGGTTGGAGATGTCCACCACCAGAGGGTTTGGAGAAGATCTGTGCAGAAATCTGCCAGGGCTGGGAGAAGGCCATAGATGTCCTGCAGAAGCACCTATTTGTCTAAACCCCAGTGGTTTGAGTGCCTGGGCGGGTGGAGGAGCTGTGGCCAGGGCTCCTGGGGTTGGTCTCCAACATGCTGTAACTCTCCCCTTAATGCTCAGGGCTGGCAAAGGGCTGGAAGTATTTTTCTTTCTGAGTATCCCTTAATTAGCTGAAAGGGAAGGCTGTCAAGTACCCAGCTGGGAAGGAAAAAGATCTTGGTGAGCCTGTGACTGGCCCAGCATTTCACCTCCATTTATTTTCCCGACTTCTTTGTTTTCCCTTTGAAAAAAAGGGTGTTTTTCTCTTTCCCTTCATTTAACTGCTATTTATTTGCTGGTAAGTGGAAGGAATTCAGCTGGGATCAGCCTGGCTCCTGCCAGCAACCGGAGTTGAAAAGTTTCTGTGGGGGAGATGTAAGAGCAGAGCAGGGGGGTTGTTTTCCACCCGCTGCCAGCCCTCGCTCTGCGGGTCCCTGGATCATGGCCAGCCAGGTTGCATGGCTTTAATTCTCCTTTTTTTTGCTGGGATGTTGACAAGTGCCCATGGGAGTTGCAGTGGGAGGAGTGTGGACTTGGGCCGGAGGGTTTCTTCTCGCAGTTAATGGGAAACAGAAGATGGCTCGGGAGAGATTTGGCAGAGAGGGAAACTTTTCTGTCTCTCTCAGCTTGGAAAAAAGCATCCTTTCTCACCCCAGTCTCACCGCAGAGGGCGGAGGGTTCCCAAACACAGCCCAGGAGGGCGGCAGAGGAGACACAAAGTGCCCAGTGATTTCACAAGGATGGAGCAGCCCTGGGCCACCAGCTGTGTTTCAGGAGGGGAACCCAGCCTGCTTCCCCTTGGGGGCCAGAAACCACCCCATCTTCTCCCTGAAGCATCAAGGGGTGGGAACGCCCCACGGTGGAGCAGTGCTGGGGATTTTTGGCATCCTGCAGCTGTGTGTTGGGTACAACATCACTACATAGATGGAGATGGGCTGTGGTGGTGGGTCAGCACTGGGCATGGGAACCCACAGGGATGCACATGGATTCTGTGCCTGGATGGGAGGTGAGCCCCTGACCTTGACATGTAGGCTTTGCCCCCTACCCCAGCCTGTGAGCTGTGGTGCTGCTTGACCATGTGCTGCCAGGCTGCTGGCCGGGAGCCCCTGAGCTGCATCATGGCAGGGCTGGGCTGCTCTGGCCAGGCAGAGCCATGGCAGCCATGCCAGGGGGCAGCTGGCACGGCAGGGCTGAGGGGCTTCCAGAGTCACCCCCCTGCCCTCTGGGACTCTGAGGTGTCCTCTCAAAAGTGGCAGTGCCCGGGCTGGGAAGTGGTGGCTGGTGCTGACTGCTGGGCCAGTCCTGGTGACAGTGCTCGTGTCCTCACAGGACCAGCTCCCTTCTATCCTCCCTGCCCCCTCCATCCTCCCTGCCCCCCTCTATCCCTCCTGCCCTGTTTGCCAACAGCAGATGAAGCACTGGGGTGAATTCCAGAAGGCCCACCATTCTGGTCCCCCAGCTACACTCTCTTCCCAGTTGTCTGTGGCTATGGGAGCTGGTTACCAGTACAAGTCTGCCAGTTCCATGAAATGGCTGTGGTGGGGATTCAGAGGAGATGACATATTTTGGGGCTGGGGGAAGAAGAAGGGGGTCACCACCACCCCCCTGTTGGGGACAGGACAATGGCTGTGTCAGGGTGCAAGTGCTGAGCTGTTCCCAGGCGAGCGCTTCGTGCCCTTGTACAGGTGACTGGAGGAGGTTAATCATAGTCAGAGCCCAGTGGAGTTTGGTCAGGTCGTGGCTTTTCCACAGGCTGACAGTTTTGGACATGCAGCAGCTGGTTCTGGGCCATGGCTGACCCATAGTCCCACCAGAGTTAATCATTGCCGTCAGCTCTGGGATATTCCTGGTGCCAGCACTGGGAAGTGTTTCCCCAAAATCACAGGGTGAGGAGCCAGCATGTGGGGGGTCTGGAGGAAACCCCAACCCACCAGGGTGTGTTGGGCTGGGGAGAGCCAGACCTCCTGACACTGACCTTGGCCTTAACCTAAACTAACCCAAATCCTAACCCTGACCCAGACCCAAATCCTAACCCTGACCCAGACCCTAACCCAAACTCCAATCATCACCTTGACTTTGATCCTGCCCCTGACCGTAACCATAACCAAAACCCAAACTCTAACCCTAACCCTGACTCAAACACCAACCCTCAGCCTGACCCTAACCCCAACCCTAAACCTGGCCCTAATACTGCCCCTGACCCAAATCCTCACCCTGACCACAATCCTGACCCTTTGCTCTCCCTTTGATTGGACAAGGTGGATATTGTGTTTATTGACCTCTTGGAAGGAGGACAACCTGGAGCAGCTGCTGACAACCACTCAGGAACCCCCTGCTCACCCCAGTGGGCTCCATGCTGCTGTTGGTGCTTGGAACTGGACAGAGGGGAGGGATCTGGGCTGCTTTGGTCACCAGTCCCAGCTGGGAGGTCCCGAGGGGTTCCTAGTCCAGCCTTGGCCTGCTGTGCTGGGAGATGTGGCTGCTACATTCTGGGAAAATGTAAATCCCCAATTACTCCAAATTAAGCCCAGGAATCATGAAACTTGGGTTCTGACCCCCATTGTTGAAGGGAGGTTCTCCAGGATGGGGCTGGGGTCTATTGATGGTTTCCCCACCCTCCCACTTCAGGGCTCCCACCCTTTGGGTGCTGTGTTGCAGGTGGGACAACTGAGGGGCACAAAAGCTGGGGAGGAAAATTGTGTGTTAGAAAAAGGAAAGATGGAAAAAATCAGAAGGAAAGTGTCCGGGTTTGGGCACTGTGAGTTTGGGTGAGAGCTGGAGGGCAGCCAGACCCTGGGCTGGTGCTGTGCTCACTGCTGGTGTCCTGATGCTGGAAGGGGGTTTTATACATATATAAAAAAATACTTTCTTCTCCCTGTGGGTGTGTTTTGAAAAGGGTCTTGGGAACAATGAGGATTAACAAGCACAGATAGAGAATTAAATGCAGGGTTTGAGTCTTCAAATGTGTGCACATTTCAGAGCTTGTGTTTGTGCCAAGATAAACCCTGTCAGGAATAAACATTGTTTCACATGAAAGGCTATTTACAGATTGGTGTGCCACGGGTGGGAGGGGGAAATTTTCACCAATTAAAATGGAACTCTTCTGTTTTTCATAAAATTGCTGCATGAAAATGCAGCCAGGGGCTGGCAAGATGTTTGACAGCACAGCTGAAGGAGGGGTTGCTCACCCCCAGCATGTGGGTTTTCCTCCCCCAGTTCTAAAGAGTCTCTGCCAGTTTATTTGGCCAGAAGCTGCAGGAGGGCACTGGTTTTGCCCAACAGCAGTTGAACACCAAGACAGCCTTGGGCTCTCACCCAGGGAGGTGGGAAATGGGCAAATGTGGTCCAATCCAACATCCTTTGGAACCACCCAACATCAGAGAGCTTGAAGTAACAAGATCCTCGGCCTCCTTGAGGGTGTGGGTCATGGGAAAACGTCTGGACGGGACATGGCCCATGTTGAGCAGAAGCTGTTGCGACCATAGCTCCTGTTTGCTGGGTAACTGCAGTGTGTGGTAGGTGAATCATCCCTCAAAAATTGTAAGCCAGAGGCAACACAGAGAAGAAAAACCTTCCTGGCCAGCGGAGTGCTGGGAATTAAAATCCATCTTGGGCACATGGTGGGTTTCAGCTGCAGAGCACATGTTGCCTTGTTGCTTTTGGATGGATTTCACAGGAATTTGCATTTCTGGACCAGTTCTGGAGCCTCCAAGGCTGAGCCTGTGGATGGGGAGGACATGATGCAGCCCAGAAACAAGCTCTAACTCCATTTTGCTCTAGCCAGGGTCGAATTTTATGGTTTTGGAAACAATGCAAAATGTGGCCGGGGCTGAGCTTCTCGGAGATGTTGAGCACATGAACCTCAGGCAAACACTCCGTTCCTGCCGCTTGCCAAGCGAAACCACAGATTTGTCCCCATCTCTACTTAACATGGCCACAGGGCAGCTCATGTGGGGACTCTTCTCTCACATAAGCTGGTATCTGTCACTTAGTGGTTGCAGGAGGTGGCCTGGGCATTGTCTCTGGAGAAGTGCCCTGTGTCCTTGAGAGTGAGGGAAGGCAGAGAGGCACGAGCAGGAGAGGTGTGGGGGGTTTGAATAGCCAAGTGCATTCCCAGCCTGCTCTGCTTCAGGGCCCTGTGCTCCAGAACCAGTTAAAACCCAGTATTTTAAAACTCTTCTGTAACAAAGACTGGATGGACACTTGCTGGGTCTGGTCTCTGGGAAGCCATGGCTTGTCCATGGCCATGGGACCATGCCACGAGGACAGTAGCTGCCACTTCTGCAACATTCACTTTTTTCCTTCCTCTCTCCTAATACTGCCATGAACACAGCACTGAAAGGGTCTTTAGGCAGACTTGGCCTTGAATAATTCCTCTGAATAATTCCATTTATTCCAATTTTCAGGCTGTTGTGGAATTGTTTTCAAAAGAAGGGAGGGGGTGGAGAAGTCAGCCAAACCTGATAAAGGAGGACTTTGTTCTGAAGCTTTAGGGTATGGTACCAAGCAGGGCTTGCTATACANCTGGGTAACTGCAGTGTGTGGTAGGTGAATCATCCCTCAAAAATTGTAAGCCAGAGGCAACACAGAGAAGAAAAACCTTCCTGGCCGGCGGAGTGCTGGGAATTAAAATCCATCTTGGGCACATGGTGGGTTTCAGCTGCAGAGCACATGTTGCCTTGTTGCTTTTGGATGGATTTCACAGGAATTTGCATTTCTGGACCAGTTCTGGAGCCTCCAAGGCTGAGCCTGTGGATGGGGAGGACATGATGCAGCCCAGAAACAAGCTCTAACTCCATTTTGCTGTAGCCAGGGTCGAATTTTATGGTTTTGGAAAGAAACAATGCAAAATGTGGCCAGGGCTGAGCTTCTCGGAGATGTTGAGCACATGAACCTCAGGCAAACACTCCGTTCCTGCCGCTTGCCAAGCGAAACCACAGATTTGTCCCCATCTCTACTTAACATGGCCACAGGGCAGCTCATGTGGGGACTCTTCTCTCACATAAGCTGGTATCTGTCACTTAGTGGTTGCAGGAGGTGGCCTGGGCATTGTCTCTGGAGAAGTGCCCTGTGTCCTTGAGAGTGAGGGAAGGCAGAGAGGCACGAGCAGGAGAGGTGTGGGGGGTTTGAATAGCCAAGTGCATTCCCAGCCTGCTCTGCTTCAGGGCCCTGTGCTCCAGAACCAGTTAAAACCCAGTATTTTAAAACTCTTCTGTGACAAAGACTGGATGGACACTTGCTGGGTCTGGTCTCTGGGAAGCCATGGCTTGTCCATGGCCATGGGACCATGCCACGAGGACAGTAGCTGCCACTTCTGCAACATTCACTTTTTTCCTTCCTCTCTCCTAATACTGCCATGAACACAGCACTGAAAGGGTCTTTAGGCAGACTTGGCCTTGAATAATTCCTCTGAATAATTCCATTTATTCCAATTTTCAGGCTGTTGTGGAATTGTTTTCAAAAGAAGGGAGGGGGTGGAGAAGTCAGCCAAACCTGATAAAGGAGGACTTTGTTCTGAAGCTTTAGGGTATGGTACCAAGCAGGGCTTGCTATACAATTAATGAGTTTAACTGGCTTTTAGCTGCACGTGATGCACGGTGGCTGCCACCACACTGCCCCACCTCTGTCCAGAGGAGCCTGTCTGCCTCAGTTTGGTGCTCCCCAACTTTGGTTTGGGGCTCCTCAGCTTCTGTCTGGGGCTCCTCAACATTGGTTTGGTGCTTCTCAGTGTCAGTTTGATGCTCCTCACCTTCAGTCTGGGGCTCTTCAACTTCAGTTTGGTGTTCCCCAGCTTCAGTTTGGGCTCTTCAGCTTTGCTCCGAGGCTCCCCAGCTTCAATTTGGGGCTTTCCAACTTTAGTTTGGGGCTCCACAGCTCCAGTTTGGGGCTGCTCAACATCAGTCTGGAACTTACCATCCTTGCTTTGGTGCCCCCCACTTCAGTTTGGGGTTCCTCAGCTTTGGTTTGGTGCTCTCCAGCTTTGGTTTGGAGCTTCACAACTTTGGTTTGGTGCTCTCCAGCTTTGGTTTGGGACTCCTCAACTTCAGTTTAGGACTTGTCATCTTCAGTTTGGTGCTCCCCAGCTTCAGTTTGGGGCTTCAGAGCTTTGGTTTGTGGCTCTTCATCCTCTGTTTGGTGCTCCCTAGCTTCAGTCTGGTGTTCCCCAGCTTTGATTTGGTGCTCCTGAGCTTCAGTCTGGTGTTCCCCAGCTTTGGCTTGTGACTCTTCTGCTTCCTTTTGCTGCTCTGTCACTCAGTTTTCCATCCTGCCACGCATCGTGGTGGCCTCCTCAGATGTGCCTTTTGCATCTGTCCTTATTTAAACCTTGACCATCCGTCCCTGGGACAGGCTCTGTCCGCAGGGGGTGTTGAGCACATGGGGCTGAGCTGTTGGGAGCATTTCAGGCTTACTTTGAGCGAGCAGAGGATGACGCAAATGGCTTTTGAAGGGCACAAGATGAAACAGCTGCTGGATTCTCGGTGCAGATGTGCTGCCAGAGGCATGCAGGAACACCACAGAGGGGGGCACAGCTGGCTGCTCCCCCACAGCATCCTCCTGGGAAGGGCCATGAGGTTGTTTGGGCTCCCAGGCCACCCAAAACTGGAGCCAGGTAGGGCTGGGAAGGGTTTTGAAGATGTGTGATGAGGTTTGTCACACCAGCAGAGCTTCCCTGTCCCTGGAACAAGTGAAAACATTATTTATTTCTTACAGGAGCGGTGCAGGTGGGGAGGTGGAGGTGAGTTACCTCCTCCACCTCTCCCCAGGGGAATGCCAGGTGCCTGGGGAAGGTGACCCTGTGCAGCAAGTCCCTGTCCCTGTCCCAGCTGCGCGTCGCGAGCAGGAGAAGCCGCGGGAAGCGAGGGAAGACACTTCCTCCCGCGGCGGATCTGAGGTCACCTCCTGGCCCTTGATCCCTCCAGCCCGGGGTATTTGGGTCAGCGGGGAAGCACAGCTGAGAGCGACGTCCCTTCCTTCTCCCTCCCTGGAGATTCAGGTTTAAAGGAACAAATAGGCTTGACCACAAGTGCTACACAGTAGGAATTTTTAATGGTGTTTTTTGGAACAGTGAACTAAATGCTGGCGGGATTTGGGTCTGTGTCTCAGTGGTAATTTCTCCTGTTGTTTCTCACCTTCCTGCTCCCACCTGGTTCTGCTCCCAGAAACCTTCTACTCAGCAAAAGGCCAGCAATGAAGGAGCTTTTTCATCCTTTTGGATGGTCTTGCTGGAAAGAAAGCCGACCTGGTGTCCAGGGCATGGGACTCACCTGACTGACCTTGAGGACCCTGCCCACCCCTTGCTGCCATGAACACACAGACATGGTGCTCACAGCCCTCACAGCTCCTTTGGCATCACCAGCCCCATTGCAGGAGGGGCTGGGCCCCTTGACCCCCACATGCTAGTCCTCCTCTGCCACAGGGTCCCCAGCAGCCCTGTCACCTGCTGTCAGGAGGAGACCTGGTGGCCAAAGCCTGGTCTCAGAGCTCCTCCACTGTGGGCACTGCTTGGTGGTGTTGCATGGCTGGGAAGGTGGGCAAGTGGGTCACCTCCGCAATTTTTACTCTGTCTTGAGCCCTGAGCAAATGGTGTTGGAAACGAGGGGTCATCTTGGCTGTGCTCCTTGGAACAGCTGGGAGCATTCAAGGTCAGGTTGGACAGTGCTTGGAGCAACCTGGCTTTGTTGAAGGTGTCCCTGCCCATGGCAGGAGGTTTGGAATTAAATGATCTTGAAGCCCAGAACATTCTGATTCTATCATTCTCTGTTCTCCTACACCCTTGAATCACCTTTCCCCTTGGAGATCTTCAACCACTGTGTTCTTTGTCCATGGTGAAGGCCACATTGGTTTGGATCAGCCACAGACAGTTTGGTTGCCTTTGTTAGGTCAAGGTGGGAAGGAGCAATTAGTGGAGCTTTAGCTGGAGCTTTCCCCTGTGTGAGAGATGCTGGTGGAATGTTCTCCTTGGTCACCTTCTCTGCTCCAGCAAAGTGGCACCAGCCCCATGCTGGGCTCTTCCCATACCCCAGAACATCCCAGGACCACCAGAAGGTCCCATCAGCTCTGGAGGAAGCCAGGGCTGCAGGTGGCCTGGACAGGGGTGGCAGCTCGGGCTGTTGCTGTCCCCCAGCCCACTCATGTCACGGTGAGGAGTGGGCTGTGTGTGCCAGAGGCATCACAGCTGCTGATTCATTGCCCGCAGGAGGGGCTGTGGTGGGAGCAGGGTGGGATGGACATGTGCCAAGCAGGATCGGGGAGAGGTGACTGCTGGGGATGGACAGCGTGCCTTGAGTCACCTCTAATACCTCCAGCCTCTAAATCAAGAGTCATCTTCATTTTCCCCTCACCAAAAGCAGGGTGCTCAAAATCCTTTTTTTTTTTTTTTAATAGCTAAAAATGTGATTTCTGAAGCATTTTGTGTTTCTGTCAAGGCAGCCAATGGACAGAGAGTCTCTTGGGTGTCACCAGACAGCAACTCCAAAACCAGCCTCTTCAACTGGTGCTCCCGGGAGGTGGTTTGGACTCAGGGCACCTTGAAAGATGATCAAGTCTTAACCCGATTCCTGTCAAAGTTCTGGCAGCTCCTCAGCTGCTTCCAGCCCCCTTCAGCTGGATTTGGTCCATCCTTTCTTTTAGGATCTGCCTGATCACACCACGCTGCTCGATAAGGCTCCGTGCCTCTTGTGGGGGCTTGTCTGTGCACTTCGATATCTCGCCCAGGTTATCAGCCACAGAGGCTGCAGGTGTGGCTGGGCTGGGAATTAGCCATCTCATCCAATTCCCTGTGGAAATCAGAAGCAAAGATTCCTCCCTTCTTTCTCCTGTGAGCTTTAAATCAAGTCATAACTTCTCCAGCGTTGGAGGAGTTGTTGAACTGAAGGTGGTTAAGCCCCGTCTGGTTTCCACTGGAGGAGTGGCTGATCCTGCCATTCTCATCCAGGAAAGTCCAGGAGAAACTTCAGTACTTCTTACACAGGTTGCCAAAATTAAATCTTCATCTCCTGGTGTGGATCCAGGGACTGTGGCTCCATGTCCAAAGGGGCTATGCTTCACCTCAACTCTGTTTTTTTTCCCAGCCTGTGCTTTTCTGACATGACTTTCCTCCGACCTTACCCAGACCCAGATGGATGGAGATCACT
This sequence comes from Sakesphorus luctuosus, assembly GCA_013396695.1. Taxonomy (NCBI): domain Eukaryota; kingdom Metazoa; phylum Chordata; class Aves; order Passeriformes; family Thamnophilidae; genus Sakesphorus; species Sakesphorus luctuosus. The sequence goes on from VWZD01012249.1 coordinate 147,907, forward strand.
GACATCACAATGGGAATAAAACGGAGGGGGAAACTGTGAAACCCACTCTCTGGGGGTGTTTTGGTGTGAATCACAGTGGGATTAGAGCTGGGACTGAGGCAGCTTTCTCCTGATCTCCCACCTTTTGCCGAGGTTTCCTCCCAGTGCTGGAGCTGGCCCAGCCCTCCCGACGTCCCGGGGCTGCGCTGGGAAGCGCTGGGAAGACAAAATCCCGCTCTGGAAGTGAGGCTATTGTTCTTACTAATTTTAACTTGATGTTCTTCCCCAAGCCTATTTTTATTCATTGCTTGTGGTAAGCCCTTTCTCTAAGGTAGAGCAATTTGCCACAGGACTCTTTTTTTTGGTGTGTTTACCGATTTTAATTGAGTGATATCTCCTTTTTACAAACCCAAAGCTGGAGGAGCTTTTAAGAGCCCGTTGCTGAGCCTCCCACCCCAGGTTTGCTTTGATCTCTGCAGGTGAGTGTGCATTTTTGGGTCCAGAGATTGATCCTGCTTATTTGCATGTAAATCCCTGGGTTATTAAGATCAGAATCTGGCCCTTTAAATTTAATACTTTGCTTTATGCTTTTATTTCCGCGTTTCTTAAAGTAATTTCCAAAAATAACAAACTTCAAACATGATGGGGCCATCTAACGTTTTACTGCCTTGGCTGGAGTAGAAGGAACATTTCTGGAAGTATATTATCCAATTTAACGAGCCTTTCCCATCCTGGCGTTGCTCCCACCCCTCACCCCTCTCGGAGTTGTTTTGGACGGCTCTTTGGATCTGTGCCACCTAATCCTATTAGAAGGACTTTCATTACACTGTGCCTTGTGTTTATAACCAAGAAAATCAGTCAGAGAGGGGGGTCATCTCCCTCTCCCTCACCCTTCTTTTAGCCCGGTGTCGAGACAAGAGCCCGGCCAGTCCCACGAGGTTCCCACCCAGCCCTTGCTTTTCATTTTATTGCTTCACTCTGCATTTATTAAAGAAGATTTTGAAGTAAATTGGGTCCTTGTGAACTTATAATTAATTTGGAAGGGTCAGCTCTTCCCAGGCTGGGCAGACCTTTTTTGTGTGGTCGTTTTTGAAAGGCAGAGGTTGGAGAGGCTGTTCTATAGCTGGGATTTACTTTTAATAAGGACCTGGCTATTTTCTGAAGATCTCACAGCCCTGGAAGGATGGGGTGTTTTTGTGCAGGGCTGTGCTGAAAAGGTTTACAGAGCCCTTGGTTTGGGTGCAAAAAAACAACTCTGAAAAAGGTATAAAAAAAGCAAGGGACACTTGTCCTTGGGCCAGGTTTGGCAGGTCAGTCAGTGCCTGGAGCTGGGGGTGCTCCAGGAGGTCCCCCCAGTTGGGTGCTGAGAGGGCTGGAGGCCCCTTGTCCACCTGTCCTTCCTGCCCTGCCCCACACACTGCTGAGAGGGCCTCTTGTTTCTTATCAGTTGTGGTAGAAGTTAAATTTTTTTCCTTACCACATTGCTTTTCTTGAAATGTTGCCTTTCCTCCCCAAAATAATCACACAAAACCATTTAAAGTAGAAGGTAGAGTGCAGAGAGAAAATTAAGGACGAGAGGAAATGGCCTCAAGTTGTTCCAGGAGAGGTTTTAGGTTGGATATTAGGAAAAAAATCTTCACTGAAAGGGTAGTGAATCCCTGGCACAGGTGCCCAGGTCAGTGATGGAATCCTTGGCCCTGGAGAGATTTGAAAGCCATGTGGGTGTGGCACTTGGCGGTGTGGTTTAGTACTGGCCTTGGCAGTGCTGGGGGAGTGGTTGGACCTGAGGATCTTAGAAGGCTTTTCCAACTGTAACAATTCCATGATTCCACGATGTGCTGAAATAACCTGCAAATAATAGGAGCTTCTAGGAAAAGACAGACAGACAGATGGACAGACAGACAGACAGTGGTTTTCTCTAGAGATGGGCTGGAAGGAGACATGAGGTGATGCTCCTGCTTGGCCATCATCTGGCAGGGACAGAGCTGTCATCTAACCTGGCATCACCACGTGTCTCCATCAGCTCAGCTGCAGCAAGGACTCTGCTGAAGGAGGGACGAGGGGCAGGGGAGGAGACCTGACTGGAGAGCAGGGATGGATGAGTGTGGCACCTGGGAATGCAGAGCTGTAACTCAGGGTGGGAAACTCTTCCTAGCCAAAGTCGGAGAAAAGAGGAATCTGAGGAGCTTGGGGGTCTTTTGGCCTGGCAGTGTCCTGATGGAAGTGGTGCCAGTGAGGGCATCATCACACACAGAGCAAAGGTTGTTAGGAAAAAGTATTGGAAGCTCAGTACATTTCCTAGGGCACATTTGAACACAATGGAGAGGAATATGAGGAAAATTTGTCCACACCTCCAGTGCTGCCCCATCCATTATGGTGTTGGGCAGCACCAGTGACCTCGGTGTTATGTGGGAGCTGCGGTGTGTGATGGAGCTGCCTCTCTGCCAACACACCTTCAAAGCTGGAGTTGGTTTCTGGATGTGTCCCACCTCTCCCACCCTGACCACCACCTTTCTTCTCTCTCCCCAGCATGGGTAGGCTCTTTGGCCATGGGCATGAATTTCTTCTGCTCTCCCATCGTCAGCATCTTCACCGACCGGCTCGGCTGCAGGGCCACGGCAGCCATGGGAGCTTCCATCGCCTTCATCGGGCTCCTCTGCAGCTCCTTCACCAAGTAAGGCTGGGGAGGGGGGACACAGCTCCTTGGAGAGCGCCTTGGAGAGCTCCTCTTCCTCCCTGTTCCCTGCACCCCCCTGCCAACATGTTGCTGCTGCCTTTTGGGGCAAAGCAGGTGGTTCCCTTCCAGCTGAGAAGTGTCCTGGTGTCCCTACAGCCCACGTGTGCTCAGCATGTTTCTTTCCAAATTGAACCAAGTTGGTCTTTTTTCCTTATATAAAACAAAGGCAAATTTTACCTGAGCAAGGGACTGTATTTTATGGGATTTCAGGCCTCAGGTCCTTCATTTGCTCTTTAAAACAGGCAGGAGAGGTTGGTAGAGGTTGGTGTGCCTCTCATGGGCAGCTACAAAGAGGCACTCACAGAGAAAACCATTTTCCTCTGCAACCGTTTTCACTTTTGGTGCTGAAAGGAAATTAATGCTTAAAATAATATTTGGTGGATTACACCTGAGAGAGAGTTTCTGTGCAGGGCAGACAGGGAGAAGGACACAGACGGGATCTGGAGCAGTTTGTGGTGTTCCTGCTCTGGCTCAGGCGTCTGCAGCCTCGTTTTCCATCCCTGATGCCATGCCATGAATTTCTGTTGGCAGGCAGTGGCTGGTGTGCATTTAAATGGCAGGTGTACCTGTGTGTCTTTCCAACCCAGACATTGGCATCTTTGTGGGAGCAAAAAGAGGTCACCTCTGGGGTAATTTATGTGACACTTGTTAAACAGAGTCTCGGAGACACCTCCAAAGCAGCTTTTGCTCCAGTTTTCCTGAATAAAAACATTACTTTGGGTTGGATTTCAGTTAAAATCAATATTGTTTTAATTAAAATACTTCAAGAATTGGGCCTTTAAAGCAAATACACACTAGTTTTCCAAAAGGCAGCTTGCCTGTGCTCTGCTCCTCCTGGCCATCCTGCATGGGAGCCGATGGGAGCAGGACACCAGCTCCCACTCACACTGCTCAGTGAGATCCCTCTGCTTGTGCCAGCCCTGGTTCTCTGGATCTCCAAATCCTCAGCTGCAGGAGCCCCCCATTGTGCTGGGAGTGGGGATGCAGCAAAGAGCAAAGCCTCTGGGACTGGGGCTGATGGCAGCCAGGGGTTTGGGGATGCTAAACCCACCTGGGGCAGTGGTGTGGAAGGAACCACCATTTCCTTGCAGGTGCCACCACCTCATGTTCCCAAAGGTAACAGGAATTGGAGAAGGTGCAATGGGTCTTGAGGGAAGGTGTGTCCTGGCAGTGCAGATCACAGCAGCTTGCCATGTAATCCTGCCTTACTTCTCATCAACAGATCTTGGCCTTTTCCCCCCCTGTACTGTAAAGTGTTTGTGCAAAGAAAAGGAGCTCGTGGGACCATGACTGCTGCCAGTGCTTTGTTGGGTTGGGCTTAAAAAATTGGAACAGTACAGGCAGAGAAGAATACTATTTCCAGGAGAGCTGCAGAACTGAAATCCCCGTTTTCTGCCTCTCATTCTTGGATTCCATTCCTTTGGCTCCCTTTTAAGGCAGAGGGGAGCCCCTCTGCAGCTGGACCGGAGTGAGGGAAGCTGTGCCGGTGCAGCCGAACGGAGCCCAAGGAGGAGCAGCGAGGCTGCAGAGTTGGCACAGCTCCATCTGGGTGCTGAAGGCTGGCCCTGAAATCTGGAGCTTGTGGCTCCTGCTCTCCCAGAACTATGGTGAAGGTGTTTTCTGGCTCCCCTTGCCAGCTCCCACCACCACAGCTGGAGGTGACGCCCCCAGTGCTGGAGTGGCTGCAGGCACCAGTGCAAAGGGATGCAGTCTGGGTTTGGTGGGCTGAGGCAGCTCTGCATCAAGGTTTGTCCCCCCTCGATCTCCTGGTTCCTCTGAAATGGGTTTGTTCTGTCCAAACACAGGAACAGTGGATCCCAGCACTACCCTGAGCTGATCCCAAACCCTCTGAGCCACCCAGCCTGTGCAGCAGGACCCCAGTACCCAGCCCAGAGCCTTCTGCTCTCAAAATATTAGCAGTTTTGTATGAAAAGCACTAAAGAAACCAAATATGCTGAAAAGCTGAGCTGTGGGGAAGGCTGGATGGGGTCAAGGAGAGGCTTTTCCTCTCTGCTGCCTTGCACAGGGGTGTCTTCTGCACTCCCAATCAGCTCAAGCCACTACGGTTCTTTTGTGTCCTCACGAAAAGAGAAATCCCAGTTAAGGCTTCACCTTCCTTCCAGTGTTAAGGGGGGTGTTTTAGCAGGTTTAAATGATGGCCAGTTCAGCAGGGCTGCCTCCATATGCCCCCAGTTCCCTCCCAGCCCTCCTCCTCTGCACTGCTAAGTGTTCTCTAGTCTTCTCTCCTTCCCCTCTACCACTTCTGTCCAGTTCAACCTGCAGAGAGGAATCCTCCAAACTTCTGCCAACAGGGATGAACCAAGGCTGTTTCCATTGAGAGCTGGAAGCAAGAGGAATCTGATGGAGAGAGCCCTCTTTGTCCCAAGAGATGGCATTATCCACGGGCAACCTCATTATCCAGGGGAGATGATGCTGCCCTTCCCACCAGAGAGCATCTGGCTGGTCCCCAGTAAGCAGGCTGGGAAATCCTGGCTAAGAAGCATGGCTGAAAGGAGCCCCTGCTATGCAGGGGTGTCTTAGCATCAACAGGGAGCAGATGGGAAGCAGAGCATTTGTCTCCACTTATCCAACACGTCGGCTTAGCTGCGGCACCAAAGCTGGTGTGGCCTGGCTGAGGTGGCCAGGGCTGGTGAGTGGGAGGTCGGAGACAAGCCTGCATGGCCCAGCTGCTTCCCTGGCTCCCACACAGGGGGCTTCTGATGTGGTTTCATTCTGGAGTGGCTGGAAATTGCCTTTCCTGACAGTCATTTGACTTGGAGCCGTTGGGCACAGCAAGCATGTTCTGCTTTCTGCTTGGCAAGCTGAAGAGACAAGCATGTAATGGAAGGAATGATGTGGTTGTAAAGGTTTTCCCAACTTCCAGCTGCTCTGTTAGATGTGGGCTGCTGTCTTCTCGCTTGCTTCATGGGCAGCAGTCAGCATTGCACACGAATCATTCCAAGGGTTGGACCCTGTGAGCTGCCCAAGGGTCTCCATCCCACTCTCCTCCCAGGCAGTGTCTCATGGCAGACCTTCGAAGGTGGAGGTATTGCCTGGTGATTAAATGAAAGCATCCTTCATCTGGAGAGAAACACAACAGGTTGCTTGCACTGCCTCACACCAGGCTCCTTTCTCAGATGCTTCTGTTGGCAAAGCTGGGCTGGCAATTGGGAAGTGGCTCCTTCTGAGGGCTCTCAGGACTTTCCATCTGCTCTGTAGAGCAGGCACTTCACTCCCTCTTTGAGTGCAGCCACCAATGTAAGGTACAAATGACATCCATTAACTGTCTAATTTAAGCTCTCAGAGGAGCTTAAAGAAGAAGAACTTAATTAACCAGTCTGGAGCCTGGGCAGAAACACCATGTTCCCTTCCTACGTGCCTAATAATCAGCAGGGTTGGTGCCTCCTGCTTTCAAACACTGGGTGCAAAATGTTTTGAATTAGTCCTTTCAGTGGAAAAATAAAAAGGATTTCTAGCTAAAAATATCTCCCCCTCCCTACCTTAGAAAATGTTGTTTGCTGTAATTTAAAAACCATTTAAGTTACATCAGCTTCCCAAGGAGGGCAGGTTGGCTGCTGCTTCTCCTGGTTGTAGAAAGCTCTCCCCAGCTAAACTTAATTTTCCTGAAGGTTTAATGTGCCGGCTGTGCAGTGAGGATAATCCTTGCTTTGGCTGGGGAGGAAGCTCCTCGGGCTCAGACTGTCTGTGCAGCACCTGTGCCATGTGAGACTCGGGTCTCAATGCCCAGTTTTGCAGGAGGCCTCCTTACCTCCCAAACCTCTGCCTGACATCACCCTCTCCACGTGTTTTTGCCCCACTAGGTCTCTGGAAGTTCGTTATTTCACATATGGGATCCTCTTCGGCTGTGGCAGCTCCTTTGCCTTCCAGCCCTCGCTGGTCATCCTTGGTCACTACTTCAAGCGCCGCCTGGGCTTGGCCAATGGCCTCGTGGCCGGTGGCAGCTGCCTCATCTCCGTGCCGCTCCCCTTCTTCCTCAAGATGGTCGGGAAGGCCATTGGGCTCGCACACACTTTCCAAGTACTCAGTGCCTTAATGATCATCCAGATCTTCTTGTCCATGACCTACCGGCCCCTCCTGCCGCCCTCCTGTGACTCTCAGCACGATGGGCAGGACAAGCTGGGCAGCCGCAGCGTGCGGCAGCAGTGCTGGGCCCAGACACGCAAGTACTTCAACCTGAGGGTTTTCCGGAGAAAGACCTACCGGATTTGGGCCTTTGGGATCGCCACTGCTGTCCTGGGATACCTCGTACCTTACATGAACCTGGTAAGAGCCTTGGCTGGGACGGGAAGGGGAGGGAGGTCCATTTGCCTGGAATGAAAGCGAGGAGGAGGGGGGAAGATGGGATGGGCAGCAGGGACAGAGGCACCAAAAGCCTCGAAGCCAAGAAACTGCTGCACATCCTGCAAACAGGAATAGTGCTGAAAGGATGTGGCTTTTTAATTGTACTCGTCCTCTGCGCCAGGTGGGCAGAGCGATCACTCCCCGCGGTCCTGAGGACAAGCATCAGGAGCATCAGGGCCTGTTGGGTTTAGTGTGGGTGAGGGTGATGTGTGCAGGTCAGTGTGGTGAGGACATGAAGGTCTCACAACCACCCCTGAAAACATGAGCCCTCCAAGGGAAGTCTTGTCCCTTTTGGGGAGATGACAGGGATCAACTTTACTGAGGCTTCATGCCCTTTTGTCCTTCCCTCCATCACAGGTAAAATATGTGGAGAAGCGATTTGAAGAGACCAAAAAGGACTGGATCCTCCTGGTTTGCCTCGGAGCCATGTCGGGGCTGGGGCGCTTGATTTCAGGCCGTGTTGGCGACTGCATCCCCGGGCTGAAGAAGATCTACCTGCAGGTACGTTGTGTCCAACCCTCTGCAGAGGTGCTGGCCAACCGCAGCGGGTCAGGGAGTGGCATCTCCATGTTGGGCTGCTTAATCCGGTCAACCCCAGATTGCAACCCCTTTACTGACTGTTTTCTGACACCCTTATCTGCTGTTAGGGAAGAAAATTTATTATAGAAATGTGTGAGGGAAGTTACACACTTGACTCGAGGTCTCGGTGTCCCTTCAGCAAAGAAACTTCACAGTACCAACTCTTCCCAAGCTACTGACACCCTCTCACCTTCTTGTGGTTTTTGAAGAACAAACTGCTGAAACTGAGCTGCTAATCCAGCAGTTAATCCTCCTTAACCCTTCTTAAAAGGTTGTTCTTAAGGGCCTGTCCGAGACAGGAGCAGCAGATGGATGGCATTGCTGGCTCCAGAGAAGGGAGCAGTGACACTGACCTGTTCATCTTCATCTTCATGACTCTTCCTGCTGCACATCCCAACTCCTCACACCCCCTTTTGTCTCCCCAGGTTGCATCCTTCATGCTGTTTGGCATCCTGTGCATGATGATCCCCCAGTGCCAAGGCTTTGAGGGTGTCATTGTCATCTGCCTCTTCCTCGGCCTTTGCGATGGCTTCTTCACCACCATCATGGCCCCCATCGCCTTCGAGCTGGTGGGGCCCATGCAGGCGTCCCAGGCCATAGGGTACCTCATGGGGCTGATGGCCGTGCCCATGACCGCGGGTACGCCCATAGCAGGTTGGTGGCACCGCCGTGACGCACCCGGACCTGGCGCTGGGAGGGACATGCTGGGAGCAGCTTTCACCCATGGTGGTATTTTGGTGTGAGACCAGACTCAGGGTTTGGAATTTTCTGGCTTATCATGTCACATGGGGGTTGAAGTATGAGTGTGGCATCACTCCGTGCTATGTCCTGCAGCATCTCAGGGCCTTTCTCCAACCTGATGAAAGGTGACCACTGGGGGAAGAGTGAACCAAGATCACATTTATTGATTTCTGCTTCAAGATCAGCTAAAAATTGGCAGATAGTAGTTTTCTAGGATTGGTTCAAAGTTAGAGGTGCAGACAGCTGAGCCTCCCCAAGAGTTGGGTCTGTGTTCCAGCACAGCAATAGCCCCAACACCCTTAACAGTGATGGCTTTGCCAGAGCTGCCCCTGAACGTCTGCATCAGCAAACACTGAGCTAAAGCTGGATAAACTTCTCTGATCTCTCTGCTTCTGGCAGCAAAGTTCATTTTAACGCTCTTGTGAAGGAACTTGGGGGTTGAAGACATGTCACTGTGAGGGTGTTGCTGCAAGATGCCCTGCACTGGACTTACTGGGTGAAGGGGCCCATTTCATTGACCAGATCCCCATTGAAGTGTCTATGCAGAACACACTCAGAGGGACCATGTGTTACACTCCAGGGTTGCCTGGCTCTGTTGGAACTTGCCAAACTAACAAATGCAGAACCTGGTTGGGTTTCAAAGGCTCGGCTATTGTTTGTAACTGGCAGCATAGATAAAATATCTGTAAGAAAAGCAGGGCTTCCAGATGGCGACAATCTACAGAGGAACAGCCCCTGCCTACTTTTCCCATTGTCTCCTGGCTGGAAAGCCTCTGGGAAGAGCCACCTGAAGTGTTTGATTTAGCACGTCCCAGCTTGCATTTGGGATTGTCTGGGATGTGTCCGATTGTGTCCCGTTCTGGTCAAACAGGAAAGATGGCTGAGGTTTTTCTTCTTGATTTCTTGGTACACCGTGCTGGCTGCACACATCCCTCAATCCAGGCCATAAAAAACTCCAAGAAATGCAGTGGGCAACAAAGATTATTTTAAACCCCCCAATCTCCCCAGATCTGGTGGTTGACGCAAACTGCAGCTCTCCCTGGAAGGAGGGAACAAGCCGCTCATTAGACTAACGAGGGCTTAGACTGCTGTGGCTCTAACCTGCATTGTTCTCTTCCAGGATACCTCACTGATTACTTTGCGAATTACGACGCCGCCTTTTACTTTGCCGGCGTGTCGCCCATCATCGGCGGCGCGGTGCTCTCCGTGGTGCCGCTGGTCCACCAGAGGATGCTGAAGAAGCAGCGCCTGGACTCCGGCAAGGACAAGATGCTGGCGTCGGAGGCGGTGGTGAACGGGGAGCTGCTGCCGGGCTGCCCGGCCTCCGAGGCACACATGTGACACGGCCCCGGCGCCACCGCGGCCACCAGCAGCTCTCGGTAGCCCCAGCACAGCCCTTTCCCAGACAGACCGGAATTCCCGATGATGGCAGATGCACTATGTTTGTAAAGGAAAAAACATGGAAAGTTCTTCTAGTTAAAGGCTTTTAACTGGCAGAAACGCTCTTTCTCGGGACAGTTTTGATTTCAAAGCCACCCTTTTTTCCCCTCTAACCATTTTTCTAAGGAGAACTCTCACCAGGATTCAAACTTGATCGATCTCCCACTCCTCTCCCTGGTTTTCTATACGTCACAACAGAGGTTTACAGCTAATAAATGCCTTTTTCAAGCAGGCCACGGATGGAGCTTGTTGAACTTTTCACCTGTCCATCCTCCTCGTCCTCATCTGGTGTCACTCACGTGTCACGTCTAAGGGAGACAAGCCCTGCCCATCCAGCACCGGGGGCTGTTTTGGAGCCACAGATCCAAAGGAGGAAGCGCCGCTTCAGTCCAATGCACAAACCAAACACCTGTCAGCGAGTCCCACTTCCACCTCCTCTCCTCCCTTCCCGCTGCCCTCCCACAGGGAGCTGCAGCTGGGATGATGGATGGGGAGCTGAGCCGGCTCCACCCAACGGAGCCACGTGGGAGCACACCCTTCCTGCAAAATATGCCTTAAAAATGCATGGACGAGACCAGCAGGTCCCTTGGCCACTTTCTGCCTCTGTTTTCTGATTGGGCTTTTGAGGTGGAAACCAGAGGGGCAGCTCCTGGCACAGCCCACGGCAGCTGGATCCGCAGGGCCACATCCGTGGGGGCGCTGCCAGGATGGGCACTTGGGAGGCATCGAGGCACACAGGGATGGGACAGAGCCCTGTGTGCCATGGATCAGCTCCCTGCGGGGGCATGGCTTCCCTGCTGGGCACAGGGGCACCCACGGCTCTGGGGGTGCTGCTGGCTCGGGGCACAGGGTGCCACTGCTCTTTTGGGGGGCCAGTGGTGTATTATGCAGCAATAACCATGAGTCAGTATTGGCAAGGGGAGCCTGGTGTTTCCAAAGGGTTGGAAAGCCCCAGTAGCATTTAACTGGTAGCCTGTGTGTTGTCATGGGGAGCTGGTGCAGGGTCAGTGCTGTCCCTGGGGGACAGGGAGAGAGCACAAGGAGATCACACAGCCAGGGAGTACCCACCACACAGAACGATGGCAGAGCTCAGCCTGGTTCAGAAATTCATCATTGCCCAGAGAAAATTTTAGAAATTGCAGTTGCCCAGAGAAGCTGTGCCTGCCCCATCTTTGGAAGTGTCCAAGGCCAGGCTGGACAGGGCTTGGAGCAACCTGGGCTGGTGGGAGGTGTCCCTGCCCAGGGCAGGGAGTGGAATGAGATGGGTTTTAAGGTCGCTTCCAACCCAAACCATTCCATGATTCTGTGATCATTTCCAGGCTTTGTTAATGAGTGTGGCTAATGAGAGTGAAGGGAAGTTCTCCTGCCCGGGTGGGTCTCTGTGTAAACAAGGAGCCAACAGTGACTGGGGTACCTTTTCCTGGGAGAGAGCAAGAAACAAAACTCACTTTAATCCTGGCTGAAAACCCATCCTTCATTGGATTTTCATTTTGTTCACCTGCCATTAAAAAAACTGAGGCACCTGAAGAGGGACGAGGGCCATGGGAATCCCTGCGTGGTCTCCAGACGAGTGTGGGGGTTTGGAACACCAAGACAAATCTTTGCTGTGGATATTTGGGTTCAGTAGATGGCCCCTCCTGTGGGCAGTGGTGGGGTATTTGTACATAGGCTCAGGCCCCTGCATGCTCCTCTGGCCCTGATTTTAACCCACGTTGGTTAATGCATTGTAAGGTCTTGTGGCCCTTCTGTCCCCATTTGAGCTGGAAAATTACCCAGTGTGTTGTGACGTGTCTGTTTATGATATAAAATGAGATGTCTGCTTGTCTCTTTCTTCGATACACTTTTCCATGACTGTTCCTACCTTTTTTGGCACTGTGTGCTGTGGCTCTGCTGACTGTCACTCAGTGTTGGAAGCCACAGGAGGCAGCTGGAGCCACGTGGGCACAGGCAGGGCACGTACACGGTGTCCGTGCTGCAGCTGTGGTGGGATCTGCCGGGCTTAGCCTAGAACAGAGTGTTAAAGTGATGTGTTCCATGTCTTCAAAGCCCTGTGACAGCTGAAGGAAAGAAGGAACTCCTCATTGTAACTCCTTCTGCGTGGTTTGGGGCATTTATTCATATCGGAGTTCAATGAAGTTCATTAAATCGTATTTTTTACCTTAATACCCCCTGAAGAGGAGCTTATGAGGTATTTAAATTCAAGAAGTTGCTTCTTCAGACCAGGCAGAGGATGAGCAGAGCTGCCTCCAAACCCTGCTGAGCAAGCAGCTGCACCACAGAGCCCACTGATGGCTGCACACAGACTTTATTGCAGTAAAACCTCCCTGGCTCATAAGGTGATTTATGGTTCAAATCCCAAATTTCTACAGGATTCCACTTGCCTTAACTGCTCCATGTGCCTCCAAAGGTCTTTCTTCAGGGGGAACCTCTGTTTGGTGCAACAGATGCTTAGCACTGCAGTGGCATCAGAGGATCTCTGTGTCAATGGGGAGCCAGTGCTCTGCCCAGGAGAGGTGCTGGCACCCGCTTTTGTCCCTGCTAAATCTTGGTCTTTGCCCATGGCAAACCCCAGTTTGGTCAGAGGAAACCAACCCTCATCCTCTCACAGACTGATGTCTGGTACCAGCCTCCCAAAACCACACTTCGCATCTTCATCTGGTCGAAATCCTGCCCTTGGTGAAGACAAGGTCAAATTCTGCAGCAGGGAAGGCAGGTTTGAAAACAGCAATGAAAGGGTCACCTTGTTAGCAAACAGAGATGGGAATGGGAAGAGCAAAGGTTGGAGCAGTGTGTCAACATAAAGGGAGTATTTGGGATTGGTTTGCCAGCAAACTGCTGCTGGGGGTCTAGTTTGGCCATTTGGGGTATCAGGCAGCTTGCAAAGGACTTGTGCAGCTGGTGGCCTGTGAGAGGTGGGATTGTGGTGAGGGAGGAGTTGCACTGGTCCTAAAAACATCCTTTTAGCCTGTGGTGGTCTGGTGGTGTGACACCACATGGGTCCCTGCCTGCTGCAGAAAGCTTCATCCCAAACCCCATCCTGTTCCATGGGGATCCGCCTGTCCTAGCCCAGCACATCCCCATCCTCCCTGGGCAGGCGAGGGATGAGCAGGCACAGCACTCACAGCGGGAACTGCTTCTTACTCAGTTTGCTCATAAAAATCCCAACCTTCTCCCACCCTGCATGTGCCAGGCTGGGATTCCTGCCCTCTGCCTGGCTCCGGGAGGGGCACGGGGAGCCCCACACGCCAGCCTTGGCCAGTTTGGGGAGCCAGCGAGGGCACGGGAGCAGGCTGAGCCCCTCGGGTGGGAAAGGGGTGGAAGGGAGCAGGGAGGGCCCCCTCCAGCCCTGCCCGGTGTTTGCAGAGCTGCCGAGCCTTATGTAAGTGCACAGGGAGTGCGGGACATGTCCCAGCAGCGCCCGCTCGGGGCTGGGCTGGGGCTGCCTCTTAAATCTTTACCTTGAGGGTGTTCAAAACCGACGTGTTGTCTTCTTTTCTTTTTTTTCTTTCTTTTTTTTTTCCCTACTGCTCCAGAGTGAGGCACCAGATTTAACTCCTCTCGCTCCTGCCAAGGGATGGAGTGGGACAGCCGAGCTGGAAGGGCTCTGGGGATGGTTGTGTCCACGATGGGAAGGGCAGCAATGCTGCAAGAGCTGCCTGGGAAGTGCCATGATTCATGGCTTAGAGCTTTTTTCAGTTGTGAAACAAACTGCAGAGCTGCTTTATTGCAGTGTGTCCTGCAGCCAGGGAAACACATGTTTCTAAGTCACATAGTTTAAATTTAACAGATTTTGGCCACTCACAGGCTGGGGTTGAGGTTTCCTAACATTTCTGTGGGAGCTGTGGGAAGGCCACATCCTAATTGCCATCCAAGCCTGAGGGCTTTTGCAGGTCTGCTGCGGTACCGCGGGGTTTGGGGACCCCCAGTTTCAGTGGGTTTTGGCTCTGCCTCCCACCATTGTGGTGCTTTGGATCTGCCAGTCGAGGAACTTCATCACCCTCTGGGTTGGGCTGCCTGGAGGAGCCAGAAGGGAGGTAGTCTGCAGCTAGGCAAGGGCATCTCTGCCCTTCCCTGTGTGGCAGAGCCATGGGAATGCTCTGCATGGCAATAGAGGGTCTCTTTGGTACGTGGGTGCCAAGAGCGCCTTGCTCTGGGCAACCTGATTCGGTGCTGAGGATCAAACCTACTCCTGCTCAGATCACTCCAGTTCAGCATCTCTGGAGGCTTCAGGTGGATTCCAACCCTGGCTGACATCTGCCCCTCTGTGTGGCCATGTGGTCCTCAGAGTGAGAACCCAGATAAAGATGAACTTGGAGCAAGTGCTCTGATGCAGGAGGGGCAGATCCAGCCGAGACCCCTGCTGTGCCCCCATCCCTCACAGCAAACCATCCCAGCTTTCTTGTGCTTCAGCACCCCACAGTTTTGTTTGGGGGTTACCTTGGTTATTTTAGCTTCAATTAGTTTCACACTGGCAGAGTTTTCTTCTCCTTATCCAGCTGGAAGCAGAAAATTGGAATGACTTTGAAAGCCCTGACTCCTCTGCCAAGGCGAGGGGAGCTGCCCCCTCCCTCCACTTTTTATGCCACCAAACCTGAACTCAAGCAGCTCTTTTGAGTGCTTACAAGCCACCCATGTAACCTTTGGGGAGAATGATGTGATTGAGAAGTGCTCCTTAAATACTCCTCCTCTGCATAATTCCAGGCAGGGATGGAGCTGGCACTGGAGAGGGGCTCCACAGGCCAGTAACAGCCCAAAATAAAGCTGTTCCCCTTTTTTTTGAGAGCCCTTGGAAGGAAAGCAGACACAGGGATGGATGGATGGATGGATGGATGGATGGATGGATGGATGGATGGATGGATGGATGGAGTTCTGAGTGGGCTTAGGAGCCCTGGGGGTGTCTGCAGGGGTGACCCTCCTTGTGCCGCAGGGTGAACATCCCTCCAGGCTCTTTATCAGCTTGGCACGGCCACTCCGTGGACTTCAGCCCTGGTGGCAGCAGGTTATCACTGGGCTCTGGGGACTCCACCCCACACAGCCACTTTCAGGGGGGCTCTGTTGGTTTTTGTGGGTTTACGTTTTCAAACACTGCAATACCCTCAGTGCTCCTCTCAAGGACGGACACCGTGAGTGTCCCCACATCCCCTCCTCCTACACACTGTGGTGGCGGGTGTGGGGCTGGGGTCTGTGTTCCCAGTGGAGGCAAGGCAGGCCAGTAAAGACACAGAATTCCACCTGTTTTCTGTCAAACATGGCTTTGAGGGAGGCTCTGGACCTCCCAAGTTTCTCCTCTTCTTGTACCATACTCCAAACACTCGCCCTCCACCCACCTCCACCCGGCACAGCAAGCATAGCCCTTTCCTGTAGCATTAGAGACAAGAGTAGTGCCCATTTTACTAAGGAATTAAACTCTTTGTTTTCCTTTTTGTACATTTTTAATTGTGGCATGTCAGATGAGTTGTTTACCGGAGCAGGTTTGTGGTGGAGCTGATGCTCCTCTCCTGGTGGGTGGAGGCCAAATTGCCCGAACGACGTTGGGATTTGGCTGCCGAGCGCCTTCAATCCAACCATTTCGGGAAAGAACACGACTCCTCGAGGCCTGAACTTTCCCAGCATATCCTGTTTCAGCTATTTGAACCCGTTAAAGCCATAGGCAGGATTTTTCTGGGGAGGCTGAGGGCAGTTAGGAAATTAGCCCTCTCTCCCTCCCCTGCCCTGAAATCCAGCAGGATGAAGCCAAATATTTGCTCTCGAATGGATGGATTTTGGAGTTGGCTCCACATAAGAGCATTGAATTTTGGCCATTTCGGGTAATTGTTTTTAAAGCAGGACCTCCAAGCTTGCTGCCATCAGCCCTGAGCAGCAGATTCCAATGCCATGCCTTTGTCCAGCCCTGTCACAGTTGGCATTTGCTCGGTGGTTGATGGAAAACAGCCTGTCCATGGGGGTTTGGGGTGGGATGCTCTGTCCTGCGATGTGCTGGTAACGCTCACCCTCGCCATGTCTGCACCCACTAGAAAGACTCAATAAAAGGCTGTGAGCACCATCAGTAGCTTTGAAACCCCATTTTTTTCCACTCTGCTTCTGGCTCTGGCTCAGCAGAAGCTGTGTGTGGCTCCAGAACTGGTCCTGGGAGGCACCCAGGCCTGCTGGGCACACTGGGCAGACCAGCAGAGCCAGCAGTCCAAAAGCAGGCACTCAATTCAAAGCTGAAATCAGATCCTGAAGCCTAAAGTTATTCCTCTCTCCTTTTTTTTTTATTTTAATTTTTTACATCTGCTCCTTGTAAGTGATTTATATCCCCTGAAAATTTTGTATCTGGAAGTAAAGTATTTGAATGTGTGTCTTAAAAGTATGACTATCCTTTCAAATGTGAATTTCTGATTGTTGGAAGAAAAAAAAATAAACAAACCTACCCCATATTAGCACATTTTTGTAATTAACGTTTTATGAATGTTGTTTAAAAGAATTGTGTAGAATAAACCAGTTTAAAAAGAAAAGGGGTCCTTGCCTGTGTTTTGCCAGGTCTCCTCTCCCCATGGCCAGTGTGGGCACTGGTCCCCCAGAAGCTTTCCCAGATGCTGCCAACTCTTCAGAGGGTCTGGAAAGGTGATAGTTGAACCTGGGAATTACTTCAATTAAACATTTGATGCTCCTTGAGGAAAGGCTGTGCCAAGGTCCTGGTACCTGACAGGGGAGAAGACATTCCCATGGGACACAGGAGGGAAAAGCTGGAAGTGGCATCAGCAGGCAGATGGTCTTTGTACCACCCACTGAATCAAAACCTGATAATAAGAAAGCAAACCCTGAGAGCATCACTCAGAGGGTTGTCAGTGCCCAGGGTGAGCCCCCACCCAGCCAGAGAGGATGGATCTCCTCTGCCCCCCTGGGTGCAGCTTTGGGTCTGGCACCTTCGGGGGCTGCAGGATCTTTGCCCTGTGGGGGTTCTCCCACAGCCACAGCATCAGAGCTTTTATTAAGCATTATTATTATTAATATTATTTCATCCTTTTGGCAGGGGTTATGGGGCACAATGAGGCCTCATTGGTCAGAGGAGAACTAATCAGTGTTTGTCAGTAAGAGCAGTTATGGGAGGGCTGGGAAAGACCAAGCAGGATTATCCATCAACAAGGTTACAGTGGCTGTGGGACACTGAAAACATGGGTTTTATCAAGGAGTTTGTATTAATGGTTTGTTTATATGAGGTGCTTTAATTGCCATTAGATGAAACACACACAGTAGTTTTGCATAACTCAGGCTCTTTTTTTAGTGTGCACCTCAACCCTTTTTCAAGTTGGGGATATTTACTGCAAATACTATTAAAAAAAAACAAACAAAAAAACCCCCAAACCCAAAAAACCCCATCAGGAAATAAGAGATGGTAAATAAAGATTCAAAGGGAATAAGGCTATGGCAACAAGCTCCTCTGGACTTGGTGCTGTGCATGCAGGGACAGGGCAAGGAGGGGGAATGCTGCATCCCATTCCTGAGAGTGCAGCTGCACAGAGCTTCACTCACAGGCAGCAAAAAACCCCCAGTGCTGGTGTGATATTAAAATGATCCTCTTGGAATGGCTGGAAATGTGGAGGGGAACCAGGAGGGTGCTGGGGAGTGTGACAAAGGTGGGCTGTGCATCCATGGGGACACTCAGAGAGGCACTGGAGGGCACTGCCTGCCCTGCTGCCCCCAGCATCCCCAGCAGCACCAGCTCCTCATGGCCCACCTCCACAAAGTTCATAAAAGTACATACAGACATGTATGTCCCACAAGTTCCATGTAAATATACACACAGACACATATTTATACACACACACACACAGCTGTCTCCAGGGCTGTGTTTGTACATGGGCCCGCTGGGAATCCCCTCTCACCCTGGCTGAGCACAGGGCATGGAATATCACTCAGCTCCTGCTCTGCCAGGCTGCTGGATCTAGCCCTAATCCACAGAAAAAGTGGGGGGGAAAAGTATTTTGCACCAGAGCAAAACCTGAGTTTTTCCATGAAAAGGCTTCAAGCCAGAAAAAACCAAACCAAAGCACATCAGCAACAAAAAAGGGATGTTTTCATTAGTGCAACACAGTAGTTCAGTACTTACATATTTATTCATATATTAGATTATCATGCATTAAACCAAGTTAATTATATATAATAGCTGATATTTGTGCTACAAAACACATGTATGTTTTATATATTAAACACAGATAATGACAAGTACGATTTCTGTATTAAATATGAACCATATGTCTGTTTTGTGTTCAATAGTTTTTAATGATGTATATTTTTAGACTTAGATATTTGAATATTGTCGAGTGATTATTTTTCAATTTATACATATATACACCCCCACTGTCTGTATCTGCAGATGTGCAGCCTGCTCAGGAGCAGCAGGGAGAGGTGTTGGCTGTGCCGGCCGCTCTGCTCCTCTCCCCGCCGGCTCTGGGGCTGGGCTCGCTTTCCTTCATTGTCTTCTCCTCCATCTGTTTTCTTTTTGCAGGACTTCAATATTATAATCCTTCACAAAAGAAACCGTTTGCAAGCGCCTTTGAAGGACTTGGAGGATGCGCTGAGGAGTGGCAGCACTTCTTTTTTTTTTTTTTTTAATCATCTCTGAATGCAAATCTTTCCTAGAGCCGTTGCTTGCTGTCGTTATTTAAAGCAATAATTTGGAAAAATCCCTTGCCTGGGCTGTTCAGCCGCACCCAGGCTCGGCGGGGCCGGGAGGGCACCGAGCCAGGCTGGCGGGGGACCCTCTGCCCCGGGAGGGGTATCCAGACCCCACGAAGAACAGGCAGGGCAGAGCTGGGGGAGCGCCGGGGTGAGCTCGGGATGCTCCGGCGTTCCCTCGGCTGCGGTTCCAGGGGCTTTTTTAAACGCAGTAGAGAGAAACCGCTTCGTGCTGGCAGCAGGGCAAAGCAAGGCAGGAAAACTGGAGATGTGCTGAAGATCTAAGGCAAACACAGCACAGGGAAGGGGGAGAGGGGGAAGGAAGAGCAGGGAGGGGCGTGTGGCCGGGAGGGAGGGAAGCGCCCCGGCTCCTCGTGCTGGGGACCCGCTGCCACCTCATGGGTGAGCCAGCCCGAGCCCAGCCCCGGTGCGGGAATATCAGTCCTTTGGGCTTTGCTCTTGGACCCGTTCGTGTGTTGGTTTATCCTGGCCGGGGCTCCGGGCTATGCTGGGTTTAGCTGTTTTTTCTCTTTTGGCACGAGGGCAACGCCAAACAAGTCCCTCCCAAGCACCTGCAGCCGCTCCATCCCGCGCTGCAAACACGAGGCGCGATCGGGGGCTTTTGGGAGGGTTGTGTAAACAGCCCGTCCCGCGGCCGCGGGGTGGGGTGCGAGGGGCCCCCCGTGGCCTCGCAGGCCCCAGCTATTCCATTGTTCTGGCATGCACCTCTTCCGCCCGGGATCGGGGTTTGATGGTTATAAATCTGTTGTCGTCTCATCTGGAGCATCGCTCAGGCTGGGCCAGCCCCGGCGTACGTGGCCGATGCTGCATCGCCCTCCTGCTCAGTCTCCGCGGGTCCTGCACCGTGTCCCTGAGTCTGTCCTGCACCTGCTCTGCATCCTCACAACCGCGAGCATCCCGGAGGGTTTCCTCCCTCCTGTATTCTTCTTCCCCCTGTGTTGATGTTTCGCTAGTTCCAGTCACAGTTTAAAAGGGTTTTCGTTTTTTATCCTTTAGTTTTAATTCGATTTAATTCCCCTCCTCTTTCCCTTCCCATGCTCTGTCCTTCATCCCTTTCCATCGTTTCCCACCTGCCCCTGCTGGCCATGCCACACGTGCAGGGAAGATGGACAAGCAGCACTGCTGACAGCCAGTGGCTTTCAGGGCATTTCCCAGCCTCCTCCTCCTCCCCTAAGTATTTCAATTTCATTAGATGCATCTGTACAAATTAACACCTGATCACCCCAGAAGTGCCATCAGCAAAGGCTGAGTCATTTCTAAGTTTATTTAGGAATTATTTAGTTTAGGTAGAAGTCAGTAGTACCCACAGAGATTAATCTGTTTCTTTCACTGTATCTCTTCTGGCTGCCTGGTGAGCAGTGAGGGATGCTCAGGGTAGGCACACAGTGTCCCACCTCCTTTCCACAAATCCCTGCTCTGGAGAGGAACCCTGTGGGCACCTGAAATGAAGCTGTTTCAAGAGCTTTTCCCCCCTATGACACCCTACAAACCCAATAGCCAGCCTGCAGCAAAGTCTGGCTCTGCAGGCACAGGGCAAACTGTGGGGTTTGGGCCTGGACAGGTTCCAGGGTTGTTTCACTGCTGTGAAAGGGAAGAGTAGAGTGGGAATTAAAGCCAAGAAACCAATCCAGGCACTTTGTGCTTCATGGCATTTCCTACAGGACCCACCACAAAGAGCAAAGCTGCTGCTCCAGTGCAAAAAGCCACCGCCCTCAGACTTTCAGCCTGGAGAAATCACACTCTGCAAAAGCATTCCAAGAAATCAAACCAGTGAAACAAATCTTTGCAGGACACCAGGAGCCCAGCCAGCTCCTCTCTTGGCTCTGCTGGTGCCACAGCCCAGCTCCCCCAACACCATCACAAGGGTGCCACCTTGTAGGCTTCTCCCTCCAAATCCCAGGACTCTGCTGGCACAGGGCGCCAGAACTTAGGAAACCCTCACAAATGTGGGATGACTCCTGTTTGATGAAGTAATCATTGTTGAGGGGACCTGAAGCCTGGATTTCACATGCTTGGCTTGGCAGGGGATTTATTCAGGGGAACAGTTGGAGCATGTGGCAGCAGCATCTCATTAGTGCCACAGACAATGCCCCACCAGTTTAAATCTAAAAAGTGGGGTTAGTTTTCCCTATATAACATCATTGTAAGGATTTACGGAGCCAACACAGCTGAGTTTAGGTTCATTATATTAAAAGTCCCCAAACAGGTTCAATCACACTTGAAACAGCTGGGAAGGCAAGGGAGGAGCAGCTGGGCTGTGCTTTTCTCCCCACCTCTCTCTTTCCAAACACTCCAGCCCACTGAGGAGCACTCAGAAAGGGGGAGAAGTGTCCCAGTGGATGGCTAGTCCTGTCCCCCCATTGCTCTGGGCTGCAGAGGGTTGCCAAACACAACCTTTCTCCTCCCACCCACCGGCAGAACCAGCAAAGTGGTCAAACACATTGCCCTGTGAAGGTCTGGATCTGCCATGGAAATATATCCTGAAGGGTAAGACAACATAAAAGGTTACAGGGTTTAAGCACCAAGAGGGAGGAACAAGGTTATATAAAGTTTTACAGGTCAGGACAAAGACCTCAAATATATTAAAGAAAATAAACAAAGGGATGAAGTCAGACACACACGTGTGCCAAGGTTGGTTTGCGCTCTTTAAGCAATCTGGGGGTTGATTGGCAGCTTTTAAGGAACAAAGAGAGGGTTACCCAAACCAAAGGACTTTCTACAGGGAGGCGAGGGGCTGGAAACAGCGACCAGGCAGAGTTCCCAATACACAAAGTGTGGGAGTCCCTTCAGGAATAGTCACTGAAACCAAAGCTAACACCTGTGTTAAGATCCACTTTCAGACTGAACAGAGCAAGAAGCATGTGGGAATGGACAAAGAAAAGCCTCATCCAAGAGCTCTCCCTGTGGAGAGAGAAGCTGGAGCAGAACCCTGACTCAGCGCCTCCCCGGGGCAGCCCACGCTGTTCCTCCTGGCTGGAGAAGGGCACCACTGGCAGTGCTGAGGAGCCTCAGCCCAGCTGTGATTCCATCCCTGCTATCGTGGTACCACAACACCCGTTCTCAATACAACACCTTCCTCCCCCTTCCATACCGGGGCCGTCTCCTCCTCCCCGGGAGCGGCTCCCACTTCCGACTCGGGGAGCGGAGTGAGGTGAGGGAAGCACAGGCAATAAATCCAGCTTCCCACGCCCTACAAAATTTCCTGCCCACTCCAGTAAGTATTTGCACGTACCTCAGCTACTAATTTTAGGATGAAGCTTTTAGCCACATGCTGTAGTCTGTCCTGGAAGCCGCCGAGTGGATGTGCGGGGAGGCTCAGCCCTGCCAGCCCTGAGCAGGGGGCCCTGGTCCTGATGGAAACCTGAACAAGGCACAGCTACCCCTGCAAAGACAACCTGCAGACGCTGCTTTGGTACCCCTCAATGTCCACTGACAGATTTGCAGAAGTCTGGGCCAAAGTGAGATTTATTCCTTCAGTTTTATGTGCTAAGGAGCAGTAAATTCTTTCAAGAAGTTACCTCTGCACCATTCCAGTTCCTTCCTTTCTGTCCAGCTTCAAGGGAAAAGGTGTATGGAGGAAATAAATTTCTACCACATCCACCACCATTTCCTCCAGTGCATTTCCACCATAAGAATAAATCCAAGGAGTGATGATCCAGCACAAAATGAACACTTCATGCATTTTATTGAGTGTGGTTAGATCTGTATTATGACATCTTACATAAGGAACAAACTCCTCCTAAGTGTTAGCTGGCAAACCTGGTTAAACTGTGTCCCATGACCTCAGAGCATCAGTTTGTACAAATCTAGTTTAAACAGATATAAAGTACTGTACAAACAAACAAAAAATAAAGAAAAAATAATAAAAGAGACTGTTACATTCACAGTGGAATTCAGGGCTTCCCAACAAACAGCTTTATTGGCAGAGAGTGAAATTCAGGAAGGGGGCTCAAATATTTTAGTTTAAGGGAACAAACCCAGGTAAAATAAATCGAACCAAATTCGATGGTATGTTTTCTCATAAGAAAAAGAAGGGGGAAAAAAGAGAGTACCAGAGGAGTTGGGAAGCCCTGGTATAACAGATGCAAACCTCTTTTTTAACACAGCATGACTTATTTGTACATTGGTTATGTTACCACTGATTCTGTCTCTTCACCCTCCTGCTTTGCTCCCTTGTCGAGGGTAAACAAAAAGCCCAGTGTACGTAAGGGCTGGAAATATTTCTGAAGTTGTTATAAATTCCCTCGATGTGGCTCCAAGCCAACCCTCATCCAAAGCTCCTCCTCCTGGGAGAAGGCACAGGAGCAGGCAGACATTTCCATGAGGACTGGCGCCTCTCTTGCTCCCAGACCCTCACTCATCACAGGAGCCCCACGGCAGGAGTGAGAAAATGAGGACACCACTCCCATGGACATGCACACTCATGACAAGGATCCCACATTAAGGATGAGGCAGTGGCTAAGCTGATGGGATGCAGGTTTGCATGGCATGTGACAAGGAAGATCACGCTGGGAGGCTCAGGAAGCCCCTCCTGGCACTGCTCAGAGCTGGTGTTCAGCCTTACCTGCATCTGTTCTCATCCTCACTTTATCCCCTCATTTTTACGGTTGTGTGGGCAACTGTTTATCCTGCAGATCCACCAGGGAGAGGGGCCTTTGGACTTCCACATTTGCATAACCCAGATAAGTGACAGGAAACTGGGATGACAGTCGTTACGGTCCATTGTGCCAGCTCTGGTGGGAAATCCCTTCGTCTGCAAGTCGACACAATGGACAATTATGGCTCCTTCAAGCCCCGTGCGGTGTCGCACCCCTGCAGCTGCTGTGCCTGCACACCAGAGCCTCCCACAAAGGGCCTTTAAATGCACCGAGGGATTGCCACGTATGCGGCACCTACTCTCATCAAATCATTTCTAATACGACTCAATTAACTGCCTCCAAGTTCTCTGCAAAAACCCTGCTTGCCCAAAGAAATAAAAAAGTGCACGTGAAAGGGGAATCCAGCCAACACCAGGAACCATCCTTCAGCCTTTTAACAAATAAAACCCCAGTTAAACAAAAAAATAAAGTGAGCCCCCACAACTGTGTCAGTTCACAATCTGAGTTAAACTATCAAACTAAATAAGGAGTACTGTGCGTTCCTGTAGGGTTTGGCTGTGTGACTGCTGGAACTGCTGCGGGTACAGGTCTGTCCTGTCAGAAGAGAACGAAGATCATGCGCCATATACTCCCAGCAGGAGTTTGGATGTTCGATAAAAACAAAATATGGTAACTACTGAGCTGGGCAATGACAAGGAGAATCCTCCAAAACTGCAATAAAACCTGCTGGTCCTGCAGGGAATTTGGCCGGTGCTGAAAGCAGGCGGGGAGGTCCCACACGGTGGCACTGTGACCTTGCGCTGGTGCATAAGGCTCTGTCTCTCCCGCCCCATCGTTTCTGTCCAACCTGGAACACGACAAAACTCACCACTTTAACCCTTCATACGGCTACAGCCACGAGTGAGGCTGCTGTGTCCCTCCTGGAATATCAAGAAAACTGCAGGAAGTACTAAATACTGATGCTCACTCTCAAAGTATTTCATAAACTGTAATGAGCTAATTATGAAACTTACTGAAGTGTTTCCTATTTTGTAAGCAACTGAAATGTTAATAATGGCTTTTCCTAAACCCTGTCTAAATTTAGGTAAATAGAAACTGAATTATCAGAGGCTGACAGGCAACTTGGCTACATAAAATAGTTTTTGCTCCATCACCAGTTTAATTTCTGCTCACTCCTCCAGACAAATGAGCCCCCAGCCCCTCCAGCACACTCAGCACTGGGAAAAGCAGAGAAAACAGAGAACACTCAAGACCTCCTGAACTGAGATTAAATTACTTGTACTTGTTGGTACCATTTGGGAAATCTCCAAGATTTTTTTCCTTGCTCCAGTTACAGAAGGTAAGATGCAAAGACACTGCACTCTAAGCTGTAACAGAACTGTAAGGGTGGCTCTGCCTGCATGAAGTCACTGGGAACTCAGATCATGGCAAAGGTTGGGTGACAGCCCAGCCCTGTTTCACTGGGATTTGGGCTCGTGGGGTCCCCTCCTTGGGGTCACCAGCTCTGGTCTCAGAGATGTACATTCAACATCTAACATGGTACTCACATAGAGAGGGGTTCCCCCCCCCCCTCTAATTCCATTCTCTGGTAAGTCAGAAAAGCTGTAGGAAACTGCAGTTGAGAGTGAGTGTTTACCATGGGAAGAAATTCTGAAGTGTTACTTTGTTAGGGAAATTTTGGCACAGAGAACCCAGCACCTGAAATCAACAGCCAGCTTCGACCTTAGAGTGATGAGCATCCAAGGGAAAAAATCTAACCCAGGAGCTTATTCTTCTGTTCCCAAAGAACACTTGAATGGTGTGGCCCAGCAGGAGGAAAGAGAGCTCAGTAGCCAGTCAGGGTTTCCCACTGAACCAACCACCACAAAGGACACACACAGAAAATAACTGGAATTTTGGGACATTGTGGAATCCTTAACTAGCTGATGAGATGTTAAAATGGCTTAAAGCAGCAATTACAGTTTAAGAAACCACCACTCTAAAACACCAAAAATGTGTCTTCATTAAGAAAAAAAAGAAAGAGGCCAGCTTTGGTTTTACCCTCTGGGGAACACAGATTTCCCACAAGGGAAGAGCAGTTCATATCCCTTCCCAACTACTGCCCTGCAGCTGAAAGGCAAAAATCCCTTTCCCTTTGCACATGTAAGCCAGGAGAAAAAAAAAATCCTTAAGAGGATGAAACAAAGTATGGGTCATTGGGGGGGAAAGATGTTTCCCCACACCCACACTGATGAGAGTTGAGGTACATTCTCCAATTCTCAATTGCAACACATCATGTAAATGATTTTAAAGGTAAATTCAATTAATTTTCATCTTTCCAACAGGAATATAAAGAGCTTGTTCAGTTGTTTGTATTTTATCCAAACAATTTGCCACACATTTTACGTGTACTCATAACAATTTTCAAATTTAACCTAATCCTCTCATAATCTGTTTTGCAGTTAATACTCAGTTATTTTTCTCTGTGGCTCTTAAGTCAGGGGCTACCACAACCAGACAGATCAGCATGATCACTCAACACATCCAGAGGTTACTAACACAGCTGGTGGAGAAGGAAAAAAAACCACATCTGCCAATACTTGCCTGCTGAAATTACAGAGTTGCCTCAAAAATTGATAGAAATACTGGGCATAAACCTCACTGAGTGAACTGGTACAAACCAGTTTGTATCATTATGTATTTGCAACCATAGCAAGAAATAACCAGCCAGTAGAACAGTTTCCAATTTTTATCATCTGTTTTTTGGTGGCATTACTGAGCCAAAACACTGCAATTGTAACATTTAATTTCTGGGTTTTTAATGCAATTAAATGTCTAATCCAACTGATTTTATGTTACAGTAGCTGTTCACATAAATAGTACAGATATGCACTGCTCCTGACAGGTACACAGTAACAAAGGCAGCTCTCTGTGTCCAGTTTGCTCTCTGTGTGGTGGGGCTGTATGAAAAGCATTCTTGATTCCTAAGCATGGTACAGTTTTAATTCTTAATGCATTAGTACAACAGTGCATTGGAAAAGTACTGAGCTTCTACAAAAAAGCTTTACAGTTTTAAAACAGATTTGTTTTCTTTATTTAAACAAGCATAGGCAATTCTTGTATTTCCACAACATGATAAATATCCCAATTAAGCTAACAGCTCATCCTACAGCGTGCCATAGTGATGGGGAAAGGCTAACATTAGTGTTATTTACACAGACATGTCCAATATTAACCCAGGAGGAAAATTAAAAGTATGTTCAAGTGTACAATTAAATTTGTATTATTTTCTCAGATAGTTGGATTTCTTGCAAAAATTCCTCTCCGACTCAGGGACACTGAGCTGGGATGATTTCTCAAAGAACTCCTCTTAAGCACAATCTTGAGGACAAATTCTTTATTGAACTGGGATGGCAGAGGCCGGGCAGGGGAAAGAACTTAATACTCTTCACAAAGAAAAATGTATTTTTAAGTGGGTAGATGTCTTTGGACAAGTGAAATTGAACACCCAAACTGATTAGAAGTTGAAAAACCTAATTAAAGAAATTTTCCAATTTCTGAAGCCTGAATCCAGAGAAAAAGCCTTAATGAGGGAAGATTCACTCCAAGTCATTACTATACACTGAGGTACCACTCAAAAAGTGGCCATAAAGGAAGTGACTTCTTTGCCCATCACTATCACACCGGCTGCTTGGCCATTGATTCAGAGCTCCTTCAGACAACACTCTCCCTGTTACCAGAAGCTAAGACTGCTCTGCGGCAAATGGGACAGGTGGAATTCTCCGATAACCAGCGGTCGATGCAGTGCACGTGATACTCGTGGGAACACGGCAGCTTCCGGAGCTTGTTGCCTTCCGTGTACTCCGTGATACACACACTACAGGTTTTCAGAGCATCGCTCTCACCAAAATTCCTCATGGCTAGGTTGTCAATCTGCTCTTTGGTGAGTCCTCTTGGTTGGTCATCGTCATCTTCGTTTAGGAGGAAAAACTGTGCAAGGCTAAGGAACGGCAGAGAACCACTTTCTTCGAACGTGACCGATCCCCTCGTATTCCGGCCTTCCCGCCTGGCCCCAGATGTTGAGCTAGCTTCATGGCCACCTTCATACACCTCCCCTGAGCTAACATCTGCATTTTCATTGCCTGACGTACCCCCAGCTCCGTTCTGTGGCTCAGAGGTATCCACGTTCTGATTGGGATTCGGGCCACTAGGATCTGCATCGCTATCGCTGTACATAAAGTAACTGAGCTCTCCAAAGCCTGTCATTATCTGCCTCAGCATAGTCTGAATGGCAACAGACGTGGTCTCGCTCAGGCCTGTGTTTAAGATCCTACGGATGGGAATCCTAATGGTGCTGACGTAAGTTCTCACTCCGGCCCGCTCCGAGCGGGAGAACGTGCGCCTGAACCCGCCGCGCTCGCTCTCGTAGGTGACGGTGTTGTTGGGTGTCTGGGACCGGGACCTCGTCCTGTTGGCGATGCTGTCCCGCTGCCGGTACTCCCCCGGCCGGACCCTTCTCACCTGCAGATCCAGCACTATGGTAGGAGGCCTCTGCCCAGGAGCTGCCGACTCACCCGTGCCATTCGTTTCTGAGGAACCTGCTGCTTGAGGAGCAGGTCTCGTTTCAGCGGGGGAAAACAGCACTGCATTTTCACTTGGCACCTCAGTCCCCACGGTGTGCTGCCTTAAGGTCACGTGCTGCCTGGTTCTGGAGCTGCCCTCAGCTTCGTTGGCCGAGGAGTGGTCCAGCGTTTGAGATGATGTGTTGTGATGCGGTCGGCGAGGAGCCTCGCTCGCTGGATTAATAGGTGACCTACTTCTATCAGTCCTAGCCCGCGTTCTCCGCTGCTCCGGACTCCTGCTTCTGGCTCTCCTCTGCCCTCTAGGAGGGGAAGCCTCCTCTGCCGTAACCTCCTCCAAAGCACTCCTTTCTGATCCAGGCTGCCTTACAGATGGTGAGTCAGACCTTGGAATTTCAGAGTCACTTTGGCTGTTTTCCAAATCCTCCCCACTGGAAGGCTCTACAGATGGCTCATTCTCAGTTTCTGGGTTTGTGTTCCCATTGTTACGGTTGACATTTATTTCCAAGCTGAATCTGAAGTCGCCACTGTTTGGGTTAGTCCTGCTCACTGCCCTCCAGGACTGGTTTCCTCGCTGCCCACTCCGCGTTGTATTGCCAGTCTGTCGGACTGAATTCAGCCAGTCTATTATAGAGTCTCCATTTGAAACATCTTCTGCGGACTCTGCACCTGTGAAAAAGACAGGGAACTACCAAAATTAGAGTACTGAGCTAATTCTGGAGTGATCTTTTCCAAGAACATAATTGCTTAGTTTAACAAGTGACAATTTAGAAGTGCTGAATCCGACCAAGCGCTGCTGTGGTTTCACACACAGCATGACAATTCCCAGCTACCAGAGCTCTTCTAAGGGAGCAGGAGTGGACACTGCTCTAATGTGGACAGAGTGGCTGCAGCCACTACAGAGCAAAAAGTCATCAAAATAACACATATTGTTTATCTTAAGTAAATGGAAAGACACCTCAGGTGTCATAACATCAATATTCTGTGTTTTCCAAACAATTCAATGATCTATTGGCCATTAAATAAAGAAGTAAGTTTGTCCTGAGCCTTCACATGAAAAGCTTTACAGCAAGTCTGTCTCACTGAAGAATGAACCCCAGTGGTCAGCTCCAAGCATTGTCCACCAGTCTCTACAGAAGCACCTTTGGAGTGGCAGAATGGCAAACTGAAAAAGAGGGAATGCCAAAAAGCATCCCAGGAGAGAACAGACAGGAAGGTAATTTAAAAAAAAGAAGCAAAAAGGAAACAAACCTAAGTGAAACTATCTTGATTCAAGTAACAGATGTGTTATGAATGAAATCTGTCCCAAACTGACCTCTGCTGCAGGTATCAGACATAATGTTCACTGAGTTTTGAAACAAAGCTCACCTTGCACCTGCCTAGGCTTAACTTGTTCCACTCCTGCACTCAAGTTAAGGTCCGCCCGGGGTGCTAAGTTAAGAGTTTGCACAAATACTGTATATACCTCTATTCTCATCACTGTTTTGCTGTGGTGGACCTTCTTTAACTTGGTGTAGCCTTCTCAGCAACTCTTCTTCAGTAATTTCACCTTAGAAAATAAGCAAAAATTTCCAAAAAATATTTCCAAATCATATATGTATATATGTCATATAAGCATTACCAAAAGCTTCTCAAGAAGGTACAAACCACTGCTTGTCTCTTGTCTGATCAAATCCTGCCCTGCTGACACTGCTGAGCAGGTTGCTGAGGGGAAGCTCAGACACTTTAGCACTGTTGTCCCAAACAAGCTCTGCTGAAGCTGAACTATCCAACAGCTCCATCCCATTCAATACAGATGAACTCTCTGGTTCTGTAACCTCCACAGCTTAGCAGCAATTTTTGTCATCCCATTTGCCACCCCTTAAATGGCTGTCCAGAGTAAAATTTGAGGTAACACTTTCACAAGCATGAAAAAAGGTTTAAATTAGTTGAAGTCATGGTTTGAATTAGGTATTACCCTGTAAAGAGTCAATTTAAAGTAATAAATCAATTGAGCACTGAAATCAAAACGCCCATGCAGAATCTCTCACCAGAATTCTTTATCCCAGGTACAAACTCAACCTCAACAGCTTAAAATTTGCACATAAACACTTAGGGAAGACTTTTTTCCACCTCAGGGCCTGGAACTGGAACTGGGTCAAATCTGGGTGTTCCTGCCAAGCTGTGTAAACACTGGACTTTTGTAACCACCTCTTCACTAGTCAGAGATCCACTCAAAGTTGAGTGTGTACGAATTAGCAAGAAGCTCCTTCCTGCCATGGAACACAACCACAGCACACAAACTTAATGGGTGGAACCATTTCAGGAGAACAGAAAAGGACACACATTGCCTGCAAGCAATTCTAGTAGGATGGACAAGCATTACCCACCTGGTGTTCCTAACAAATTGTTATCTCTCATAAGCCTGTAGTCCTCTTCACTCAGGTTGTTCACAAACTGATAGAAAGCTTCCTCTCGGTCCAACCGGTCCAGCTGACTCTGTCGTTGTGCTTCTGACTGATCAATATTTCCTTTATCACCAGAATCTGAGCTTTCCATCTTGACAAGTGGGAGAGTACCTAAAAAGGGAGAAAACAAACCCTTCACTGAGTGCAGTGAAACATGGCACGACATTCAGGCATGTTTACAATGTAGAACAGACGACAGGTTAAAGCAGTTTGCTAATGAAGCTTCACTTAAGATCAGGTGCCACAACCACAAGGATCAAAACCAAAGCCCTTCTCAAAGCATGAACCTCTTCAGGCAGTACAAACCAAATCAATGCCCATCATTACCAAACACTCAACAAAGCAACAGGTATGAGCCCACAGGGTATTATCTGCCAAAGCCTTAGTCCACCTTTACATCCACAGAGCTGACCAGGTGTCCAGGATTATCTGCTTTTTGGCATAAATATCCCTAATACCACAACTGCCTCACCAAACAGCCCAGGGCATAAGCCATCCATGATCACACTCCCTCTGGCTCTAAAAGATGTTCACTGCTTTTCCTGCCTGCTACAAGAAACATCTTTAACCCTCCAAGTGCATTTGAACAGAATGAAAGGGACTGAAGAACTCAAATATACAAGAAGCTACAGAACGCTATGGGCAAAACAAGAAAAGGTTCTCGTTTCCTCAAACAAGGAAAAGAGTTTGTAAAATCAACTTTAGTGTTTTACATAAAAATAATGTTCTTTCAAGTTTCAGCATTTACTGAATTACTGATGTTGACAACCACAA
The DNA here is from genome assembly GCA_013396695.1 of Sakesphorus luctuosus. Lineage (NCBI taxonomy): Eukaryota > Metazoa > Chordata > Aves > Passeriformes > Thamnophilidae > Sakesphorus > Sakesphorus luctuosus. Next base: position 178,805 of record VWZD01012249.1, read on the forward strand.
TTTCCAAGACAAACTCACAGCATGTATCAGGTGTACATCTACTTTCAAGAACTGTCTTCTACGTTGCATATTTTTAAATATAATATTCTCATTTTGTTTTTCATTTGGATGAAATCCTTGACAGTGTCTCAAAGAAAACGATCGATGAATTTTGTGTCTGTATCTGATAAATACTATACTGAAATACATGCAAATGCAGGAGACATTCTGGCACTGGCTGTGCCATGCAAATACATCAAATGAAGACAAAATAACTGGTTTCCTTGATCCCTGGGCCTCGCTATTCACAGCATCAAGAATTTTCCTGCACAACTGGTAGAATCTAGTTACTCAGAGAGGTGATTAGCAGGCTAATCCTCTGCATGCCAAAAAGCCCTGCAATAACATTCTCCATCAGAAAACATTCCTTTCATTTAAACCATACTTCATGTGACATGAAAATACTGGAAGAATATAAAGCTTTTCTGCTTCTCGCTGGAAAATTTCCAACACTTCGACATCTGTCTGGTGGAAAAAGCATCTTTTTTTGGTTTGTCAGCACAGCTGTCAAGTCAAGACTGCCCAGTTTACATTAGTGCTTCTTCCCAGAAGAGCAGCACTGCATGATCTCCACGGGCACTTTATTTCAGCTGCTACGGTGAAAATTAAAGTGCGTGACGACCTCAGTGTGGAACAGGGTAGGACATCCTATCATTGCAGACTTGTAAATTATGAAATGGCTGCTCCGACTCTCTTTGTCTCCAGTTGGAAGGTTAGGTTATTGCCATTAGCTTGTTGCCACTTAGGGCTGCTGGTATGGTTTGGTTCTGTGAAGTTCTGCAATTTTACCAAACAGTTACACCGTTTTTCCAGGAATCAGCAGCAAGCCCAGGGTTACCCCTGTGTCAGATGGAGTCATGGAGTCATAGAATCAATCATAGAATGGATTGGGTTGGAAAAGACCTCCAAGATCATCAAGTCCAACCCTTGGGCCAACTCCACTCCCTTTACCAGATCATGGCACTCAGTGCCACGGCCAAGCTCACCTGAAAAACCTCCAGGGATGGGGAATCCACCCCCTCTCTGGGCAGCCCATTCCAGTCCCTCAGCACTCTCTCTGCAAAGAATTTCTACCTGATCTCCAACTTGAATTTCCCCTGGCAGAGCTTGAGCCCCCCGTGCCCCCTTGTCCTATTGCTGAGTGCCTGGGAGAAGAGACCAACCCCCACCTGGTCACAACTTCCCTTCAGGCACTTCCAGACAGTGCTGAGGTCACCTCTCAGCCTCCTCTTCTCCAGCACAAACACCCCCAGCTCCCTCAGCCTCTCCCCACAGCACTTGTGCTCCACTCCCTTCTCCAGCCTCGTTGCTCTTCTCTGGCCCCGCTCCAGCCCCTCAATCTCTCTCCTCAACTGAGGGGCCCAGAACTGAACACAACACTCAAGGTGTGGCCTCCCCAGTGCTGAGTCCAGTGCTGGGTCACTGCCCTGGTCCTGCTGGCCACGCTATTTTTGATCCAGGCCAGGATGCCACTGGCCTTCTTGGCCACCTGGGCACACTGTTGGCCCATGCTGAGCTTCCTGTCTCTGCATTTCTGAGTCTCTGGTGCAGTGCAAAGGGGGCACGTGACGTGCAGAGGGGCACGTGACGTTCTGCCCAGCCCTGAGCAGTGGCCCCACTCCCAGGGGCAGTTGGGCAATGTGTTGCCAGCAGGGACACCCAGCTCTGACCCGACTGAGTTGGGCAATCCGTGTGCCCCTCGCGTGCCAGGCACGTCCTGCCAACGAGAACACCCTCTGCTTCACAGCCAATCACTTTTTACAAGCCTTCTGGAGCACAGTCATGACCCCAAGTAACAACACTTAAAGACATTCTAGAGAAGATCTGAGAAATAATGACAGATGCTTTTCAAAGTAACATCTGAATAAAAGCCTCAAGTAGAACAAGAGACTTGGATCAAAAATAAAGCCTTGCAAGATGCATTAGTTCTCTGGGAACACACATCAAAACTCTTAACCAGTATTCCCTCCTTTAGGATAACAATGAAATGAAGTCTACAATAAGATTAAGAAAATAAGCAAATGCAATCAGATGGGAGGGGCAGGAGCAGCACAAAGTTTCGGAAAATATCTTACCCCAAACGACTGCCAGCTTGGGATTTACTGACTGCAAAACACAAAGTGTCTCCACAAAGATGGCAAATCAACATCTTTGTAAACATTAGGCTAATTCTACAACAGCTTTTAAAAAAGAAAACCTCCCTATGCATACAAAGCATGACCTTGGTTTGCTGCTTATGCTTTGAAATCTTCCTTTTAAGTGACTATTCCAGTGCTCTCAGGCACCTTGGCTGTATCAAGCCCATTGGACTCAGGCATTTGCTACTCCATTTCAGAAAAAAAAGGGGCACCTTGGTCAGGGAAAAAGAGAGAGCCCAAACAAGTCAAGCAGGGGAAAAAAAAAAAAAAGAAAAAAAAGAGTCTTTTTCTCTCATCTTACCAACAGAGTAATGTACAGTTCAATAGGTGACTCTTTAGGAAATGCTCAGAATAAGGCACTTCCAGGTTTGCTCCTCCATAATTTCTTACCTCCCCCTCCTAAACTATAAAATCAGCTTAACAGGCAAGACTGAAAAGACATTATTGCCTCAGGGGTGGGATTTGAATGAAGAATTTAATTTACATTAAGACTCTTTCTAGCAGTGACAGACTCTGCTGCTGTGAGAGTTCACCCCAGCCCACCATGCCCCAGTGTCCCTGTCCTACAGTGCTGAGGATCTGTATGGGATGTTTCCATTGCTGGAAATACAGAGGGCACAGAAATGCACATCAAGGCACTGACCCTGCCCTAGCACTGACAGGAAATGGGATGACACTCTTCGAAACAGAGCTCTGGTACCAAAACCAGCAAAGGAAAAATAGGATTTCTCCCTCAAGGCTTCTGCTACTTGCTGTCTGTTCCCTGTCCACTCAGCTCATGGTCCCCATTGTGCAACTGAAGCCTCGCCCCCCCCACAGCACTCCATCCATTACAGACTGAGCTCAGCAGAACACTCAGACCAGTCCTGCCTCAGCACAACTCCACAGGGCCCATCTGGCTGTCCAGCAGCATTTCCAGCCTGGGAATTACTGCTCCTATCACAGCAGCAGCAGAGTGGCAAAAATAACTGGAGAAATCTGTCCCTCCCTCAGGATTCTGCTCTCAGCTCCCACCCTGCAGAAAAGTAAGGCTGGCTTAAGGAACTGACTCCAGTGACACAGGGAAACCTCACGAGGGCAAACCAACAGGTGTCCTATTAACTTACAACAAAATAACCACCATTTGATTATCTGATAAGCAGGTAGGCTCCAACCTTGTTTCTCTTCCTTCCAGTGGTATAGCTCAACTCAAAGCAAGACTTTGTTCTTATCCAAGCTAAAGATTCAGAATTTCCTCCTTTAGTGTCCTTCCCTGTCAGCCCTGAGTTGACAAAGGGTGGGGAAGATCACAACCATCAGCAGGAAGTTCAGACCTGCTGGTTATTGCCAGCTCAGCTGAGACACCCAGCAATGCCAATCTCTGCATGGGAAAGGGGGGCATGGCCACCTAAAGGGTGCACAGAGCAAGGGATTCATTCTCCTTTAAATAAAAAGGGAAATATTCTTTAGCAGCTGAATATCCAGACACAGTAACTTCAGAAAATTCATAGAATCATAGAATGGATTGGGTTGGAAAAGACCTCCCAGATCATCAAGTCCAACCCTTGGGCCAACTCCACTCCCTTTACCAGATCATGGCACTCAGTGCCACGGCCAAGCTCACTTTAAAAACCTCCAGGGATGGGGAATCCACCCCCTCTCTGGGCAGCCCATTCCAATCCCTCAGCACTCTCTCTGCAAAGAAGTTTTTTCTGCTCTCCAACTTCAATTTCCCCTGGCAGAGCTTGAGCCCCCCGTGCCCCCTTGTCCTATTGCTGAGTGCCTGGGAGAAGAGACCAACCCCCACCTGACCAGAACTTCCCTTCAGGCACTTCCAGACAGTGCTGAGGTCACCTCTCAGCCTCCTCTTCTCCAGCACAAACACCCCCAGCTCCCTCAGCCTCTCCCCACAGCACTTGTGCTCCACTCCCTTCTCCAGCCTCGTTGCTCTTCTCTGGCCCCACTCCAGCCCCTCAATCTCTTGCCTCAACTGAGGGGCCCAGAATTCTTAATTGGTGTTTCCATCCTTCCACAAGTCAGCAAAGTACCTTCCCTGCAGTTCCCTTCAACCACCTCAGAGATTTCAGAGCACAAATGACTGGCTGTCTCTGCTGCTCCAGACTGCAGCAAACCCTCAAGAGCCATTGTTTGTTACATCCTTTTATTCAAGAGGAAGTAATACCATGTTCTTTTGGAAAGGAACTATTTCAGAGTACTAGACATTCCCTCAATAATACAAAGTTATCATTCTCACAGTACAATTATTTCATGTTTTCTCTTATGACAGGTTGTGTGTCCAGCCAGGAATGTACCACTGCTGAAAATCCAGAGCTTGCAACCTGGTGGGACAGCAAGCAGGGATAACACAGCGGTGTTACCCATTTACCTGCAGCACCAACTCAGGGTACCCCCACACTGCTCACAGCACTTATGGACCCCAGAATTTCTCCCAGAACAAACACTAATGGACCATAAGGCACTGGGATAATCACTAGTCCTTCCACCTTCGAAAACATGTGGTATCTCCTGACATGAGTTATCTGTACTGAGCACCAGGACAACACCTCAGCCTGCATTCCTGATTTTTTAACAAGAAATCCCATGAAACATTAAAACTCTCAGGACATCAAATAGGCAAAACTTGGGAGATCTGACAAATTCCAAAGTCACTCATTAGTGGGGTTAAATGACAAAGCAACACCTTAAAGTTACACTCTCCATTAGATTCATGGGGCAAGGCCCAAGTTCTCACAGGAGAAGGCATGGAATTAGTTAAGCTGCACACACAGCTCAGCTGCTCCCAGAGCTGTGCAACAAGAACTTCCTCTGGAACTGCTCCCAGGAGGTGAGACTGGTATTTCAGCCTCACCTGGGAACCTGCTATGCCCTGTGTGGCAGGAGCACCCCCTGAGCTCCCTCACGTCCCAGAGCACAGTTAATTCCCCTGCACACACAGAAAGGAGGATGGCACTGGGAGTGTTCCACAGATGTCCTCAGCACAGGCCACCTTCCCATTTATGATTCATAACCTCATCTTAATTAGCTCCTTCAACCAGTTGAGCACCTTGCTTGTTTCCAGTCTGCACAAATCATGCCACCCTTGCACTAAAAGTGACTCAGTAGAAGCCAGAAATACATATTTTGGGGGTTATTACAAACTATTTTTCCCTGCCCTGCTCTTAGGGAACAAACCTCAAAGCCACTTCAGCTCCACACAGGCCCAGCACAGCTGCCTGTCCAAGCACTCTGAGTGCAGCAGCCCCAACGTGCCATCCCATCCCATCTGGCAGGACCAGCGCTCCCCCCATTCCATGGCTCAAATGACACAGGAACAGCCAGAACAGGCAGTTCTCTCACACTGAGCTCTTCACACAAGCACAACAGAACCAGCTTCACGTGCAACATTCACCCACCCCACCTCCCAAGAACTGGAGTTTCCTAGAAGGATTAAAAGTTGAGAAACAGTTTCCATGCCAGTCAGTATCCCATTTCTCAACACTCAAAACTAGCAGGGAGTAAGACATAACAGAAACTACATTCTCATCTTAAATATTTCATCATTTGAGTTTGCAAGCTCAAAAGCAGAAGCAAAAACTGTCAGTGAATCCCATCATTAAAGGGGAAAGATCCAATAAGGCAGTGAAATTAAAGTCATCTATTTGCATTACACATGGAGCTTCATTATGTAAGTTCAGGAAAGAGATTGAGGGGCTGGAGCGGGGCCAGAGAAGAGCAACGAGGCTGGAGAAGGGAGTGGAGCACAAGTGCTGTGGGGAGAGGCTGAGGGAGCTGGGGGTGTTTGTGCTGGAGAAGAGGAGGCTGAGAGGTGACCTCAGCACTGTCTGGAAGTGCCTGAAGGGAAGTTGTGGCCAGGTGGGGGTTGGTCTCTTCTCCCAGGCACTCAGCAATAGGACAAGGGGGCACGGGGGGCTCAAGCTCTGCCAGGGGAAATTGAAGTTGGAGAGCAGAAAAAACTTCTTTGCAGAGAGAGTGCTCAGGCATTGGAATGGGCTGCCCAGAGAGGGGGTGGATTCCCCATCCCTGGAGGTTTTTCAGCTGAGCTTGGTCGTGGCACTGAGTGCCATGATCTGGTAAAGGGACTGGAGTTGGCCCAAGGGTTGGACTTGATGATCTCGGAGGGCTTTTCCAACCCAATCCATTCTGTGATTCTGTAAGTTTTTCCCCCTGATGTTCTGTTTCACAACCCCAGAGTGTTTCAAAGCAAAGGCCCTAACACAAGATGTCATTCTGAACATATGTTTGAAACAATAGGAAGCAGATGAATACTTTTGCAGAACAGTTGCAGAAAATTCCACAGAATTAAAAAAAAAAGGACACTTCAGCAGAACCAATTGTTGAGACAGAGAAGAGAAACACCAACAAGTCCTGAAAAGTCAGAGAGAAGTGAAGAAGTCAGGGTATGTAGGAAAGGGCAGAGTGCAGCAATTCCAGAGCGCTGTGGAATCAAATGGAGCTCTGAAAATAAAATGTGGTAACACCTGCCAGAATCCAGGGCCTCATATTTAATCATCTGCACTTACTAAAACAACATTCTGCACACACAAGTGGAAAATAAAATTAAGATAGTTCTGCCTTTTTGCCATCAAATTCAGGTATTACAAAAGAGAAACAGTGTCTGCAGAGCATGACAAGTTTCCAGCACTGGAAATGATGTTCTTTTCACCCAGAAATGAGCTCCATCAGCAGCAGAGGCTCAAGGGAGAGGCAAAGCTGGGCACAAGTGTGGGCACAGAGACAGCAGCACAGCCAGGACTGATGGCCAAGGACAAGAGTGTTGGAACTCCTGAAGAAACAGAACTTGGGTTAGTGAAATCACTGAGCCAATCAAAACTCACTGAATTTCAATTACAAAAGGAACCCCCACTTTTGAATTCTGACTGTCTCCACACAACTGCTGCCAGTAGAGCTGCCACCAACAGTAACAGGCCCCCAGAACAGTGAGAGTCACCACAACCCACACAGGAATTCTGACAGTGCATTCTTGGTCTGGTTGACATGCAGTGCCCAACCAACAGAGAAATGCAGTAAAATAAAATGCAGTAAAATCTACTGGAATTTGCATCAGCATCTGTAGGATGAGGACTCCCTTTCTGCTGACACCCCAGACTGTGCACATGCACCCAGCACATCGAAACTCAGAGTGCTCTGGGCAAGATGTTTCTCAGTTACTAAACTGAGATCAAATATGTGAGGACTTTTCCTCCACATCCAACTCTCCCTGGATGGTTTGATGAGATCACACCAGTCTGCAGAGCTCCTTGAGTACCAAGCTGAGCTCCCACACTGCTCTGCAGCCAAAGGTTATCACCAAGAACCTCGTTAATACCAACCTGAGCAGCCTGAAGGAGAACGGGCTGGTGTTTTGATGGTGTTACCAAAGCACACCCAGCCCCTGGGATGTCCTGGCTGTCCCTGCTCACCACACAAAGCTCCGTGCCCTGGGCTGGTGATCACAGTGGAGTTGGATCAAGACATGGTGGATTCTCTCTCAGTGCCACATCCAGAGAATCACAGAATCACAGAATGGATTGGGTTGGAAAAGACCTCCCAGATCATCAAGTCCAACCCTTGGGCCAACTCCACTCCCTTTACCAGATCATGGCACTCAGTGCCACGGCCAAGCTCAGCTGAAAAACCTCCAGGGATGGGGAATCCACCCCCTCTCTGGGCAGCCCATTCCAATCCCTCAGCACTCTCTCTGCAAAGAAGTTTTTTCTGCTCTCCAACTTCAATTTCCCCTGGCAGAGCTTGAGCCCCCCGTGCCCCCTTGTCCTATTGCTGAGTGCCTGGGAGAAGAGACCAACCCCCACCTGGCCACAACTTCCCTTCAGGCACTTCCAGACAGTGCTGAGGTCACCTCTCAGCCTCCTCTTCTCCAGCACAAACACCCCCAGGAGTTTCCTGGTTATTACACTGCTCACAAGTTCTGTTTCTGAGACACACAGCACTGTCAGGAAAATATCTTCAAGACAGAAATGGTCACATTTGTTTTTATCCCTTCCAGATTAAATTTTGCAAGCTCAGGAATTGACAGGTTTTCACCAAGACTGAGATTAAACCATGAAAACTCGGATAAACACCCAATGATCATGTTTGGATTCAAACGTTTTAATATGTGGAAAATTAAGTCCTCTACAAAAAAAAAAAATAGAACAGCCCAATAATGGGTTGTTACATTAAACTGGACTTATGTGCAATCTTTAAACTCAGGTATATGACAGTAAAAAACAAAGTGCAACTTTTCCACTGCAACTGGAATCATTCCACTAAGACCAACAAATTTGTTTTGATACATTCCCATGGGAAAGAGGGATAAAACAAAAAGGCAGGTATATGATATAGAGGTGTTTTGAAAATATTCCATTTAAGGAGCACACTGTCCATTCCTCTAAAAATACCCACTTAAACCCCATCCCCAATACCCATCCTGGAGGGCAGACACTTGTCCCTCTCCTGTGCAGCAACCCCTGCATGTCTGTGACTCCACTAACATGGAAAATAAACATCACACACAGCACAGCCAGCACAGGCCTGAGAAATGCTGGTGTGGTCATTTCAGTGACAACAGAGCTGCTGATGGAGAGAACACTGAGCTGGTTGTGCTTTAGTGGTCTAACACAACCAGAACCCCTAATTTCATCATGTGTGGTGTGTTTTCCCTTCCCAAGACAGAATATTAAGCTGTAATTCCTTTAATTCCAAAATGGTGAACCTGGAGAGGGAACACACTCAGTTTAGGTGCACTACAACAAAACTAAACATCTGACCCCCAATTTAAGATAATTAACTGCCCAAGAAGAAGCCAACTGTTTGTTTTTTTAAAAGATCTGACAAGTCACTGCAATTAAAATTCAGGGACAAATAAGTGTCAGAACTTCTTCAGCATTTTGACAACCATTTTCTACTTGAAATTAGGTAGTCCTGCCAATATGGCCAGGGAAAATAAATGTGATCTGTGATGATACCACTGGGTATTTTCAAGTCTGAACTCTTGTTGAGAAGCTTCTCTGTATTCACCTTCCTGGAAAATGGCAAAACAAACAAAACTACTATTAAAAAAACATCACTGTATTTTGCCATGAAACCTTTTGTCAGGCTCTTACTACACATAAAAATCAAAATGCATGATAGATCTTAATAAATACAATATACATATTATTTTATATAAGCTGCAATTGCCCCTCAATTAAGGCAGATCACTGAAGATAAACACGCACATCCAGCCGGACTTGGCAATGGTTTTAAAACACACAGAAACCTTAAATGTTCACAAACAGCACTAAGAGGGGCAGGGGAAAACTCGCACAGGAAACTACGGTGACAGAGCAAAGATGACGTGACTGCCTGGGGCGAAACTCGGCCCAGGAACAGCGAACACCGCAGGCCTGAGCAGGCCCCGACCCGCTCCGGGCGCCGCGGGACGGCCCGAGCCACAGCGAGGCCTCCCGTCCCACCCCGCACGGGCACCCGCAACCCAGAGCCTCCCGCAAACACACAGGGGCCCGAGGGGCGGCCCCTGCCCCACGCCCGAGGCCTCGGGCAGCGGCGACACCGCCCCTCGCTGCCCCCGAACGGGCCCGACTGCAGCTCCTGCCCCCGCCCCGCCGGGCACGAGCGGCCAAGGCCCCGCAGCCCCCGGTTCCCGCACCCCCAGTTACCGCGCCCCCTGGCCCCGCACCTTTTCGGGCCCCGCACCCCCCGTGGGCCCGGCCCGGAGCGGTGGAGGCGGCAGAAGGCCCCGCCGGGAGCGCGGCCCATCCGGGCACACCCGCGCTCGCTCCGCCATC